>VZQC01007230.1:1201734-1402934 GCA_009823505.1 Rhizomys pruinosus
AATACTTGAAGCAATTCAAAGGACAGAAGAAAGGAGCAACCATCCCCAGGCACCTAGAAAGAGAAATCAATAAAAGCATAACTGCAGAAGTAGAAACCTAAACCCAAACTGCAAATGGATAATAAGGCAAAAGGAAGCAACACAAACCTATCTGTCATAACCTTAAATATTAGTGGACTAAATTCCCCAATCAAAAGACATAGACTGGGAGATTGGATTAGGAAAAAGAATCCATCCATATGCTGTCTACAAGAAACAAATCTTACCTTCAAGGACAGGCACCATCTTAAAGTGAAAGGAGGGGAAAAATATTCCAAGCAAATGGTACCAAAAAGAAAGCAGGTGTTGCTACTTTAATATCAGACAAAATAGACTTAAAAGTCAAAGAAATCAGAAGAAACAAAGAAGGCCATGACATTTTCAACAAAGGAACAATTCACCAAGAAGATTTCACAATTATGAAAATATATGCACCAAACTCTGGTGCACCAAACTTTATAAAGACCATTCTCCAGGACCACAAGACACACACTAACCCCAGTACACTCATAGTAGGGGACTTCAATACCTCACTGAGTCCTTTGGACAGGTCAAAAGGACAAATAATAAACAGAGAGACATCTGAACTGAGTGATATGATACAGCAAATGGACCTTATAGACCTTTACCAAATATTCCACCCTAATACCAGAGAATACACATTCTACTCAGCACCCCACGGAATATTCTCCAAAATCGAACACATACTGGGACACAGAACAAACCTCCACAAATAAAAAAGATTGAAATAATTTCATGCATTCTATCAGAACACAGTGCAATAAAGCTCAACATCAACACCAGGATAAGCACTACTGCCTACAAGAACACATGGAGACTAAACAACACACTCTTGAATAATAAATGGATCAAGGAAGAAATAAAGGAAGAAATAAAAGCATTCCTGGAACTGAATGACAATGACAATACAACACAACAAAACCTATGGGATGCCTTAAAAGCAGTCCTAAGATGGAAGTTTGTAGCCCTGGGTACCCACATTAGAAAAACTGAAAGAGCACAGT
Organism: Rhizomys pruinosus; assembly: GCA_009823505.1. Lineage (NCBI taxonomy): Eukaryota > Metazoa > Chordata > Mammalia > Rodentia > Spalacidae > Rhizomys > Rhizomys pruinosus. Next base: position 1,202,799 of record VZQC01007230.1, read on the forward strand.
GAATGATTTAACACTGCAGCTAAAAGCACTTGAGAGGCAACAACAGATGAACCCAAAACGCAACAGGCAGGAAGAAATAACAAAAACCAGAGCAGAAATCAATGAAATAGAAACAAAGAAAACAATACAAAAAAATCAATGAATGCAAAAGTTGGTTCTTTGAAAGAATAAACAAGATAGACAGACCTCTAGCCCAGTTAACCAAAAGAAAGAAGGAACAACTCCAAACCAATACAATCCATGATGAAAAGGGAAATATGACAAAAGACAAGGAAAAGATCCAGAAAATCATATGGGAATACTTTAAAAACCTATACTCTACCAAGTTTGAAAACCTAGAAGAAATGGATGAAATCTGAAATCCTGGGAATCACCAAAGCTCAACCAAGAAGAGATCTACAGCCTAAGTAGACCAATAATACATGAAGAAATTGAGGATGTAGGAGTGGACTGTCTTAGGGGTGGCTGGAATAGTGTCTCGACTCTGAGCCCTCTTTCGGGGGTCGCCGTCTCAGAGGGACCATGGTTTGCCTTTGCAGAGTGAAAAGAGGATCCTGTTTAGGTCTGCTCTGGTCCTGCAGCGGCTTTGTGTGGGCCAGTTGCTGAGGCACAGGCAGGACACCATAAGTCACTCAGGCAGGTACCGGGGTGTGGGCGAGGTTAGGTACGCAACCCCCCCCCCCCCCGCCAAGGGTAATTGGTGAGAATCCAAGTAGACTTCTTTTTTTTAATTTTATTTATTTTTGTATGTGTATGAATGTACTGTCTGCATGTAGGTTTGTGCACCCGTGTCGTGCAATGCCACGGAGGTCAGAAGAGGGTCTTGGATTCCGCTGGAACTGGAGTTCTCCTGGAATTGGAGTTACAGATGGTTCTCAGCCACCATGTGGGTGCTGGGGATTGAACCTGGGTCCTCTGCAAGAGCAGTTGGTGCTCTTAACTGCTAGGCTAACTCTCCAGCCCCCAAGTGGACTTCTTTTTGGAGAACCTTCAGAACAGGAAGAGAAGACTGACTTAGGCTTCCAATATCCAATATATAAACAAAATTGAAAGCCTGAAACCTAGACAAGTCAAGACTCCATAAACAAGGAGGAGGAAAGGAAAAAAAAAGCATCAGAAGGAGGCAAGAAAAACCATCTGCTTACATAGTAAAAAGTCATTTGTGATTTGAACCACAGAAGGGAAACCCACATGCCAGGGACACGACGAAGGGACAACATGGGAAAGGCACAGGATAATCCCACACCAGGCTCTACCAAACCTGGAGGAGATAACTACAATGGGATTCCCTTGGAGGAGAACCAAGGAAGAGAGCTTAGAGGAATAATTGCAGACCTATGCAGAGAAATTAAAGAAAATAAAGAAGAATTCAGAGAAATAAGAGAGAGAATGAAAAACTCAAAAAGGCCCTAGAGGGATAAAATGACAAACTTCGGAAAGAACTAAAGGAACAGATTGACAAACTCCAGAAAGAACAAGAGGGAGAAAAAATAAAGAAGATTTTGGAGAACTAAAGACAGAGAATGAAAAAGTCAAAAAGGACCTCTAGAGGGATACAATGACAAACTTCAGAAAGAACTAAAGGGACAGATTGACAAACTCCAGAAAGAACTAGAGGGAGATAAAAACAAACTCTGAAAGGAAGTAGAAACACTGAAAAAGGAAGCCAACCAACAAAGTAAGGGGCACCAAGAAGAGACTGAGAAGCTCAAAAAGGAAATGGAAACACTAAAGAAAACAAAGGATGAAATGAAAAGGGAAATAGAACACATATCCAATCAAGAAGAAACAAAAGGAAAAAGCCTCAGAAGTAGAGTAGAGGAAGCAGAACAAAGAATATCAGATCTGGAAGATAACACACAGCAACTAAAAAGCTCAAATAAAGATTATGAAAAATTTAAAAATACACAAAAGTGGAACAACCAGGAAATATGGGACACTATGAAAAGATCAAACCTCTGCATTATAGGAATAGAGGAAGGAGAAGAATCTCAAGAGAATAGTATGGATCAGATCTTCAACAAAATAATAGATGAAAATTTTCCCAAACTAAAAATAGACAAACCCATACAAATACAAGAAACACACAGGGCTCCAAATAGACAAGATCGAAAAAGGAACTCCCCACGCCATATCATAGTTAATATCCTAGATGCCCAAAACAAAGACAAAATTCTGAGGGCCACAAAAGAAAAACAAGTCACATACAAAGGGAAACCCATCAGAATTACAACTGACTTCTCGGCGCAAACCATGAAAGCAAGAAGAACATGGAGCAAAGCATTCCCAGTATTAAAGGACTATGGATGCCAACCCAGAATACTTTACCCAGCAAAAATGTTGACTATACTTGAAGGAGAGAGAAAAATCTTCCATGCCATAAACAAGATGATGGAATACATGTCTGGAAAACCAACTCTTCATAACATACTTGAAGCAATTCAAAGGGCAGAAGAGAGGAGCAACAATCCTCAAACACCTAGGAAAAGAAACTAATAAAAACATAACCATAGGAGCAAAATCAGAGGCTAGAAGTCCAAATGGATAATAAAGTGAAAGGAAGCAACATCCATCTTTCAATTGTAACCTTAAATATTAATGGGCTAAACTCCCCAATCAAAAGGCATAGACTGGGAGAATGGATTAGGAAACAAAACCCATCTATATGCTGTCTACAAGAAACCCATCTCAATTTCAAGGATAGGCACCAACTTAAGGTGAAGGGATGGAAGAAAGTATTCCAAGCAAATGGTACCAAAAAGAAAGCGGGTGTGGCTATTCTAATATCAGACAAAATAGACTTCAAAGCAAAAGAAATCAAAAGAGACAAAGAGGGCCATTACATCCTTATTAAAGGAACAATTGACGATGAAGATTTCACAATCATAAATATATATGCACCAAACATCAGTGCACCAAACTTTATAAAGACAATTCTTCAGGATCTCAAGGCACAGATTAACCCCAGCACACTAATACTAGGGGACTTCAATACCCCATTAAGTCCTCTAGACAGATCAACAGGACAAAGGATAAACAGAGAGACATCTGAACTAAATGACACAATACACCAAATGGACCTCACAGACATCTACCGAATATTTCACCCAAACACCAGAGAATACACTTTCTACTCAGCACCTCATGGAACATTCTCCAAAATAGACCATATACTGGGACACAGGGAAAAACTCAACAAATATAAAAAGGTTGAAATAATCTCATGCATTCTATCAGACCACAGTGCAATAAAACTCAATATCAACACCAGAATAAACCCTACAACCTACAGGAACACATGGAGACTAAACAACACTCTCCTGAATAATGAGTGGGTCAAGGAAGAAATAAAAAAAGAAATAAAAACATTCCTGGAACTGAATGACAATGATAAAACAACACAGCAAAATCTATGGGACACTCTTAAAGCAATCCTAAGAGGGAAGTTTATAGCTCTAAGTGCCCACATTAAAAAAACAGAAAGAGCACAAGTGAACGATCTAACACTGCAGCTAAAAATACTTGAGAGACAACAACAAATGAACCCTAAACGGAGCAGACAAGAAGAAATAACAAAAATCAGAGCAGAGATCAATGAAATAGAAACAAAGAAAACCATACAAAAAATCAATGAATCCAAAAGTTGGTTCTTTGAGAGAATAAACAAGATAGACAGACCTCTAGCCCAGTTAACCAAAAGAAAGAGGGAACAACTCCAAATCAATAGAATCTGTGATGAAAGGGGAAATATCACAACAGACAATGAAAAGATCCAGACAATCATACGGGACTACTTCAAAAACTTATATTCTACTAAGTTTGAAAACCTAGAAGAAATGGATGAATATCTGAAATCCTGGGAATCACCAAAGCTCAACCAAGAAGAGATCGACAGCCTAAACAGACCAATAGTACAGGAAGAAATCGAAGATGTAATAAGTAGCCTCCCAACCAAAAAATGCCCAGGCCCGGATGGATTCACGGCAGAATTTTATAAAATATTTCGTAAAGACTTACAACCATTACTACTTAAATTGTTTAGAAGGATACAAACGGAGGGACTTCTCCCAAATTCCTTCTATGAAGCCAGCATTACGCTACTACCAAAACCAGGGAAAGATACAACCAAAAAGGAGAACTATAGACCCATCTCCCTAATGAACACAGATGCCAAAATTCTAAACAGGATTCTGGCAAATCGCATACAGACTCACATCAAGAAAATCATCCACCATGACCAAGTTGGATTCATACCAGACATGCAGGGATGGTTCAACATACGAAAATCAATAAACATCATCAAACATATCAATGGACTGAAGGACAAAAACCACACCATCATCTCAATTGATGCGGAGAAAGCCTTTGACAAAATCCAGCACCCTTTCATGTTTAAAGTCCTGGAGGGAATTGGTCTGGAGGGATCATTCCTCAATGTAATCAAAGCCATATACAGAAAACCCACAGCCAATATCATCCTAAATGGGGAAATGACAGAAGCATTCCCCTTAAAGGTAGGAACTCGGCAAGGCTGCCCCCTGTCACCACTCCTCTTCAATATAGTGCTAGAAACCCTAGCTAGGGCAATAAGGCAAGAAAAGGAAATTAAAGGAGTTCTAATTGGAAAAGAGGAAATCAAGCTATCCCTTTTTGCTGATGATATGATTGTCTACCTAAGGGATGCTAAGAACTCCACCAGAAAACTCCTAGAAATGATTAAGAGCTTTGGTAAAGTGGCAGGATACAAAATAAATCTAGAAAAATCAGTAGCCTTTCTTTACACCAACAACAAGCAACTGAAGAAGTACTACAAGGAGACCTTCCCACTCACAATAGCCTCAAAAGCAATAAAATACCTAGGAACAAACCTAACCAATGACACCAAGGATCTCTACAACAAAAATTTTAAACCCCTGAAAAAGGAAATTGAGGAAGACATCAGAAGATGGACAAAACTCCCACGCTCATGGACTGTGAAAATAAATATAGTAAAAATGTCGAGATGGCCTAGCGGTTAAGAGCACCGACTTCTCTTGCAGAGGACCCGGGTTTGATCCCCAGCACCCACATGGCGGCCGAGAACCATCTGAAACTCCAATTCCAGGAGAACTCCAGTTCCAGGGGAATCCAACACCGTCTTCTGATCTCCTCAGCATTGCACGACACGGTGCACAAACCTACATGCAGACAATACATTCATACACATACAGAAATAAATAAAAAAATTTAAAAGTTATAAAAAAAGTCCATCCTACCCAAACTACTGCACAGATTTAATGCAATTCCAATCAAAATCCCCAAGAGTTTCTTCACAGGCTTGGAAAAAAAAATCCTCAATTTCATTTCAAAAAACAAAAGACCCCTAATAGCCAAAGCAACTCTGAGCAAAAAGAGCAATACAGGGGAGATTGCTATACCAGACATCAAACTGTACTACAGGGCTATAGTCATAAAAACAGCCTGGTATTGGCACTAAAACAGACCTGTTGACCAATGGAATAAAACTGAAGATCCAAACCTGAGCTCATACAATTTCAGCCACCTCATATTTGACAAGGGGCCAAGAAGACACAATGGAGGAAAGACAGCATCTTCAGTAAGTGGTGTTGGCAAAACTGTATCACCACATGAAGAAGAATGAAATTAAACCCCTACCTCTCACCCTGAACAAAAGTCAATTCCAGATGGATCAAAGACCTCAACGTGAAACCCCAAACTCTATAGGTGATAGTAGAGAAACTTGGCAGCAGACTACAAGACATAGGCACAGGAAAAGACTTCCTAAATCTGACAGCAGCAGCACAAGAAATAAGATCGACAATTGACAAATGGGACCTCATTAAATTCAAAAGTTTCTGTACACCATGAGAAACAATAAAGGAAGTGAAGAGAAAACCCACAGAATGTGAGGAAACCTTCACTGCAGATACATCTGACAAAGCAATAATTTCCAGAGTATACACGCTACTCAAAAAACAAATGAATCACTCAAAAAATGGAGCAAAGCTCTGAATAGAGACTTCACAGAGGAGGAATTAGAGACGGCCGAGAAACATCCTAAGAAGTGTTCAACATCGATAATAATTAAGGAAATGCAAATTAAAACCACTTTGAGATATCATCTTACTCCATTAAGACTGGCTAGGATCAGGGATATGAATGATACCAAGTGTTGGAGAGGTTGTGGCGAAAGCTGAACACTCATCCATTGCTGGTGGGAATGTAAACTTGTACAGCCACTATGGAAAGCAGTGTAGAGAACCCTTAGAAGACTGAAAATGAGCCTGCCATTTGATCCATTCATACCACTGCTGGGTATATACCCACAAGACACATCTTACTGCAGAGATACATGCACAGCTATGTTTATTGCAGCTCTGTTCACAAGAGCAAAAAGCTGGAACCAACCTCAACTGACGAGTGGATAGAGAAAATGTGGTCCAGGTATGCATTGGAATTCTATGCTGTGGTAAAGAGGGACAACATCATGAACTTTGCAGGTAAATGGATGGAGCTAGAAGACATTATGTTAAGTGAAGTCACACAGGCCCAGAAAAACAAATGACAAATGGTGTCCCTCATATGTGGATGCTAGTGTCAATAACCCAGATATAAATATTTCTCATTGAGAGGCATGCATAGTAAAAGAACAACAACAGAAAGACTGCATCAGAAAATTGATTGAAATGGTGAACTGGGAAGGGCGGGAGGGGCAGGAGAGTGACATGGGTGTATATTCGATTAATGCATATTTAATTGACATGAGTTCAACAACTATCCAGTTTTTCCCAGACACTGTCTACAGGTTAGGTGTTTTAGGATGCAGTAAAAGTAAATAAGTGTATATTAAACAACATTGGTTTACAGGCTCTGATAAAAAATTAATGCATCTGAGTTCAATGGAGATATAAATTGCTGTTGTCCACGTTTGTTCTACATAAAATCTGTATAACAATAACTTTGTGATTGGCACATACAAATGTTCTCTATACTTTTTCTGTTGTATGGTATCACCTCATAGCATTCTCTTTCACCTATAAGATAATTTAAGGAAAAAATTAAGCTTGCTTCCCAAGTTAATCACATACAGTCACCCAAAACAGCATGGGTGAATTTGATGAAATCTGTGCCTTGATTCCAACCTATAGGTATGTATAATAAAACTGCCTTCTGGAGACTTGTGGGTCAAAAAACAAAAACCTAAAAAAAATGTTGGGGATACAGATAGATATGAATCAGTTTTGTCAAAAACCTTGCAATTCAAATCTTAAAACTAACTATGGGAAAAGATTTGTATGTTCCAACAGGTCAAAATGTCACCAACTTAATGACTGAGAAAGAAAAGATACAGCTTTGCATCGAATAAGATGTACCAGAAAGTGCCAACAGAAGGGTTGGCCCGTCTGAACATTGAAAGGAAGAAAAGCCTCAGATTGCTACAAACATCAATCCCCTCTGTGGATCCTACTTGTAACAACTATGTATAATGAGTCCTAACGAAACTTACCTTCTAGGTGCTGCAAAGGTTTTAATACAAGAGACTTTCTTACCTCACCCCCATAGAACAAGAAGTATGATGATGATATCGTTCTCCAACTGTAAATTGGAGACAACTATTATAGAGGTAATCTCTTATAAAACCGGTAAAACTGCCTTCATGTATTGACTAATAGACATAGGAACTGTGAAAAGGATTATTCTCTATTCAGAACCAAATATAATACTAAAGTCTCCTTAAGCTATGCACTTAAGCAAAATATATTAATACAGGAGCTCTGACATCAGCAATGGATTATTCTACCAAGGAGATGTTGGCCAGGGGATTCAAGCCCCCACAAAAGGTAAAGGCTCCTTGCCTCTAAACTGGGATACCTGCAAGAAGAGTGGCAATAAGGCCCTGCTGTCAAACACCTGACATTAACATGGAAAAGATGTACTGAGACCACACATGCAAGTGTACAGATGGTTTCTGGAATATCAGAGAGTGTTACCAAAGGCCACTAAACCAATAAAGCAAATACGGGTCTCCTTGAGTCAAGCAAGATTCCTGTGTCAGCAACAGGTACACCTCACCTGCCTGGAAATACTGTGCAGCAGAGGCAGCCATATGCCTGTATATCCCAAATCTAATTGGCTATTGGCTCTCTCCTTGCAGGAATAACTCACGGCTGATGCCACAAACTTATATCCTCTAATGGTCAGGAGATTTTATAAGCCACAGTAAGACCCTGTCATATTTAACAGAAAAAAACATAATTCATGGATTAACATACCATCCAAACATCTGTGTCTACACCAAAGTAAACTACCATAACAATTAGTCCTGTTTAAATACCTACATATCTAATTGCTTGTGCTTCATTAGTAGGATTGAAAGGTTACTCCTGGACAAACTGTCAGCCCATGAAAAGAAACAGCCAGAATTGACCAAAGTTCAAGACAACAGCTCCAGAGAAAGTAGACTGTTTTGCTTCTCATCCACCTGTGCCCATTTTCTAAGCCTAGGGAACAATCTGTGGAAGAGGGGGCATGGTAGAATGTAAGGGCTTTGATTAGGGTGAATGGTGAAACTACAGTAATATAGCCTGGACACTCATTTGATCAATTTGATTGAACATACAAGCCCCCCCTGCTGGATGGTGGGACCCATCGGCTGTGTGGGTTTGGGCACAACTGCTTGCAAATTGGTTTTACATGAAGGATGCTTCTAGTCATAAATTATCACTTCTCGCTAAAAAATGAAAAAAAAAACTGAGAGAAAGATGCTGAACAGTTATGGCAGAATGCATGATCTGGAATGTGGTAGGGTGGGGTGGGGGGAAGGGAAAGGGAAATATGCGTGAACTAAACTGGAAAATGATGTATGAAATACACAAAGCATCAATAAAAAAATTTTAAAACCACAGTTAAAAAAAAAGAAATTGAATATATAATAAGAAACCTCCCAACTAAAAATGCCCAGGTCCCAACAGTTTCAAGGCAGAATTCTATAAAACATCTCAAAAGACCTACAACCATTATTACTGAAACTGTTGAGAAGGATACAAACAGAGGGAATTCTCCCAAATTCCTTCTATTAATTCAGCATTACTCTATTACCAAAACCAGGCAAAGATACAACTAAAAAGGAGAATTATAGACCCATCTCCCTAATGAACACAGACGCCAAAATTCTAAACAGGATACTGGCAAGTCGCATACAGACCCACATCAAGAAGATCATCCATCATGACCAAGTTGGATTGATACCAGATATGCAGGGATGGTTCAACATATGAAAATCAGTACACATCATCAAACACATAAATGGAATGAAAGACAAAAACCACACCATCATCTCAATTGTTGCTGAAAAAGCCTTTGACAAAATCCAGCATCCCTACATGTTTAAAGTCCTAGAAGGAATTGGATTGCAGGGATCATTCCTCAATGTAATCAAAGCCATATACAGGTAACCCACAGACAACATCATCCTAAATGGGGAAATGACAGAAACATTCCCTTTAAAGGTAGGAACTCAGCAAGGCTGCCCCCTGTCATCACTCCTCTTCATTATTGAGCTTGAAACCCTTGCTATAGCAATAAGGCAAGAAAAGGAAATTAAAAGGTACTAATTGGAAAAGAAGTCAAGCTATCCCTATTTGCTGATGATATGATTGTTTACTTAATGGATGCTAAAAACTCCACCAGAAAACTCCTAGAAACTATTAGCAGCTTCAGCAAAGTGGCAGGATACAAAATTAACCTAAAAAAATCAATGTCCTTTCTTTACACCAAGAACAAGCAACTGGAGAAAGAATTCAAAGAGACCTTCCCACTCACAATAGCCTCAAAAACAATAAAATACCTAGGAACAAACCTAACCAAAGACACCAAAGATCTCTACAACAAAAATTTTAAACCCTTAAAGAAAGAAATTGAAGAAGACCTCAGAAGATGGAAAAACCTCCCATGCTCATGGATTGGGAAAATTAACATTGTAAAAATGTCCATTTTACCAAAACTCTTGTATAGATTTAATGCAATCCCAATCAAAATCCCCAAGAGTTTCTTCACAGGCTTGGAAACAAAAGTTCTTAAATTCATTTGGAGAAACAAAAGACCCCGAATAGCCAAATCAATCCTGAGTGAAAAGAGCTACACAGGAGGGATCTCTATACCAGATTTTAAACTATACTACAGGGCTATAGTCATAAAAACAGCCTGGTACTGGCACAAAAACAGACCTGTTGACCAATGGAACAAAACCGAAGATCCAAATCTGAGCACATACAATTTCAGCCATCTCATATTTGACAAGGGGGCCAAGAAACCACAATGGAGAAAAGACAGCATCTTCAGCAAGTGGTGTTGGCAAAACTGGATCACCACTTGTAGAAGAATGAAATTAAACCCCTACCTCTCACCCTGTACAAAAGTCAACTCCAGATGGATTAAAGACCTCAACGTGAAACCCCAAACTCTGAAGGTGATAGAAGAAAAAGTTGGCAGCAGACTACAAGACATAGGCGTAGGAAAAGACTTCCTAAATCAGACAGCAGCTGCACAAGAATTAAGGTCGACAATTGACAAATGGGACCTCATCAAACTCAAAAGCTTCTGTACATCAAAAGAAACAATCAAGGAAGTGAAGAGAAATCCCACAGAGTGGGAGGAAACCTTCACTGCAGATACATCTGACAAAGCATTGATTTCCAGAATATATAAACTACTCAAAAAACAAAGAAAAAAGAAAACAAATGACCCACTCAATAGATGGAGCAAAGAACTGAACAGAGACTTCACAAGTGAGGAATTAGAGATGTCTGAGAAACACCTCAAGAACTGTTCAACATCACTAATCATTAAGGAAATGCAAATGAAAACCACTTTAAGATATCATCTTACTCCAATAAGACTGGCTAGGATCAAGAAAACAAATGATACCAAGTGCTGGAGAGGTTGTGGGGAAAGGGGAACACTCATCCACTGCTGGTGGGAATGTAAACTCGTACAGCCACTATGGAAAGCAGTGTGGAGAACCCTTGGAAGACTTGGAATGAACTTGCCACCCGACCCAGCCATACCACTCCTGGGCATGTACCCTCAAGACTTACGCCACCACAGAGATACATGCACGGCCATGTTTATTGCAGCTCTCTTCACAATAGCAAGGAGCTGGAACCAACCCAAATGCCCCTCAACTGACGAGTGGATAGAGAAAATGTGGTACATCTACACAATGGAGTTCTATGCAGCAGTAAAGAAAGACGACATCATGAGCTTTGCAGGAAAATGGCTGGAGCTAGAGGACATCATGCTGAGTGAAGTAACACAGTCCCAGAAAAACAAACGACGAATGGTATCCCTCATCTGTGGATGCTAGTGCCAATTACCTAGTTGTAAGTATTTCTTGTGCATGGCCCCTTGAGCTTTTGTCCAAGCAGTTGGGAGTGATGCATATTGGAAACAACAACAACAACAACAACAACAACAACAACAGAAAGGACTGCATCAAAGAACTGACTGAAACAGTGAACTTCTGCTCAAAACAGTCAACTTCCACATGGAGAATATTGAGAAAGACTGAGAAAGAGATGAAAAGAATGTTTGGCAAAATGCATGAGCTCTTGTGGGGCAGGGGCATAGGGTGGGGAACATGGGTCTAGAAAATAGAAAGAAAACAAAATGTGAATTAGTATTCAAGATCAAGTTTTTTGTTTATTTGTGCAAATTAGATGATAGGAGATTAAGATTTTTATACCAAAATAAATAAATAAATAAATAAATAAATAAATCCTAGCACTTGCGTGGTAGAGGCAGGCAGGCAGATCTCTGAGAGTTCAAAGCCAGCCTGGTCTACAGAGCGAGTTCCAGGACAGCAAAAGCTACAGGGAGACCCTGTCTCAAAAAAGAGACAAAAAAAGAATAAACTCAACATTCTCAGGAAAATGATGCAACTAGTGATCATCATATTATAAAACAATCAGAATCAGAAAGATGAATTTTCCATGTTTGCTAAAATTTGTGGATCCTCCATTCAGTATAGATACATAAAATCATTCAGAAATTTGATATAAAATGAGAGGCAGTCCTGGAGGGGTGAGAGGAAATATTGGAGGAAGGAAAGGAAGAATGAGTATGATCAAGAGAGACCTGAACGAAACTGTCTTTTTGTCATTTGTAACTATGTCTAATGACTATAGACCAACAAAATATATATAGAAAATATCCTTTTAAATTTATTTTAAAATCAGCATAGAGTATATGTAATTTATTTTTAATACCTATAAATAAATTATTCAAGAAGTAAATGAAACCTCCTTGCTATAAGTTAACTTTAACTTGACCCAGAAAAACCATTGGTGTCAAGTATATTTTTTTGAGCAACAACTGTTAAGCAGTACTGTCTTCAAAAGTGTTAATGTGGGCTCTGGAATGATGCCTCAGACCTGACAGCTCTTGCAGACCTGTGTTTAGTTCCCGGTACTCACACTTCTCTAAACACAATTCCAAGGGGTATTGGTTTCACTTTGGCCTCTGTGTGCACTTCATTGATATGGTGCAATTACGTACATTCATGCAAAAATTATCTTGCACATAAAATAAAAGTAAATCTTTTTCAAGAAATTTTTGAAACCTGATTTGGTTGATAAAGTGTTTTTTGGGCAAGCATGAAGACCTGAATTCTAATCCATTCAGAACCAATTTCACAGCAGTAGCATCATTCACTTATAACACAGCATTGGAAGGAGCAGATGGGAGATTCCAGAGACTCAGTAGAAGCACAATCTACCCCAAAGATGGACCTTCAGTGCCAAGAAACTACTACAAAGATGAAATGAATGAGTGATTATGGAAAGCAGAAGTGAATCTCTGGCCTGCATAGTGGGTATGAATACATGCTGTACACTTGTGTGAACACACCTCACATGCATAGACCACACATACAGGCACACATAAGAAAGTTGTAGCTCTCTAAACTTCTCTTATGGAAGAAGGCTCTAAGTTATATACCAACAATAAGACTCTCTGTTGATTCTGAGTAATCTTAAATTTCATGTGATGTTTTAGTTAGGATCATTTTAATTAATTAGAATAATTGAAAATGTGAAAATAAAATAAAAATATACAAAACATTGAGCTATCTCACAGCTATTTACGATCAGCATACCATTTAGTGCATTATTTTTAAATTTATGTGAAATTTTATGAAGGTGTGTGCACAGTTGCACAGATACCCCATACACATGGTACATTTGTGTTGTGGAGGCCAAAACCAAGTTTGATTTCTTCAGCATTCACTACACATCTTATTTTTCTTGATAATATTTTTTTTTGGTCTTTTCGAGACAGGGTCTCCCTGTAGCCCCAGCTGTCCTAGAACTCACTCTGTAGACCAGGCTAGCATTGAACTCACAAAGATCTGCCTGCCTCTGCCTCCCAAGTGCTAGGATTAAAGGCATGCACCACCCCACCCGGCTTTCTTGGTAATTTTTAATTGAACTTTGGTGTATTTCATGCAGAACATATTTATCATTATTACAGCCCTTCCCCATTGCCACTTTTCCATAGTCCCCTCACTGGATTTCGTGCATTCTGTCATTTCTGTTAAGGCCTTTTGAGTCAAGCTGGTGTCTGCAGATGTCTTTCAGTACATATTCATCCACTGGGGTCTAGACAGCCTATCTAGAGTCCCTCCCTTAAAGATCAGATCTTCCTCACTTTATAGTAATCAGCTGCCCAATAGTTCTTGGGGTAAGATTGAGGCCTGCTTCCCATTTCCACAGTTCTATACTGAGTTTTTTTTTTTTATACATGAGTTTGCATGGATCTTGTGCATGCTGATATCATTGCTGTAGGCACATCTGAGCAGGGTCCCAGGAATCTGTAATACCCTCTTTCCATAAGGTCATGTATCTCTTCTCCTGGCTCTTACAATCTTTCCACCCTTTCTTCAATGACAAATCCTGAGTCCTGGATGGGTGAAGTTTAATATAGGAGTCCTATTCAAGGACCCACACTCTCTAAACTGTTACTCTTTATGCTTTGTCCATTGTGTGCTTTTGTGTTCAAAGCCTTCTGTTGCATGAGGAGCTTCATCAGAGAGTTGACAGTTGCATTTGTATTATCCATACCCCTTGTTCCACTGTTCTGTGAGCCTTCATTGTCGAGGATCCATTTTAGATGTGTCTCTTCTGGCTGACCATTTCACAGTCTCTGTATATGATTAGTTGTAGAATGTTGTACCAGTCTCCATCCATTGCAAAAGAAGCTTTTGTTGATAAGTGGTTACTGGTATCCTTGTCTGTAAATATAAGTACTCATATTTAGAATATAGTAAGCAATTACATTTGTCCAGGGAAGTGACAGAACCTTTGGGTTCTCTCAAAGATCTGTGATGTCTCCTGCCATATGTATTTGGCTATGTTTAGAGTACCAAATATGAGTTTCCTCCCATCAAGTAGGCTTTATGTCCAATTGTGTAGCTGTTGATTTCCTCCAAGATAAAAATAACACTATCACCCCCGTACAGCTTGCTGTTGTTATTAGGTCATAAAACTGAGTTGGACCATCAACTGATGTTCTCCCTTAGCAACTTGTGTAGTGTTATCCAAAGCTATGAGAGCTGGTCTTCAGAGAGGTGCCTTCCAGGTCAGTTCCAACTCCATTGCTCTAAATCTTATGTCTGAAGCACATCTTGTCTTTAGCAATAGGGTCTTACCTTCAAGTTCCAGGAGGCAACCAGGTGCCGTAGCAATAGCTTGTGTAACTTTAGAAGTCTCTTGGATTATCTTGGCCAACAACTAGAAAGGATGTTTCCCATGTCTGGAACTATTTCTGGTTATAAAGCCTACAGTTATCCACATGGTCACATGTAGAGTTATATTGCATGTGTAATTTTTCAGTAAGCTTTTTAACTAATGCATTTCACTGTGGTTTTATCTTTCCTCTCTCTTCCTGTCTAACCTTCCCTCATTCCTAACAAGTTAAAGTACCCTCATTTTCCCCATTTCACCCTTGATAATACCCGTATCTGATGGTTCCTCCTTTTCACCTCCTTCTTTCCCTTTAGCCTCATTTTCCCTTATAACCCCTCTGTCCCTCCTATTCAAATGCTCCCATTTTACTCATTTCCCCCTTGTCTCCTACTGTTCTCAGTCAGGCTGTTTCTCTTCCTTTACCTCCTTGGTTCTTTTTCATTTTCCTGTCCCCTACAGTTACATCTGGACATATGCTCATATATAAGGATTTGGAAGTAGGATTCACAAATGAGGGAGAACCTAAATCATTTGTTTTCTGATTCCCTGTTACTTAGTATAACTGTTTCCAGTTCCATTTATTTACCTGAAAATTTCATCTTTCTTTACCACTGAGTAGAACTCCATTGTGTAAATGTAACATATATTAATTATGAAATCAGTTGAAGGATACTTATGCTGCTACCATTTTTTAGCAAATGTCAAAACAGCTGCATCAAAAATTAGTGTGCTAGTATCTCTGCTGTATGATGGTTCCTTGAAGTATATGCCAAAGAGTGTAAGAACTGGATCATATGGTACATTCATTTTTAGATTTGGTGAATTCTTCACGATGTTTTTCTTAGTGGTTGCACAATTTGAAATCCTACCAGTGGTGAATTAGTTTTCCTCTTTCCCCACATAACCTCTTCAGCAAATGGTATCATTTGTTGTCTTAATCTTAGCCAATCTGACTTGGATGCTGCCTTTGGTTTCTTCTAGAAGATTCAGAGTTTCAGGTTTGATATTGAGGTCTTCGATCCATTAGGAGTTGACTTTTTTGATAGGGGAAAGATAGGGATCTAGTTTCATACTTCTACAAGTGGACATCCAGTATAGTCAGTACCATTTATTGAAGATGCTGTCTTTCCTCCATTGTGTGTTCTTGGCAACTTTGTGAAATATTAGGTGGCTGAAATTGCATGTACTCATGTTTAAGTCTTTAATTATGTTCCATTGACCTATGTGTCTGTTATTATGCCAGTGTCATGCTGATTTTATGACTATAGCTCTGTAATATAGTTTAAGATCTGATCTTGTAAAAGCTCTGTGTTGCTTTTTGGGCTCAGGTTTTCTTTGGCTATCCAGGATCTTTTCTGATTCAATATGAAATTTAAGAATTTTTCTAATTCTTTGAAGAAGTACATGAGGATTTTGATTAGTATTACTTTGAATCTATATATATATTCACATTGCAAAGTAAGTACAAAGAATTTCAATGTACAACCAAAATATTGGTCAGCATATATGGAGCCAATAATTGAACTTAGATCTTCATGGATCTTTTAGAGGTTTTAATATTCTTTTAGAAATTAATAAAGCTTAGCTAAAAGTTTGATGGGGGATTCACAATGAGAGAGTTCTTAGCTCCCAGCAAAGTGGCTTTCACATTGCAGAGATTTACTCCTGCCAGCTATTTTACGGAAGATTTGGCAAATCATATCATTCTTCCTCCTTCTCCAGTCCTTCTCTATCTATCTCTGTATCTTTCTTATCTCTCCTCCTTCCCATTAATCTATTTTAGTGTATATTTAAATTTGTTTAGTGAACTTTGTAGTAAGGGCAGTGTTTAAAACAATATAAACAATGTAATATTGATTAATATTTAGTAGGACACACATTTCCATTTTAAAATCAGCTGTGTCTTCACACAAATGGAGTTTGGCTCCACTAAAGAACTCTATGTCCAGAAAGCATAAACCAAGTTCCTGACTGCTTATGCTCACAAGTGACTCATATTCAATGCTTTTAGTAAGAGAAGGAGTATTTTTTCAACATATTTTTGAGAAACACAAAGATACTACAAAAAACACCCTTCACATGTGTTTATTAGAATTATAGTTTTCTTTATTTACCTAAATTCCCTTCTTTCTTGAACAAAGCTAAAATAAAAATGAGTACTGTGTTTAGACACTTTGTGTTGGAGCCAGGATTTGCTGCTAATCTGTGTGAATATTTCTGATTCTCTTAAGTTCTTTGGTTTTAAATATTCTCTTTCATCCCTGGAACCCTGGCTTGGTATTTCTATAATTATTCAGAGACGAGATTTTTGTTTGTATCCATAGAAATGTGCTGTGTTGATTCAGTTTACCTTACAAGTACCTTGGGTTCAATGATGTATTTTATTTTTATCTGTATCTTTCACATCATGATGAATAACTTTTTACAAATAATAAATTTTTCTATAAATCTTTATTCAATTATAATTTATTTGTTTAAACTTAAGCACTGACATGCACAGAAAATAAAAGACATTTGAATTCAGTCAGAAAAATTATAGAAAGAACCATGTGCAGAACATTGGGCATAAACACAAAAACACTGCAGAAATTGGACAGTGGCTATAATTCTATCCAAAACATAATGTAGATACGAGTGAATTGAGACAGAGAGCAGAGACATTCACTAGTTCTTCTGTATGGTGAATAGTAGACTCAATTCAATTCTTTTTCCCAATTATCAACCACAAAACATTTGAAGTAATATAAATGCTTTGAAAGATCTATTAGCTTTCCATGGTTTCATTATTAAGAAATAAAAAAAACATGTCACAGTAATTTATAAAAAGTGTATTTAAGATACCTGATATTTAACTTCTTAGTATGAAATAATTTAAAATTAACAAAAGGTGCTCTACCCAATAGCAGTTACTGAATTATGAAAATATTCTATATTATCATAAATAATTTAAATTATCTTTTCTTTTTTTATTTTTAAATTTTTTTTATTATTTATTTATTTTTGTATGTGTATGAATGTACTGTCTGCATGCAGGTCTGTGCACCCGTGTCGTGCAATACCGCGGAGGTCAGAAGAGGGTCTCGGATTCCCCTGGAACTGGAGTTCTCCTGGAATTGGAGTTACAGACGGTTCTTAGCCGCCATGTGGGTGCTGGGGATCGAACCCGGGTCCTCTGCAAGAGCGTCGGTGCTCTTAACCGCTCGTCGATCTCTCAGCCCCAAATTACTTTTCTAATTCACTGCTTATTCACTTATTATACCCGTGATTCAAAATTTTGAACTACTCTGTTTTTTGATGCATAGATATAAAACAGTGAAAATAACATGCTACTTTCCAAAATTTATTTTGTATGGTCCTCTTATCTCGTAATTAAGTTGTATGTGCATGGTGGTACACCTTTAGTCCTAGCACTTGGGACAGCATGAGGCAAGGCAGATCTTTGTGCGTTCACAAGGCCGTTTGGTGCTACAGAGTGAGTTCAGGACAGCTTGGGGCTACAGGGAGACCTTGTCTCAAAAAAAAAAAAAAAAAAAAAAGACAAAAAAAAAGTTTATGTTTCATAGGCTGTATTTGTTACTTTTCTCACTGTTGAGACAAAATACCTAACAAAGCATATTAAAGGAAGAAGGGTTTATATTGGCTTTCCTTTTAGAAGATTTTGGTCCATCATGGTGAGAAGGTATGGTGGAATGTTCTGTGGTGGCAAGAGGCATGTGGTCACATCATAGACAGAACAGGAAACTAGGAGGGAAGCTAGGAAGTAACCAGGGATAACACACCCCTACAGCCCACCTTCAGGGATCTGCTTCTTCCGTCTTGATGTCAACTCTATCACATACAATACTACCAGCTGGGGAAAAGGCACATGTAAATACCAATATAATAAATGCACCTCTATGGCTTTAATTGAGTTTTGCTACCACTTTCAACCTCCAAACGACTGATAAAAAATGACTTGTAAAATAATTGTTCAATTGTTAGAACTCTGTCCTTTACCACTGACCTGTGCTACCACTGACAGAATGCTAATATTTTAGCTCTTTATTATATTTTGAGTGTGATAATAATTCTGGGCATCAGGAAATACTCTGAGCTGCATTGCTGATCTCTGAGAGGCTCTTGACAGCCCACACAGTGAAGAGGGTGTAGACTCTGAGCACTTACCTTGTTGGAAAGGCCATCTACTGCATTCAGCTTGAATAAATTAGTAAATGTCATGCTGGACAGATGTCCCCTTGTATTTGACCTCAAATTATGATGACTCTTATTTTAGACAAATTGTTAGTGATTATAAGTTCCTAATTCTCCAGTCAAATTCCTCAAATGGTAGTTATCCCTTTGTCAGTCCTGCTCTTTCTACCCCACCCTCTCATCTTATGCCCTCAAGATTATAAAATCTGACTTATCATATAATTCCAGAAATGTGACAACTTAGCATGATATAATTTTGTAAGCTTTCAAGCAGCATAAAACATAATTTTTAAAGGAGGGTGGAATAAACAATTTTAACTTTACCAAAGAAGTACATAGGAAATTTTGACTGTCTTTAAACTTATATGTTGTAGAAAGCAATATATTTCTAGACTGAAATTTCTGACCTATTCAATCAGGATTCAAATTCTTTCTAAAGATGCATGTTAAAATGTGACTAGTAAATTAAGTTTCATAAGAGCCCACTTGATTTGTCTGTAGTCTTAGGAACCCTGCAGTGATTACTAAATCACAGTTTGGTCTGAGATGTCAGGCTTAAATATTGCCTCTGTGGAGTGAATTGTTAAATCTTGACTACTTTGGGTGTAATAGTTCTTGCAGTGCAATCATGAAGAAGGACCTGAATTTTTTTTAACTTCAGGACCCACCTTCCTGTAATTCCTTCACTGTAGTGCTGATGGTAGGGCTTGCTGGCTAGCTATTCAGTGACAATGCCTCAAGGGAATAAGACAGAAAAATAAAGCAGGACAAGACATCCTTCTATGGTCTCTCATGTTCACATATAACACACATGAAATGCACAAAGGGACACACACATATACATACACTGTTGAATGGTTTTGTACAGATAACAATGTTTCTGAAAACAAAATTAAGGGAAATTTATGATTCAGAGAATTATATAATTTGTACTCTGGCTGTCCATATTTTGTGATGCTAATATAAATGCTGATATCTAGGGTTTGTAGCAATAAAATCAGTATGAGGAAAATACCCTTCACACTGGTTAAAATATAACTTCATCTGTATTTTAGCCTATCTCTAAAATATGAGACCGATCTCCAATTTAATGTATTTTAATCTATGATATTACCCTATACAGGAGAACTCATAGCTTCAAAATTTATCTCAGTATCTTTAAAATTGAAGTTATTTTTCATGTTAAATATTATTTTTGAAACTTGTTACATGCATGAGATAAAGTTGAACAAGAGAAAACATGAATGTATTACATTTTTTAGATTAAAAACATAAGTTTAGGGCTGGAGAGATGGCCTCGTGGTTAAAAGCGCCGACCGCTCTTACAGAGGACCCGGGTTTGATCCCCAGCACCCACATGGTGGCTGAGAACCGTCTGAAACTCCAGTTCCAGGGGAATCCGACACCCTCTTCTGACCTCCGTGGCATTGCACGACACGGGCGCACAAACCTGCATGCAGACAATACATTCATACACATACAGAAATAAATAAAATTTAAAAAAATATTAAAAAAACAACATAAGTTTATTATTTTACTTCTGTGTGGAAACTCTGCCTATATTTTAAGTACAGTGATATTAGGATATTCTTCATGTAAGCAACTTAAATAGCCTTGTTGTCAGTTGTTAAAGTGACACAAAAATAATTCATATATATAAAAATCAAAGGCAAAACCATGAATGGTGGTACATGCCTTTAATCACAGCAGGTGGATCTCTGTGAGTTCAAGGCCAACCTGGTCTATATAGTGAGTTCTAGGACATCTGGGGCTACAGGGAAACCCTGTCTCAATAAGACAAAAAAATCAGGGATAATTTTTTCCTTGCCCTCAGAGATCAACCAAGTCTTAGGGGATTATACATGGGGGCATTTCTCTTGAAATGTCCTGCAAATGTGGGTCACCAGTCTTCCTGTTAGGGAGGTCTTGGAGAACCACTGATGGGACTTCAGACAGTGTCCAGTCTATAAAGAGGAAAGTCTGCTCATGCTTCAAAAAGGGAAGCAGCCTGGTCTAGCAAGACCTGATTTTGTCCTCGAGTGGACAGCTGAAAGGAGCAAGGTGCCCCCCCCTAAAAAAGACCCTAGAGACCCCTGAGTACCAGATCCTCAACTGACCTTGGGAAAACATAAACCTTGGTTAATCTGGGATAACTGTGTGGCCTGAATCATCCAAAAGGAAAGTACAACCAGATATAAATAATCAGTAAGACTAGAAAATCTGTACTGCAGACATAGAGCTTGAGATCTTAGTAAAAAGACAGAAAGAAAAAAAGAGAGAGTACTATTTTTTGGCCTGTCTTCAACTTTTACTGGCAAGTGCATCTACTCTGTGGCTGCCACTGATTTTGGCAGTCCTCAAAGACATGAGACACAGCGTTTTAACCTTCCAATATGGACTGAGGACTCATGCCTCTCCAAGAATCCTCCAAACCTTCAATGCTACATGGGGACTACTGAGATCCCAGCTTGTGGACTAAACAGCTAAGAGGATTTCAGCCTCCTCAGAATTTAGGCTGCCATTGTTGGACCACCTGAGCTGTATCATGGAGGCCAGTGCAGGAGGATCAAGACAGGACGCATGCTTACTGGACTTCATTTGGGAGACCATGGAAGGGAAAGACCCCAATGTGGAGCACAAGTGCAGAATTGATGGTTGTTTGGGTTTACCAAGGAGGAACCTTCGAGCACTTCCTTAAGGAAAACATGACATCTCTTAGGAAAAAAAATCTTCCAATTCAAGTGATGTGTGTATGTATGTATGTATGTATATGTATATGCATTTATCTATCATATATATTATATATATATTATATTTTTTTTTATTATTTTTTTATTGATACTGATTATGTGAATACTTACAATACAAGTTTGAGAGAACAAGAACAAAGAACTGAGAAAAAACAAACTCTGGAAAGACTCAGCAAAAGATGCAGGACTATATGTAATTGTGCAGGGACACCGGTGGGGTGGGGGACATGCAGGGGGAAGTCCCTAAATTGTGAGAAAGGGATAAGAGAAAAACTTTAATAAAAAAATCAAAGGCAATTACTGGTAAATACGCATTAAGTTTGTGCTTAATTGCACCTTTGACATTTAAGGCATGTCTTGGAACTGAAGAGATGGCTCAGCGGTTAAGAGCATTGGTTACTCTGGCAGAGACTAGATTTCTGTTCTCATCTATCCAAAAGCGCTGCTAAAACAGCCATAAATCCCAATTCCAGGATCCACATACTCTTATGGTCTCTCGTGGTTACCATGCCCATGTGTGGTGCACTAAGTTATCTATATATATGATATACTCTATTATATCATTAATATATATTAATATATATCATATGTCATATATAATGTTATATATAATGCATATATATGCAATATATATTGCAAAATTACCTATAACATAAAATTTAAAAAGTAAAAAAAGGCATCAGGAAGTAATAGAACCTTAATCCCAGCACTCAGAAAGCAGAGGCAGATGGTTCTCTGTGATTCTGAGGCCAGCTTGGTCTACATAATGATTTACAATCCAGTTTGGAACAGAGAGACCCAATCCAGCTTGGAACAGAGAGATATACTTTATATGGTTTTGTTTAAAGTGAGCATACACATTTTATATAGATTGCCATGGTATTCTCACCTTTATGTCCCTAAAGGCAAATACAGTTTCTCAGGAAAAGGCAAAAATAGAAAATTAGGAAGAAATATGAAAAGAAAATCTGACCACATATCTACCTTTCAGATTCAATTACTTACATTCTTCTATTGTTTCTACCATTCCAATCTTGTAAAACCTTTGATCTCACTATATACCATGGCTTATCTAGAACTTGCTAAGTAGACCACACTGGCCTTTAAGTCATAGAGATACACCTCCCTCTGCTTTCTAAGTGTTGGGATTAAAGGTGTATACTACCATGCCTATTGTGTTCCAAACATTACTTTCTTTGATGCATGGGATTAACTATTGCTAGTCAAAAATTTAGAAAGTTCTTTAATATTCCGGGTGTTAAGAAACTAATAGTTCTTAGTAAACTAGTATTTATCTTATTCTTGATGTTTTAAATTAAAAATATTTAAACATATCTGGTGTTTACATTAATGCCTTTCTCTCTCTCTTCTCTCTCTCTCTCTAATATATATATATATTATATTATATATATTATAAGATGAATATTATTATATATGAACTGAATTCTGTGAATGTCAAATGTGTATATTTTTACTCCATTCTGACCCAATAGAATATAATAAATTATTTTAGCTTTCCTATATTTGTTTAAATTTTCTTGGTCTTAAGATGTAGTCTGTTCTACAGAAAGTTTGATGGTCTGCTAAGAGTATGTGTTCTTGAGTATTTGGTTTATATATTCTGTTATTATCTCTTCAGTTCATTTACTCTACAATATTATTTAAATATGATGTTTCTGTGTTGTTCTTTTCTCTTTGGTCTCTATGACTTACTGCTAATGAAAATCAGGTATGGAAGTTATTGACTCTTACTTCCTCAAGATAATTTGGTGTCTTTGCATCTGATAATATTCACTTGTGGAGATGGGTATGCTGTTTGGTTGTTTGGTGTATGGATTCTTTCCATAGTCAATGTGAAGTGATTCTTATCACTTTCTTGTTTTGATCAAAAGTCTACTTTAAAACATAGTAAAGAGGTTCCTTTGCTTAAAATGTCTTTGATGGCTACTTTTGGTTGTCAACTTGTCTGGATCTAGAATTAATTGAAATGAGAGAGACATTCATGATCACATTATTTGAAGCTGGAAGACCTACCCTAAATGTGGACATTGCCTTCTGATGGCAGCCCATATAAAATGACATGACAGAAGGGAGATTTCACTTCTTGCCTCCTTGACTTCTTTCTCACATGTGAGTTTATCTTCTTGCTATGACATTCCTTTGCTAAAAGTAGAATCAATTTATTCACATTCCATTGTAGACTGAGGACTAGCAGATCTTTAGGAATCCTTCAGGCATTCAGCACCTTCTGATGCATCCAGCCTCATGGACTGAGCAACTACTGGATTCTTAGCCTCTCCAGTGGGGTGGCACATTGTTGGACTACTCAAACTCTATAAGTAACACAACAAGTTATCCATATCTAAGTTATCTCTAATAGAGACAGAGAGATGTGATTATAGATATAATCCTATGCGTGTGTTTGTATGTATCTATCTATATCTATCATCTATCTCTCTATCATCTATCTATCTATCTATTTATCTATCTATCTACCTACCTATCTATTCATTCCATTAGAGAACTCTAGCCAATACAGATTGGTACCAAGAGAGTAGGGAGTTGCTCTGAAGAGTCTGACCATGTGGGTTTTTAGAGGAAGGTGGAAACCTTTGGAAGTTTGAATGAGAAAAGAGTTGAATACTATAAGTAGAGCTTAACAGGTAGTTCTAGTAGGAGCCCGGAAGAAATAGTGATGATGGCAAAGTAGTTTCAGAAAGAAATAAGGACTTAAGCAGCCACTAGGATATTTTAGCAAAGTATTTGGCTGCCATTTTTTCCCAGCCTAAGAGTTTGCTGAAGCTAAATTGAAAAGTAACAGGCTAATTTCTTGATGGAGGAAATTTCAATGTAACCTAATGTAGAATCAGTGCCATGGTTACTACTTGTGAATATTATGTAGCTCTGCAATGAAAATCCCAACTGTGGCAGAAAGAAATACATAATATACAGTATGGATTAAAAAAATCTCTAGGAAAATTGGATCCAAAGCATGTTCTGAAGGAGAGGCTCTCTTGATAAGATCAAAACCATTAAGGAGATGCCTATAGTTTTGGAGTTTAACATTGAATAGAGTGTCCTCCAGACAAGATCTCACACAGCTAACCTTCCTTGTGCAAGACAAAAAAACAAACAAATAAAAAAACCAACCAACCAAACAAACAAACAAACAAAAACTAAGGATTTTCTCCTAGAAAACTACAACCCATAAAGCTGCTTGTAATGCAGATGAAAGTGGCCAGGGTGCATCCCAAACAGGCAGCCAAACTTATCATTGTAATTTATGTGGTGCTGGCTTTTAAAGCATGGAAGTTACAAGAGTGAAGGTGTCATTGGTTCTGCTTCTGTGGTATCAGAGAGCCACTCAGTTCATTTAGCATTCCATAGGGGCATGAGCAGGCCCTGACAAGCCACTGTGTGAAGCTGTGAAGATGAAGTCTGCCTGGCAGGTAAGTCAAGATGTTGGAGAGATTAGAGGCATGAGACATCTGCCTAGAAGAGCTTCATACAAGGAGTGGTACCACCCTGAGATAGATGAATGCTGCATACAACAAAACTATAGGGGTTGAGCCACCTAAGGGTGTTGGAAGTAAAGTCCCAGAAGTTGCAGGTGGAGCTAGTTGACTTGGTGTTTTCCTTGCTGCTTTTTGTCTTCTTTTGGTTCTGTATTTTTTTTTCAATATTCCCCATTCTCTTTTAGAATGAAATGCATATTTGGTTCTATTCTATGTGAAAAGTGTGTAATATTTCTTTTGATGTTACAGGGATTTACAGTTAAGGCAGTGCTTTGAGTTTCAAACGAGATATATTGGACTCAACTTTTGAATACTATTGAGACTGGTAAAGACTATGGAGAAAAAAAAAGACTATAGAGACTATGGAAGGTGAACTTACAAATGCACTTAAAATGCCTTTGCATTTTATAAGGTCATGAGCCCATGGGACCAGAGAGTGGAATGCAGTGTTTGGAATGAAAATGTCCCCTATAGGCTCCAAGTATTCGGACATTTTGTCCCCATTTGGTGGTACTGTTTTTGGAGGTTTAATGGTGTATGGCCTTCTGGGAGGAAACATGTCACTGGGGCCAGGCTGACTCTCCCTCCCCTCCTTCCTTGTAGCATCAAGTTTGTGATGACCCTTGGCAAGTTGGATCTTAAGTTGTTGTCTGTTCATAGCTTGCCAGTCAAAGGACAGTCTTAGGCAACACTGCCTCATGTTAGAATTGCAGCCAGCTCATAAGAGGTTTCATTAGAGTGTGCAGAGCTGAGTGAAATAATGTTATTAAGAGATGAACCAAATGGTGTAGCAATCCCCAGTTCTGCAATACTGATTTGGATTTCCATCTTTGCACATATCACAGTGACTGAAAGTAATGCATGAGGTGGAGAGGTATTTTTGGCTTAATTTTTCACTGAAGAGTTTTCTGCTGCTTCTTTTAAGAAATGACCAAGTATCTCTTTGCCCATTGTCAAGGGGTGGTTATTCTTAACTATGTGAGGTCCTTATAAATGATTATAATGAGCTGGGTGTGGTGGCTCACGCCTTTAATCCTAGCACTTGGGAGGCAGAGGCAGGTGGATCTTTGTGAGTTCAAGGCCAGCCTGGTCTACAGAGTGAGTTCCAGGACAGCAGAAGCTACAGGGAGACCCTGTCTCCAAAAAATAAATAAATTAATAAAAATAAATAAATAAATAAATAAATGATTATAATGGCAGCATAACTAGAAATATTTTTAAAATAATAATATTCTTTGGAAAAGGTGTTCCTCAGGTATTCATGCAAACTTTATGAAAAGCTATCCTTAGGGGCTGGAGAGATGGCCTAGCGGTTAAGAGCACTGACCCGTCTTACAGAGGACCCGGGTTCGATCCCCAGCACCCACATGGCGGCCGAGAACCATCTGAAACTCCAATTCCAGGAGAACTCCAGTTCCAGGGGAATCCAAGACCCTCTTCTGACCTCCGCGGCATTGCACGACACGGGTGCACAGACTTGCATGCAGACAGTACATTCATACACATACAGAAATAAATAAAAGTTAATAAAAAAATTTTGAAAAGCTATCCTTAAAATTTATTTCTTTAATTTGAATAAATTTTCCAGGGCTTGCTATTAACATGAAATTATCTTTAGAAGGCAAATACCTGAAGCTATTTATCATTCAGCTTTTATTGATATGTTCGGTACTTTTCTCTGTAAAGAATGGAAAAGAAAGGAGAATTCCAAGGAAGGACAGGATTACAAGATGCTATTAAAAAAAAAAGTTTATAGGGCTGGAGAAATGGCCTAGCAGTTAAGAGCTCCGACCACTCTTACAGAGGACCCGGGTTCGATCCCCAGCACCCACGTGGCGGCCGAGGACCATCTGAAACTTCAATTCCAGGAGAACTCCAGTTCCAGGGGAATCCAACACCATCTTCTGACCTCCGCCGCGGCATTGCACAACATGGGTGCACAAACCTGCATGCAGACAGTACATTCATACACATACAGAAATAAATAAAATAAAAAAAAATGTTTATAATGTTTCCCCAATTAGAATGATGTTGGCTGTGGGTTTGTTGTACACAGCTTGAACCCAGCAAGGCTGCTCTCTATCTCCAGTCCTTTTCAATAGAGGGCTTGAAACTCTTGCTAGAGCAATAAGACAAGAAAAGGAAATTAAAGGAGTACTACCTCGAAAAGAGGAGATTGAACTATCCTTTTATGCACATGACATGATAGTTTACTTAAGGCATGCTAAAAACTCCATCAAAAAACCTCCTAGAAACAACAGTTTCAGTAAAATGGCAGGATACAAAATTAACCTAGAAAAATCAGTAACCTTTCTTTATACCAACAACAAGAATTTGGACAAGGAATATAAGGAGACTTTCCCACTCACGACAGCCTAAAAAAAAAAAATCTCAGAATAAACCTGAACAAGACACTAAAGACCTCTACAGTAGAAACATTTTAACACTTGAAGAAGGAGATTGAAGAAGACACCAGAAGATGGAATGACCTCCCATACTCATGAATTGGAAGAGTTAATATAGAAAAAAGTAACCATCCTACCAAAAGTAATAAATGGATTCAACGCAATCCCAAATAAAATCCCCATGACTTTCTTTACAGACTTAGAAAAAAAATATCCCAAAGTTCATGTGGATAAACAAATAACCAGGGATAGCCACAGCAACCCTGAGCACAAAGCAATGCTCTTGCAGAGGACCTGGATTTGATTCCCAGCACCCACATGGCAGATAACAACCATCTTGGGCCAGGCATGGTGGTGCATGCCTTTAATCCCAGCACTTGGGTGGCAGAGGCAAGTGGATCTCTGTGAGTTCAAGGCCTGCCTGGTCTACATAGTGAGCTCCAGGCCAGATGGGACTAAAGGGAGACCCTGTCTCAAAAAAGACAACAAAAAATAAATAAATAAAAGATACCAAATGCTGGAGAGGTTGTGGGGAAGAGAACACTCATCCATTGCTGGTGGGAATACAAACTCATGCAGCCCCTATGGAAAGCAGTATGGAGAACTCAAAAGACTCAAAATCTCGGGGCTGGAGAGATGGCCTAGTGGTTAAGAGCGCCAACTGCTCTTACAGAGGACCCGGGTTCGATGCCCAGCACCCACATGGTGGCTGAGAACCGTCTGAAGCTCCAATTCCAGGAGAACTCCAGTTCCAGGGGAATCCGAGACCCTCTTCTGACCTCTGCGGCGTTGCACAACACGGGTGCACAGACTTGCATGCAGACAGTACATTAATACATACAGAAATAAATAAAATTAATTAAAAAAAATTAAAAAAATAAAAGTCTCAAAATCTCAAAATAAACTTACCACGTTATCCACTCATCGTACTTCTGGGTATAAACCCACAAGACTCATCCTATTACAGAGATACATGCACAACTATGTTTATTACAGCTTTCTTCACAGTAGTGAAGTGCTGGAAGCAAGCCAAGTGTCCCTCAACTGATGACTGGATAGAGAAAATGCTACTGCATTTACTGTACATCTACATAATGGAGTTCTGTGCAGTGATAAAGAAAGATGACATCAGGAAATTTGCAGGTAAATGGATAGAACTAGCAGATATTATGCTCAGTGAAGTAACAAATAGTCCCTGAAAAACAAACAATGTATGGTGTCCCTTATTTGCAGTTCTTAGCACAAAATCCTTATTATTATTATTTTTTGTCTTTTCGAGATAGGGTCTCCCTGTAGCCCCAGATGTCCTGGAACTCACTCTGTAGACCAGGCTGGCCTTGAACTCACAAAGATCCACCTGCCTCTGCAAAATCCTTATTTTTAAAGCAAACTGAGTATTTTTCTTTTTTAGAAATATAATATCAGATGCTACTATATATATAAAAAGTATATTATAACATGAAACAAATTGCTATGTAATTTAGGAATATAAAGTAATATTTCTTTTTACATGCTGTTAAAATGTGAATCCCTAAACATGTTTTGGAACTAAACTATAGTTTCTTTTCAAATGTCATAATTTTGATATATCTGTGAGTGTGTATATATGCATATTTTGGAGCAATATAAAAGTAAAGGGAACAAGAACAACAAAAAGACTTGTTCAAAGAACTGACCAAAACAGTAAACTTCTGCCCAAAACAGTAAACTTCTGCTTCAAAAAACTTTAAAAATACTGAGAAAAAGATGCAAGACATGTTTGGCAGGATGCATAAGGTCTGGTGGGGTGGAGGACATGGAATGGGCAATGGGTCTAAATTTGATTTAAAATGTTGTATAAAGCTCTACAGATTTTGTGTAAAGCAAATGTGGGCAACAGCGAATTATATCTCCATTTAATTCAGATGCATTACCATTTTTATCAGATTCTGTAAACCAATGTTGTTTAATATACACGTTTCCTTTACTAAGTCCTAAAACACCATGTGTCCTGTAGACAGTGTCTAGGCGAAACTGGGTACTTGCTGAGCTCACGTCAATTAAATATGCCTTAATCGAATATACACCCGTGTCCCTCTCCCACCCATCCCCCCTTTCCAATTCACCATTTCAGTCCATTTTCTGATGCAGTCTTTCTGTTCTTTTACTATGCCTCCCTCTCCATGAGAAATATTTATATCTGGGTTGTTGGTACTAGCATCCACATATGAGGGACACCATTTGTCGTTTGTTTTTCTGGGACTGTGTTACTTCACTTAACATAATGTCTTCCAGCTCCATCCATTTACCTGCAAATTTCATGATGTCCCTCTTTACTGCTGCATAGTATTCCATTGTATACATGTACCACATTTTCTCTATCCACTCGTCAGTTGAAGGGCACCTGGGCTGGTTCCAGCTTTTTGCTATTGTGAACAGAGCTGCAATAAACATAGCTGTGCATGTATCTTTGCAGTAAGTTGTGTCTTGTGGGTATATACCCAGGAGTGGTATGACTGGGTCAAATGGAGGGCTCATTTTGAGTCTTCTAAGGGTTCTCCACACTGCTTTCCATAGTGGCTGTACAAGTTTACATTCCCACCAGCAATGGATGAGTGTTCCCCTTTCCCCACAACCTCTCCAGCACTTGGTATCATTCATGTTCCTGATCCTAGCCAGTCTTATTGGAGTAAGGTGGTATCTCAGAGTGGTTTTAATTTGCATTTCCTTAATTATCAGAGATGTTGAACACTTCTTAAGATGTTTCTCGGCCATCTCTAACTCCTCCTCTGTGAAGTCTCTATTCAGATCTTTGCTCCATCTTTTGAATGATTCATTTGTTTTCTTTCTTCTTTGTTTTTTGAGTAGCTTGTATACTCTGGAAATTAATGCTTTGTCAGATGTACCTGCTGTGAAGGTTTCCTGCCATTCTGTGGGTTTTCTCTCACTTCCTTTATTGTTTACTTTGATGTACAGAAGCTTTTGAGTTTAATGAGGTCCCATTTGTCAATTGTCGATCTTATTTCTTGTGCAGCTGCTGTCTGATTTAGGAAGTCTTTTCCTACACCTATGTCTTGTAGTCTGCTGCCAAGCTTCTCTTCTATCACCTCCAGAGTTTGGGGTTTCACGTTGAGGTCTTTGGTCCATCTGGAGTTGACCTTTGTACAAGGTGAGAGGTAGGGGTTTAATTTCATTCTTCTACAAGTGGTGATCCAGTTTTGCCAGCACCACTTGCTGAAGATGCTGTCTTTCTTCCATTGTATCTTCTTGGCCCCCTTGTCAAATATGACGTGGCTGAAATTGTATGAGCTCAGGTTTGGATCTTCAGTTTTATTCCATTGGTCAACTGGTCTGTTTTTGTGCCAGTACCAGGCTGTCTTTATGACTAAGTTGGGATACCTACAGGAGGAGAGGCAATAAGACCCTGCTGCCGAAGACCTGACGTTAACATGGGAGGGATGTATTGAGACCACACATGCAAGTGTACAGATGGCCTCTGGAATGCCAGAGAGTGTTACCAAAGGCCACTAAACCAATAAAGCAAATATGGGTCTCCCTGAGTCAAGCAAGACTCCACCGTCAGCACCAGCTACACCTCACCTGCCTGGAAATACTGTGCAGCAGAGGCAGCCATGTGCCTGTATATCCCAAATCTAATTGGCTATTGGCTCTCCCCTTGGAGAAATAACCCATGGCTGATGCCACAAGCTTACATCCTCTACAGGTTAGATGTTATAAGCCACAGTAAGACCCTGTCATATTTAACAGGGGGGAAAATTGTAATTCATGGATTAACATATCCAAACATGTGTCTATGCTAAAGTAACCTATCATAACTATTGGTGCTGCTTAAATACCTATATATCTAATTGCTTGTTCCTCATTAGTAGGATCGAAAGGTTATTTCTGGACAGACTGTCAGCCCATGAAAGGAAACAGCCAGAATTGACCAGAGTCCAAGTCAACAGCTCCAGAGAGAGTGGACTGTTTTACCTCTCATCCACCTGTGCCCCTTTTCTAAGCCTAGGGAACAACCTGCGGAAGAGGGGGCGTGGTAGAATGTAAGGGCTGCGATTGGGGTGAATGGTGAAACTACAGCAATGTAGTCTGGACACTCATTTGATCAACTTGATTGAACAAACAACCTGTCACCCCCCACTGGATGGTGGGGCTGTAGGTGTTTGGGCACAACAGCCTGCAGATAGGTTTTGCATGAAGGATGCTTGTACTCAAGGATTATCACTTATAGCTAAAAATGAAAAAAAAAAACTGAGAGAAAGATGCAGGACAGTTATGGCGGAATGCATGATGGGGGGGGGGGGGGGGGGGGAGGGAAAGGGAAATAAGCCTGAACTGAATTGGAAAAAATGTATGAAATGCACAAAGCATCAATAAAAATTAATTAAAAAAAATAAAAAAATTAAAAAAAATGTTGTATAAAATGCACAAAAGTTCAATAAAAATGTAAGAAAAAAGAATATATCATTTTAATAGTTTATCCTTAAGAAAGCAATAATTTACCAACATGATACTTTAGAATGACTGTGCCAACAAATGCCAGCTTTTTCCAAGATTTGCTTAGAATGAGTCCCACTAAATGAGACTTGAAATGGCTACCAAGTCAAGTTAATATGAAATTTCTAAACTCATACAAAGCAGCATTAGAATATATATGGCATTTATTATAACATAGAAGGCTTTTGGCATGAACTAGTTCCCTCTTCTTCCAAATGCCTCTATTGCAGTTGGTCTCAAGCCCTAAAACAGACCTCAGAAAAAATCATGCTGCTGATGAATGGATCCTGGAAACACACACATAGGAAATGGTGTGATACTATATTATAACTTATTTTTCAGAGTCAGCAAAGTGTCACAAGTTCAGAGTCAGCTTAAAATGGATTAAAGCCATCTATTAGTCTTCTACAAAAGACTCTAACTATCCAGGAAGCCTAGAGTGGCAGCACACATTTGAAGCCTGTCATTACTTTTACAGCATTGTGCCAAAGGATATGCGTAATCAATGAAAAATTAACTGCCATGCTTGTATTCAAATCCCAGAGATATGTGTACATGACAAATCAAGAATATGCACGTATTCTGTTGGAGACTTGTACCACATTGTCAGGTTCAAATGTATGACATCAGACTCGCTTCCAAATATTTTTTTTTAATTTTATTTATTTCGGTATGTGTATGAATGTACTGTCTGCATGCAGGTGTGTGCACCCGTGTCGTGCAATGCCGTAGAGGTCAGGAGAGGGTGTCGGATTCCCCTGGAACTTGAGTTCTCCTGGAATTGGAGTTTCAGACGGTTCTCGGACGCCATGTGGGTGCTGGAGATCTAACCAGGGTCTTCTGTAAGAGCAGTCGGCGCTCTTAACCGCTAGGCCATCTCTCCAGCCCCCAAATATTTTTAAAAGATCACAATAGTAGTCTCCAAAATGTAGGCTGCAGATTACAGAAATAAAATGATAACATTTCTTCTGAGTTAACAACAACTATAATTTTGCTAGCATCTTTCTGCATAGGCACTCTTTTTTTATATAGCCGACTTAATTTCATCTTTTATAATGTTGATGATCCTAATGTTTAATTTATATTTACCTTATATAGAAGGGTCTGGATATATTTTTATGTGGGTTTACTAATTAGAAAGCTATACTTTATTGACTGGAATGATGATAAATGAAACATCATGACATAAAACATGGTTAATTCTTCTAAAGTCATGCAACAAAGTCCCACATTCCATTCCACCTCCAGCACATGCTTTCATTTGGGGCATCAACAGGAAGCACCTCTGAGCTACAAAAGCTCCTCTACATAGATCTAAGTCATTGTTTTAGTTGCCAACAAGAACCCAGAAACTTATTGGCTAGTCAGGAACACATTTCATGTTTATTTAGCTTTTCAAATATCTCTTCAAGCTGTACTTTGAGTAGTCTGAAGTATCATAAGGTGAGATTTCATTTATTAATGCAAAGATCACAATTTTACTTCTTTCTAGGTTCATACCCCCATTATGAAACTACTGGGACTTCACTTGTTATGACACTTCAATGGACGCTCTAATTTTTTTTTTCAGTTATAGCATATCCTTCCCCTGTCATCCTTCCTAATCTCCAGCCAGGATTTACTGTAACATTCTAAGCTACTCGTTTATTCAACTCCAGCATTCACTCAATTCACCACCTACATACATCAGGGTTTCAGTGATGCAGCCATGAAATGGCTCTGGGTGATTCAAGGCATCCAACACAGATGTAGCATCTTCTTCATATTAATATCACAATACCTTCATATGCAAAAGACTTTATCCTGCTATTCCAATACCTCACAAATCAGTAGACTGCTTGGAATAAAGAAACTTGCCTTGTAAGAAAAATGTATAGACAATATTAAAATTGAATTAATTCTAATTATGAAAGACACTGCTATATTGGCCACACATTAGCTGCCAGTTTGGGGTTATAATTTTGATCCTGTTATGTCATCATCTGCGTATCCTGAGGGATCCATCAATAAATGTGCTTATCCCAGTCTTTCTAAATGTAATACACATTTCCTTCAAAACATAGTTTTTCTTCAAACTCACTGCATGATGCAATAAATGAAAATAGAGACAAAGAAAGTATGAGTATGAGTTCCAGTGCACGGTTAAATTGAATTTAGTACTGGTATTTGCTATGTGCTTGTTCACACAGAGAATCTTTTTTTTTTTTAATGAATGAACAAGGCATTTCTCCTTGTTGCACCATTTGTATTAATACTATATTGCTTTTTCTCAAGTGCGTTTTGTGATAACAGCATGAAATGCATTTCATTAAGTTAAAGTGTTCTGGCATTAACGTAATGCCTGATGGCATCTCTAATTTGAGAGGCCTGTGGAGTTAGTTTTATGGGAACATTTTTCTTAGCAACTGAAACAGGGCTGTAGACTATCTGTGGGATACTGTTTTTCCTCAAGCAAGAATTCAGTACTTTGGCCAAAAATTCTTTACAGGAGACAGAAGCATTAGACAAAGCATTGCCCCCTTGTCTCCTCCCAGGACACAACATTATTTTGTCTCTAGTTGTAAAAAAGCATCCTGTAGTATTTTGGCATTAATTATGCTAATAGTGTAATGGAAGCTCCTGGAAACCGATATATCTGGATGATTTTTTTAATGTAAAATAAACAGATGTCTCTTAATTTTAAAAGACCAAAAAGCATTTTTTGCAGTTCTAACATGTATTAAAATGATGTAAGACAGAAATATAGTGCATATGTCCATATTACTTATTAGATTTTAACAGGTTATCAGAATCTATGTTCATTGGTGAGAAGCAGTTTCAAAATTCCTGCTGAGGTGGGAGTGGGTAATGCAATGCAGGACCATGTACAATTAGATATCAGGAAAGCTTCTCAAAGTGGCATTAATGAGTCAAAGCTGCAGTAGATTGCTGTCCTATGTCTATTCTGTTTACCTGAGTATTTCCATGAGAAATGCATAACAGCAACTCAGATCTACAGTCTGTTTAAAAGAATGTTAAGTTCCATGGCTGTTTCAGCTACTTTGATCTGTTTCAAACCAAAGCAAAACAAAAGGGGAGAAACTCCAGAACATAAGTTTTCAATAGAATATGGAAAAATCTGTCATCAAGTCTTTCCAAACTACCGTGTTCAACAATTATTTGGGAGTATTTAACATATACAAGGTGAGACTTGGCCTGGTTAGGGCTATTGAGCAATGTCAAGTGTCTTCCCCAATCTTCAAGACCCACAAATTTATTACATAGAAGCTGACTGAGATAAAATGTGTATTGTTCAATTCTGAAAAAATCAGATGAGAGGAAGACTACAGTTTCCTTTAAATGTTTAGAAATTAGAGATCATTTGATATCTTGTATTTTCTTAAGCAAAATATTGTCATAAATAAGAAATAGGTTGAATTCCAATTATCTAGCCTTGTGTGTTAGAATACAGCAATAGGAAGTAATTATTACACTTCTTTATTAGAGGGTGTTTAATACTTGCAATATATTTACAATCACAGACATACTTATCTCTCATCATAGAAAGGAAATATGAGTAACTTATACATAAATATTAATACATATGAATTGTATTCTACAAATAGCATACATATATAGGTGTCCATGTATTACTATGTCAGCTGAACATGTAGTAATGTAATTTTATCTTTCTTCATTTTATAAGTATAAAGTTTCAGAAGAATGAGAAAATCTGTGTTCTGGGGGCCAAGTATTGCATTTGATTATGAGATTCATTATTTACTACCTATTTTTATATTTTAGCCTCAGTTTTATCATTTTAAAAATGTGAATGGTAAAAATATGCCTGTGGGGTTGTAAGATGAGCAAAGAAAAGAGGCAAGTTTAAGAAAACAGATTAGAAGTGATAGAGAGTTGGCTCATCAATTAAGACCACATACTGCTCTTTCAGATAACCTTTCAGTTCCTAGCACTGTGAAGCTCCTAGACCTTTAACTCCAACTCCATGGGATCTGGCTCCATCTTCTGCACTCCACAGACCTGCGTTCACACATACATATGCCCACACACAGACACACACATACTCATAATTGAAAAGAAAATATATACCATAAAATAAACATAATACAATAGAAAAATTGACCAAGGAGATAATTGTTTTGTACAATATATATTTTATTGAATTTTTGTCAATTTCATACAATACATTTTAATTATATTTAACCCCACTCCCCCATCTACAGCCCCTCCATGCATTTCATGTATTCTGTCATTTATGTAAAGGCCTAACAATTAAAGTCTTTGTCCCCAGGTGCTGCTAGTGTGAGTAAATCTACTGCAGCCTGGTTAGTCTATCAAATCACTGGCTTAATGAAGACCAACTCACCCTCCGTGATCAGCTTACCATTTCCCTAGTTCTACACTGGGTTTTTCTCTGGTTTGAGTTTGCAAGATTCATGATGTTACCGTTATTGTAAGATCATATGAGCAAGTTCACACCTGCCCAGAAAATTCTATTTTCCTGTGGTCATCTAACACCTCTGGCTCTTACATTTATTCTGCCCTTTCTTCTGTAATGATCCCTAAGCCCTTGGTGGCAGATGTTTAATATAGTTGTCCTATCCAAGAGCACATGCTCTGCAGTCTCTTATTCTCTACATTTTGGCCAGTTGTGGCTTTGTGTGTTAATTACCCTCTGTTGTATGAGGAAGCTTCACTGGTGCAAGTTCAGAGATACTCCCTTTGATGTCTGGCATTGATCAGTCTACAAATAAGCTTTTTAAAAAATTAATCATTCTTATTTGCTTTTAAAATATGTGCTGTTTCCTATGTGCTGTGCAGTGTTTAAAAATAAAAAAAGTAGGGCTGGAGAGATAGCCTAGCGGTTAAGAGCACCGACTGCTCTTGCATAGGACCCGGGTTCAATCCCCAGCACCCACATGGAAGCTAAGAACCATCTGTAACACCAATTCCAGGAGAACTCCAGTTCCAGGGGAATCCAAGACCCTCTTCTGACCTCCGCGGCATTACACGACACGGGTGCACAGACCTACATGCGGACAGTACATTCATACACATACAAAAATAAATAAAATTAAAAAAAAATAAAAAATAAATAAAATAAAATAAAAAATAAAGATTAATCATATATGTTATTTTGATCAAGTAACTTTCATTTCAGAGATTATACTCTTCAAGCCTCAGCTAGCTATTTGTCCTCTGGAAGTTTCTTTATGTTTCTGTACTGGTTATATAGCCTCTGGTCTCTCTCATTAGTCAGTTGAAGATATCCAGAATACCACCCACAAACAGGATCAGAATGTGATGATATCTGTTTACTGCATTGGACTTGACTACTTCATTGAAACACAAAATTTTAGTCTTATATCTCATGAGATTACAACTTAGTGCTACAGGTAAGAACATCTCTGACACTAGTAAGCATCTGAGCCCAAGAGATGTAAAAGTCAATGTCATTACACATCATAGTAATACAAAAGAAGGTTTTGGATTTAACAAAGTTTTATTAAAGCTAACAAATTTATAAGGGAAAATCATTGCTTTGAGAAAATCAGAAGTCAGGATAGCTTGTGACTTCTGAGAAACAATAAAATTTAATTATATGTGGAGCACATTGCCAAAAATGTGTCCAGTCAGAATTTAATAGACACCAGATAACAGTGTGCTCTCTTTACCAACTGCTCTGTACATGCAAAACAGATCTGTCTTAGTTTACAGAACTCATTTTCATCAATACTCATAAATAATTGATAAAATTAAGGTAATAAAATATCCAAGACTACCTCTAAGACTTATTTGAAGTCTGGTTCTATTCTATCTAATTGTGGCCTACTTATTTTTCTTTTTCTTAGTTTCTTTTGGCTTTACCAAAATCAGATGTGAACAGCCTATCATATTATACACATTAAGATGATTTCTATTCTAGTTTGTCTTCCATTGCTGTGACAAAACACTCTGACCGACACCAACTTAGGGAGGAAAGGGTTTATTCAGCTTACATCTCCTGGGTCACAGTTCTCACTCAGGGAGCCCAAGGCAAGAACTCAGGGCAGGAACCTGGAGGCAGGAGCTGAAGCACAAGCCATGGAGGAATGCTGTTCACTGGCTTGCTCCCCTGGCTCATACCCAGTCTACCTTCTTATACCGTACACAACCACCTGCCCAGGGTTAGCACTACTCATTGTGGGCTGGGCCCTCCCACACTGCTCGACCATCAAGACAATACTCCACAGATGTGGCCACAGGCCAATCCAATGGAGCCAATTCCCCTATTGAGGCTCCCTCAACCCAGGTGTGTCAAGTTGACACTAAAGCTATCCAGCACAATTTCCTTTCCTTGAGGTACATGAGAAGTAGTTTGCAAAGTTATAAATTAAATTATCACATTCAATAGTTAGTTCTATATTTAATTTGAATGTTTGTAAAAACAAAATTCTTAAAATGCATTTTTCAGAAATTTGAATTATCTGTTCAAAACAAAATAAGCCCAATGATTATCTATCTTTTAGTTTTCTATATTTTTATAGGAATTGGTTAGAGACTATCAGCAAGATGTTTAGAGATGATAACAAAATATGTCACTTGGTCTCAAGTTTTTAATAAAACCAGGTCTGAAGGTGATAATCCTTGATTGCCTGAAGTAGATGTGGCATTTCCCACCACATTTTAAGTCTGCTTTTCAAAGACAGGCTTAGAGGAGCAAGGCAGTTCATCTTCCCTCTATATGCTATGGCAAACAGATGGATTTAAGCAATGTAGCTGCACGGCCTGAGTAGTTAAGCTTCTCAGTGATTTAGTGTACAGAGAATGATGAAGAAAGGGAGGGAGGGAAAAGGATGGAGAGAGAATGAGAGAATAGAGGGCTAGAGAGAAAGAAATGATTTCCTTTTGAAACAATTGTATATTTAAAATATTTTGCTAATATTGCTTACAGAATTTATCAAAGCTAGCTCTTCTTCCTAACACATCATATTTTGGATGTTTTATCCCTTTATTCAATAGCATCTAGTGATGAAGATGGGGAGATGATAAAGAAGGAATGGGGCAGGAAAGAAGTAAGGGTAAGAAAAAGAGGGGAGAGAGAGAGAGAGAGAGAGAGAGAGAGAGAGAGAGAGAGAGAGAGAAAATTCATGATTTGACGTCCCTATAGAAAGGACACAAAGACATTAATGTCGCAATAAAAATGCAGTTTATGCCATGGACTTTGGACCAAGAATCAGAAAATTTATAGTCATAAAGTAAATTTTATGGGATTAATAAATTGGCCCTACAATCACATTATCAACGACTCTTAGAGTCTATTCTAATGGAGTTCTCAAACACATGAATACACATACAAGAACTAATACTGGTAAAAGACATCATGGCCTTGTTGATAAAACAGTTTTCACTGAAGTGACATAAATGTAGTTTATTTTATACAGCCCCTGATAGGAGAGCCAGAAGAAGTATATATACACTTCCTTCATAAATTGACATGCTTTTGTCTTTCGGTGAAAAATTAGATCATTAGAGACTAAATTATTTCATAAAGAATTATTTTTTCCAGCAAGTTGGAAGATTTTTAAGGATTATCATAGAGATTTATTCAGTGATT
This sequence comes from Rhizomys pruinosus, assembly GCA_009823505.1. Lineage (NCBI taxonomy): Eukaryota > Metazoa > Chordata > Mammalia > Rodentia > Spalacidae > Rhizomys > Rhizomys pruinosus. The sequence goes on from VZQC01007230.1 coordinate 1,242,492, forward strand.
GCAATGATTTATGGGGTGAGAAGCTTTTGTTTTGTTGGTTTTGTTTTTCATTTAAGCCCAAGCTTTGTTTTTCTTGGATTCAGTTTTGGTCACAGAAATCTCAAAGACAAATAGGACAAGCTGATAATGGAATGGCTACAGGAGAGCTCCAGAAGCTCTGGGAAAGGTCTCCTAATAATAAACAAATTATAAGTAAAATATATTTACAACTGCTTCACAATAGTCTGAAACCATCAGGGAAGTCAGCAAGGCTTTGAGTTAATTGGTGTTAGCACAGATGAATGAAAAGAGCCTGGGTCCATGAATTCTCAGATGTACTGATATGTGCACTCCAGCAAGCACCAGTTAAGGGAAAGGCACTTTCCTATGTTCAAAGTGTGGTGAGTAATCTCAAAAACCACCTATATAACCAATGCTAGAAAGAGTTACCTATTACATAGGTATAAAACTAATATATTATAAAAAGCTTTAATCCCAAGACTTGGGAGGGAGAGGCAGGCGGATCTCTGTGACTTCAAGGCCAGCCTGGTCTACAAAGTCAGTTCCAGGACAGCTGGAGCAAGAGAGAGAGACCCTGTCTCAAAAAGACCAAAAAAGAAAAAAAAGCTTTAAGACTATTTGGAAGTCTGACATGAGCTCAGTGTTTAATGGCTTTTTGAAGTATGCCTAGGGCCCTAGATTGATTCCTAACACTGACAACATGAAGTCTGATTATAATTTTCAAAGTTACCAAGCAAAATAAACTCTTGTAATATGATTTTATCTGTAAAATTATTTTGTAAATACTAAAACTAAATTTGTCATTTAACATCGTAAATAGATAATCTTCCCATACAACTAGATTTAGTGAAAGCTATCATCAAGCAATAGTTAAAAGTTAAGAATAATTCTTAAATTATCATATTCAAGTATTACAACCACAACATACAAACCCATATATATGGGTTTGCTTGTGGTTGTAATATTGTCATTTTATTTTACAACAACTATTAAAATATAGATTCCAAACTAATCTGATATTTTATCACTCTGTGGTACCCTCCTAAGCAGCTATACTGGCTAGTATTTTGTTTTTCTGGCTAGTATTTTTAAAATGCTAATCACTGTATCTTTAGGTCACACACTTGATTGAACTCCTTGATGAATGTAATCCAAATTCCAAGCAATAGGTTTTCCCAGTCCTAGCAGTCTCTTTCTGGCATTCTTGTCCTGACTTCTTTCTTTGCCTCAGAATAAACCAAGCCTGTTCCTCTCACTCCCAGAGCAACTTCAGACTTGCTATTTCTGAATGAAAAGCCTTCACCAAAGTTTTAAAAACTGACTCCTTGACATTCAGGTCTCAACTCAAATGAGCACTCAGCTACTGTGAATATTATTGTAATAGAAATGGTTGTGTATATTTTTGTGATATTCTGACAGTCAATGAAGTGTACTCTCAGGAAGATATAGAACAATTAAATAGAACTTTTATTTTGGGACTTCTTTTGGGGAGAGTAAAATATTTCTTTAGTAGCTGGACTAATTCATTTTCCCATCAACAATAGATAAGGTACCTTCTCCCCCAAACATCATCTTCTCCAGGATTTGTTATTGTTTTCATGGTGATTAAATCTAATATGTTTTCTTAAGTTTGAAGTAAAATTTATTACACTTTAAAAGAAAAACACTCCAGGACAAGAAAGCAACCAGTGCCAGCAGCTGCCTCAGGAGAAAAGCAGAGAACCAAAGGAAAAACTCCCTTGCCACTGCGGCCAGCAAGGAGGTCAGATACAGGGCAGAAAAGCAGCCACAGGGAGAGGAAGGGATCAGAGAGAAAGAATAATTAAGCCCAAAATGTTTGGGGAACCCAAAGTGTTAAAAAATACTTAAAATTAAAGATAGAAAGAAAGAAAAAGATACTTTTTTTTCCAATTTTTAGCAATAAGTTGTAATTTATGAGTACAAGCAGCCTTCATGTAAAACCAATTTGCAAGCAGTTGTGCCCAAACCCACACAGCCCAAGGGTCCCACCATCCAGCTGGGGGGGTCTTGTATGTACAATCGAGTTGATCAAATAAGTGTCCAGTCTATATTGCTGTAGTTTCACCATTCACTGCAATCGCAGCCCTTACATTCTACCACGCCCCCTCTTCCAAAGATTGCTCCCTAGGCTTAGAAAAGGGGCACAGGTGGACGAGAAGCAAAGCAGTTTACTTTCTCTGGAGCTGTCGTTTTGGACTCTGGTCAGTTCTGGCTATTTCCTTTCATGGGCTGACAGTTTGTCCAGGAATAACCTTTCGATTCTACTAATGAAGCACAAGCAATTAGATATATAGGTATTTAAACAGTACTAATTATTACGGTAGGTTACTTTGGTATAGAAACAGATGTTTGGATGGTATGTTAATCCATGAATTACATTTTTTCTGTAAAATATGACAGGGTCTTAATGTGCCTTATATCATCTCCTAACCACTAGAGGATGTAAGCTTGTGGCATCAGCCATGGGTTATTCCTCCAAGGAGAGAGCTAATAGCCAATTAGATTTGGGATATACAGTCATATGGCTGCTACTGCTGCACAGTATTTCCAGGCAGGTGAGGTGTAACTGGTGCTGACAGAGGAGTCTTGCTTGACTCAAGGAGACCAATTTTTGCTTTATTGGTTTAGTGGCCTTTGGTAACACTCTCTGGTATTCCAGAGACCAACTGTACACTTGCAAGTGCGGTCTCAGTACATCTTTCCCATGTTTACATCAGGTCTTCGACAGCAGGGCCTTATTGCCTCTCTTCTTACAGGTATTTCAGTTTACAGGCAAGAAGCCTTTACCTTTTGGGGGGTCTTGGATCCCCTGGCCAACATCTCCTTGGTAGAATAATCCATTGCTGATATCAGAGCTCTCCTGTATTAATATATTTTGCTTAAATGCACAGCTTAAGGAGAGTTTAGTATTATATTTGGTTCTGAATAGAGAATAATCCTTTTCAGTTTCTATGTCTATTAGTCAATTAAAGAATGCAGTCTTACCAGTTTTATAAGAGATTACCTCTATAACAGTTCCCTCCAACTTACAGTTAGAAAAAGACCTCTTCATCATCATATTTCTCCTTGTTCTATGGAGGGGAGTTAAGAAAGTCTCTCGTATTAAAACTTTCTGGCACCTAGAAGATAATTTTCATTAGGACTCATTATAAATAGTTGTTACAAGTAGGATCCACAGAGGGGTTTGATGCCTGTAGCAGTCTGAGGCTTTTCTTCCTTTCAATGTTCATATAGGCCAACCTTTCTGCTGGCACTTCCTGGTACATCCTGCACAATGCAAAGCTGTATCTTTTCTTTCTCAGCCATTAAGTTGGTGATATATTGGCCTGTGGGAACATACAAATCTTTTCCCGTAGTTAGTTTTAAGATTTAAATTGCAAAGATTTTGACAAAAAGGTTTCATATATATCTATATCCCCCCTTTTAATTTTAGGTTTTTATTATTTGATCCATGAGTCTCAAAAAGGCAATTGCAGTACAGATACCTATAGGCTGGAATCAAGGCACAGCTTTCATCAAATTCACCCAAGCTGTTTTGGGTGATTATATGTCATTAACTTGGGAAGCAAACTTAATTCCTTAAGTTAAATCATCCTACAGGTAAAAGAAGATGCTACTAGGTGATACTGTACAACAGAAAAATTATAGAGAACATTTGTATGTGCCAATCCCAAAGTTATTGTTATACAGATTTTAAGTAAAGCAAATGTGGACAACAATTTATATTTCCAATTAACTCAGATGCATTACCATTTTTATGAAAACCTGTAAACCAATGTTGTTTAATATACACATGTTTACTTATTCTTTTACTAAGTCCTAAAGACCATGTATACCTGTAGACAGAGTCTGGGAAAATTGGATACTTGTTGAACTCGCATTGCATTAAATAACATTAATGAATATAGACCAGTCCCTCTCCCCTCGCCCCTGCACCCTCCCGATTCACTTTCAGTTAGTTTTTCTGGATGCATCTTTCCATTGCTGTTCTCTTTAATACTGATCCCTCTCCACAGATAAATATTTACAACCGGGTTATGAGTGCTGAGCAAATTCAAAGATGAGGATACCAATATCGTTGGTTGTTTTACTGGGACGTTGTTTACTTCTCTACTTAATATCTTCTCAGCTCCAATCCATTACCACTCCAAAGTTTCTTGATGTTGTCTTTCTTACCACTACATAGAAATCCATTGTGTACATGTACCACATTTCTCTATCCACTCATCGTCAGTTGAGGACATTTGGGTTGGTTCAAGCTTTCTGCTATTTGACAGGCAATCAACATAGCTGTGGGCATGTATTCTGTCAGTAAGATGAGTCTTGTGGTATATACCAGAGTGGTTGTTGAGTCAAGGCAAGCTCAAGTTGTTGATTTCCAAGTTTAGGTTCTCACACTGCTTTCCATAGGGCTGTACAAGGTTAACATTCCCACCCATCAATGGATGAGTGCTCCCCTTTCTCACACACTCTTCGCAGCACTTGATATCATTTGTTTCTTGATCCTGGCCAACTTATAGAGTGAGATGATTCTAGAGTGGTCTTATTTGCAATTTCCCTAATTAATAGTGAAAATTGAACAGTTTTTTTTTTTTTTTTTTTTTTGGTCTTTTTGAGACAGGGTCTCCCTGTAGCCCTGGCTGGCCTGGAACTCACTCTGTAGACCAGGATGGCACCCAGCTGAACAGTTTTTAAGATGTTTCTCAGCCATCTCTAATTCCTCCTCTGTGAAGTCTCTATTCAGTTCTTTGCTCCATCTTTTGAGTGATTCATTTGTTTTCTTTCTTCTTTGTTTTTTGAGTAGCTTGTATACTCTGGAAATTAAGGCATTGTCAGATGTATCTGCAGTGAAGGTTTCCTCCCACTCTGTGGGTTTTCTCTTCACTTCCTTTATTGTTTCTTTTTATGTACAGAAGCTTTTGAGTTTAATGAGGTCCCATTTGTCAATTGTCGATCTTGTTTCTTGTGCAGCTGTAGTCTGATTTAGGAAGTCTTTTCCTACGCCTATGTCTTGCAGTCTGCTGCCAAGTTTTTCTTCTATCACCTCCAGAGTTTTGGGTTTCACGCTGAGGTCTTTGATCCAACTGGAGTTGACTTTTGTACAGGGCGAGAGATAGTGGTTTAATTTCATTCTTCTACAGGTAGTGATCCAGTTTTACCAACACCACTTGCTGAAGATGCTCTTTCCTCCATTGTGTCTTCTTGGTCCCCTTGTCAAATATGAAGTGGCTGAAATTGTATGTGCTCAGGTTTTGATCTTCAGATTTATTCCATTGGTCAACTGGTCTGTTTTTGTGCCAGTACCAAGCTGTTTTTATGACTATAGCCCTGTAGTATAGTTTGAAGTCTGGTATAGAGATCCCCCTTGTATTGCTCTTTTCACTCAGGGTTGCTTTGGCTATTCGGGGTCTTTTGTTTTTCCAAATGAAATTAAGAATTTTTTTCCAAGCCTGTGAAGAAGCTCTTGAGAATTTGATTTGATTGGGATTGCATTACATCTGTACACAAGTTTGGGTAGGATGGACATTTTTACTATATTTATTTTCCCAATCCATGAGCATGGGAGGTTTGTCCATCTTCTGGTGTCTTCCTCAATTTCCTTCTTCAGGGGTTTAAAATTTTTGTTGTAGAAATCCTTGGTGTCTTTGGTTAAGTTTGTTCCTAGGTATTTTATTGTTTTTGAGGCTATTGTGAGTGGGAAGTTCTCCTTGTATTCCGTCTTCAGTTGCTTGTTGTTGGTGTAAAGAAAGGCTACTGATTTTTTCTAGATTTATTTTATATCCTGCCACTTTACTGAAGTACTTAATCTTTTCTAGGAGTTTTCTGGTGGAGTTCTTAGCATCCCTTAGGTAGACAATCATATCATCAGCAAAAAGGGATAGCTTGACTTCCTCTGGAAAAGATACTCTTTTTTGATTAATTCAGAAAAGTGGGTAGGCTTTCAAACCAGCATGGCTGGGACAGGAATATGGGGAAGGAAAGCAGTTTCTCATTAAAGGACAAAGTTTGTATGTCCATTTCTGTAACACAGCTTAAGGTGAGCTCACCTTCCTTGGTCAAGTGATTGACTGGGATCAATTGGAAAGTCAGTTCTCCACTCAGGCCAGATATTCTTTTCTCTTGACCAGAGATAATTTTTCCTTAATGGGCCCTTATTCCTGTTCCAACAATTTCCCTTTCTGAATAGGTAAACTTAAAATCCTTTAGGAATCTGGTCATGGATCAGAGACCACAATCAATTCTAGCATCTCTGACCAATGACAAAGACTATGCTGTAAAAATCCCCCAAGAATTTTTTTTTCTGGCTTTTGGCTAAGAAAAAAAACCATTTACTCCACACACCCCCACCTCCGGAAATAACACTAACCACTATAAAGGAATTATGGTTTCTCCCAGCTGAATTGGAATGGTTGCATTAAACAGTGTGACAGTAACAGTTCAGGTACTTTCTAATATTACTAATGATAATGATTTTCAGAAAAAGTTTGAGAATATTGAAGGTATTTAGTCAATCTTTCCCCAAATAGCTAAAATATATTCCATTATTATTTTCTTCTATTTTTCTTTTTCATATCCATAAACTTTAATTGATTGAGTCAAATACAAAGTAAATTGTTTCAGTAAAGTAAGGACTTTTATCACAGTTTTGTTTCTAAAGTTTTTCTCTGGCTCTTTAGGCTTCACTTGTCTTTTTTTTAATTTTACAATTATGGAAGTTAAAATACAAAAGGAAGACAAAAAGTAAGACAAAGATCACATGTGTGTGTCTATAGAATTAAATATCCCAAATGTTAAAAAAATAATCTTCTGCTTTGAAAAAATTTGAAAAGACCCAGAAGGGGAAAGAGAACATATATGGCACTCAGGTGATGCCCACTTGCCTGGGTGCTGCTTGGTATCACCTGGAAACCTCCAAGCTTTGGGTTCCAGCACCTACATTGTAGGTGGATATAGACTCACAGCCAATAGGTCAAATAGGGTATCTGTCCACTGGCCAAAGTGCAACACAACCCTTGCTCAAGCTGGTGGAGCTGGGGTGTGGAGGATCTAACAAGAACAGTATTACAGATTCTAGTCTGTGCAGCCAGTGCTGCAGGAGCCAAAAATCCAAACAAACAAACAAATAAGCAAAGAAAAAAACAACATGGGAAAAGCTTACAATAAATACACACCAAACTATACCAGCCATGGAGAAGATTCCTGCAATGAGATCTCCCTGGAAGGAAACAAAGACATGGACCTTAGAAGAACAATTGTAGACATATTCAAAGAAATGAAAGAATATAAAGAACAAATCAGAGAACTAAAGGGAGAAAATGAAAAACTAAAGAATTACCTAGAAGGAGATAATGACAAATGTTGGCAAGAAAAAAAGGGAGAAAATGACAACATCTGGAAGGAAGAGGAAATGCTGAAAAGATCCCAGGCCAAAAGGAAAAAAGAAAATGACCAACGAACCAAGGAACTACAAGATGAGAATGACATGCTCCAGAAAGAAGTGGAAATACCAAAGAAATCACAGAATGAAATGAAAAAGGAAATTGAACATTCATCTAATCAACAGGAAAGGATGGGAAAAAGCCTCAGAAGCATAATGCAAGAAGCAAAAAAAAAGAATAGGATAACACAGAGCAACTAGAATGCTCAGGTAAAGATTATGAAAAATCAAAAACAAAAACACAAGAGTGGAACAACCAGGAAATGTGGCACACTATGAAAAGACCAAAACTCTTCATCATAGGAATAGAGGAAGGAGAAGAATGCCAAGACAACATTATTGACCAGATCTTCAACAGGATAAAAGAAGAAAAATTCCCCAAACTGAAAAAAGACCAATCCATACAAATGCAAGAAGCACATAGAACACAAAATAGACAAGACCAGAAAACAAATTCCTCATGCCATATAATTGTTAAAACACTAGATGCTCAAGACAAAGACAAGATACTGAAAGCCACAAGAGAATAACAGCAAGTTACATATAAGGGAAAACCCCATCAGAATTACAGCTGACTTTGCAGTGCAAACTATGAAAGCCAGAAGAACGTGGACCAAAGTATTCCCAGGCTAATTGACTTTAGATGCCAACCCAGACAACTATCCCCAGCAAAAAAGTCAATTATAGGGGGCTGGAGAGATGGCCTAGCGGTTAAGAGTGCCGGCTGCTCTTACAGAGGACCCAGGTTAGATCCCCAGCACCCACATGGCGGCTGAGAACCGTCTGAAACTCCAATTCCAGGAGAATTCCAGTTCCAGGGGAATCCGAGACCCTCTTCTGACCTCCGCAGCATTGCACGACACGGGTGCACAGACTTGCATGAAGACAGTACATTCATACACATACAGAAATAAATAAAATTAATAAAAATATGAAATCCTAAGGTCTAGAGATTCCTTTTTTGTGGTTCGGCCCTGACCTAGGCTGTTTCAGATCCAGTATTTGCATTTACTCATACAAACATATCCTATAAAGATAGAAGCTTAACAAGAAGTTAAAAACAAGTCAGGCATGGTGGTGCATGCCTTTAGTCCCACTCAGGAGGCAGAGGCAGGCAGATCTTGTGAGTTCAAGGCCACCCTGGTCTACATAGTGAGTTCCAGGCCAGCTGGGGCTACAGGGAGACTTTATCTCAAACAAACAAAAACCCCAATGCTTTTTAGCATCCAGTGTCAAAATTCCAAGGCCTCCATGGTTCAGACTGTTGTTCATATGATGCCCAGGAGATTCATTAAGTCACAGCACCTCACGACAGCATGCCTGCTAGGTAGCTTCTAAGCAGTTTTTAGGAATGAGGGATGCTACAGTATGCAGACACGCAGACACGTAGAAAGTAGTGCCACTAATGGTGGTTTGGGCTTGCCACGGAGGAGCCTTCAAACATGATATCTTTCAGCCTCATAAAGAAAAAAAATCATAAGCTGAAGATGCAAAAAAAAAGTCAATTATAGATAGAGGAGAAAGAAAAATCTTTCATGACATAAACAAGAGGAAAGAATACATGTCTAAAAACCAACACTTCAGAAAATCCTTGAAGCAATCCAAAGAACAGAGGAAAGGATCAAGTATCCCCAAGCGATTAAAGAGAGAAATTAACAAAAGCCTAGCAGAGTAAATACAAACCTAGACCAGCCTCCCACCCTCCTTGAATCTATCCAAGTAGGAATGGAGAAGGTGACTAGGAGCACAAAGTAAAAGAAAAGACAGAAATCCTTCCAACCTAGAGGAACAGGCCTTCAACCAAGTGAAGAAGCACTTGAATTTCAAATCAGATTATAAACAATAAATCAAATCCACATGCCAAGAGCACAAAGGAAAATCAACAACATGAGAAAAGAAAAAAAAATCAATCCCCAAGAAAATCTAACAGTCCTATAGAAGACCCCAACCATGAGTTCTCCCTGGAAATAACCCAGGACACAGGTCAGAAAAACAACAACAACAATAATAAACCTACTCAAAGAAATCAAGGGAGAGAATTATAAACTCAGGAATGAAATGGAAATACTGAAAAGATCCCACTCCAAAATGAAACAGGAAACTGACCAATGAATCAAGGATTGAGGAGAGAATGACAAACTCCAAAGGGAACTGGAAATAATAAAGAAATCACAGGATGAAATGAAAAAGGAAATTGTACACTCATAAAATCAGCAGGAAACGATGGAAAGAAAGCCTTAGTAACAAATTGGATTAAGCAGAATATCAACACTGAAAGCTGAATATCAACACTGAAAGACAAGGTGGAAGAACTACAATGCTCAAACAGAGTATGAATAATTTAAAAAAATCACAAGAGTGAAGCAATCAAGAAATATGGGACACAATGAAAATCTCAAACCTCTGCATCATAGGGATAGAGGAAGGAGAAGAATCCCAGGACAAAGGTATTAATCAGATCTTCAACAGAATAATAGACGAAAATTTCACCAAAATGAAAAATTAAAAACCCATACAAATAAAAGAAGCACACATAATACCAAGTAGACAAGATAAGAAAAGGAATACACCAAGCCATATCGTAGTTAAAACACTAAACTCCCAAAACAAAGACAAATTACTGAAGGCTGCAAGAGAAAAAAACAACAAGTTACATATAAGGGAAAACCCATCAGAATTACTGCTGACTTTTCAGTGCAAATGATGAAAGCCGGAAGAGTGTGGACCAAAGTATTACCAGTATTAAATGACTATAGATCACAACCCAGATTACTATTCCCAGAAAATAAAAGGCAATTATAGTTGAAGAAGAAAGAAAAAATCTTTCATTACATAAATAAGAAGAAAGATTACCTGTCCAGAAAAACAACCATTCAGAAAATAATTGAAGCAATTCAAGGGTCAGCAGAAAAGAACAATTATCCTTAAGCAGCTAGAGAGAATAATGACTAAAAGGGTAAGAGTGGAAAGACCAACCTATACCAAGAATTCGAATAGAAAATAAGGTAAAAAAGGAAGCAGCACACATCTCTCAATAATAACCTTAAATATTAATGGGCTGAACTCCTCAATCAAAAATATAGAATGAGAGAATGGATTAGTAAACAGAAATCATCTATATGCTGTGTACAAGAAACCCATCTCACCTTCAAGGATGGGCACGAACTTAAAATGAAAGGAAGGAAAAAAGTATTCGAAGCAAATGGTACCAAAAAAAGCAAGCAGGAGTTGCTAGTCTAATATCAAACAAATAGACTTAAAAGAAAAACTGATCAGAAGAGACAAAGAGGGCCATGAGATTTTTATCAAAGTAACAACCATGAATAATTAACAATCATGAATGTAGATGCACCAAAAACAATTATAAAGGACCTCAAGACACAGACTAATCTCAGCACACTAATAGTGGGGATTTCAATACCCCACTGAGCCCATTAGATAGGTCAACTGGACAAAGTGTGAACAGACACATCTTTACTGAACAATACAATACACTAAATGGACCTCACAGATATCTATTCAAACAACAGAGAATATACTTTCTACTCAGCACCCCATGGAACCTTCTCCAAAATCAACCACATACTGGGACACAGAAAAAAAAAAAAGGATTGAAATAATTCCAGGCATTCTAGCAGACCACACTGCAATAAAGCTCAACTGCCACACCATAAGCCTTACTCTCTACAAGAAACATGGAGACTAAACAGCACACTCCTGAATAATGAATGGGTCAAGGAAGAAATTAAAAAAGAAATAAAGCATTCCTGGAATTAAATGAAAAAGATAATACAAGACAGCAAAACCTATGGGATACATTTTTAAAAAGCAGTCCTAAGAGGAAATGTTATAGCTCTCGGTGCCTACATTAAAAAAGCAGAAAGAAGATAAATGAACTAACACTGCAGCTAAAAACAACTGAGAGACAACAACAAATGAACCCCAAACCCAACAGACAGGTAGAAATTGCAAAAATCAGAGCAGAAATCAATGAAATAGAAATAAGAAAGCAATACAAAGAATCAATGAAGCTAAAAGCTTATTCTTTGAAAGGATAAACAAGATAGATAGACCTCTATCCCAATTAACTAACTAAAAGAAAGAGCAACTCCAAATCAATAGAAACATCACAACAGAATCCTTCAAAAACCTATACTCTACTAAATTTGAAAACATAAGAGAAATGGATGAATAGTTGAAATCCTGGAATTCACCAAACTTAACCAAGAAGAGACTGAGAGTTTAAACAGACTTATAATAGATGAGGAAGTTAAAAATTAATATGAAATCTCCCAGCTAAAAAAGCCCACACCCAGATGGTTTCATGGCAGAATTCTAGAAAATATTTGAACAGGACTTACAACCATTATTATTAAAACTGTTCAAAAGGATACAAGCAGAGGGAAATCTCCCAAATTCCTTCCATGAAACTAGCATCACTCTAATACCAAAAACCAGGGAAAGATACAAGCTAAAAAGAAAGCTATAGCCCCATCTCATTAATGAACATACATGCAAATATTCTCAACAAAATAGTTGCAAACCACATACAGATCCACATCAAAAAGATCATCCATCATGATCAAGTTGGGTTCATACCAGAGATGCAGGGATGGTTCAACATATCTAAATCAATATATATCATAAAACACATAAATGGACTGAAAGACAAAAAACATGATCATCTCAATTGATGCAGAGAACGACTTTGACAAAATCCAGCATCCCTTCATGCTTAAAGTTCTAGAGGCAATTGGACAGGAGCTATCACTCCTCAACATAATCAAAGCCACATACAATAAACCCACAGCCAACATCATCCTAAATGGAGAAAAGTTAGAAACGTTCTCCTTAAAGTCAGGAGCACAGCAAGGCTGCCTCCTATTGTCCTCCTCTTCAATATAGTGCTTGAAACACTTGGTAGGGCAATAAGGCAAGAAAGGGGAATTAAAGGAGTACGAATTGTAAAAGAGTAAGTCACACTATCCCTTCTTATACATAATATGGTAGTTTACCAAAGGGATGCTAAAAACCCTACCAGAAAACTTCTGGAAATGACCAAGAGCTTCAGTAAAGTGGCAGGATACAAAATTAACCTAGAAAACTCAGTAGCATTTCATTACACCAACAAGCAACTGGAAAAGGAATATAAGAAGGCCTTCCAACTCACAATAGCCACACATACACACACACACACACACACACACACACACAATTACCTAGGAACAAACTTAACCAAAGACACCAAAGATCTGTACCAGAGAAATTTTAAATTACTGAAGGAGAGTGAAGAAGACATCAGAAGATGGAAAGACCTCCAGTGTTCATGGATTGAAAAAATTAATATAGTAAAAATGTCCATTCAACACAAATTACTATACAGATTCAATGCAACAAAATTAAATTCCCCAAGAGTTTCTTCACAGACTTGGAAAAAAATCCTTAAATTCATATCGAAAAACAAAAGACCATGAATAGCCAATGCACCACTGAGTGAAAAGTACAATACAGGGTGGCACTACTTTAACAGACTTCAAACTATATTACAAGGCTTTATTCATAAAAAACTGCATGGTACTTGCACAAAAACAGACCCATTGACCAAGGAACAAAATTGAATATCCAAATTTGAGCTCATACAATTTCAGCCACCTCATATTTGACAAAGGAGCAAAAAGACTCAATGGAGGAAAGACAGCATCTTCAGAAAATGTTCTTGCAAAACTGGGTCACAATTTGTAGACAAATAAAATTAAGCCCCTACTTCTCACCCTGTAAAACAATGAACTCCAAGTGGATCAAAGATCTCAATGTGAAACCCAAACCCTGAAGGTGATAGAAGAAAAAGTTGGCAACAACTTACAAGACATAGGCATAGGAAAATACTTTCTTTTTTTATGTATATGAGTGTACTGTCTGCATGTAGGTTTGTGCATCCATGTCGTGCAATGCCATGGAGGTCAGAAGAGGGTCTCGGATTCCCCTGGAACTGGATTTCTCCTGGAATTGGAGTTACAGATGGTTCTTAGCCACCATGTGGGTGCTGGGGATTGAACCCAGGTCCTCTGCAAGAGCAGTGGGTGCTCTTAACCACTAGGCTATACTTTCTAAATCATACAGCAGCTGTGAGGAAATAAAATCAAAAGTCCACAAATGGGAACTCATCAAACTCAAAAGCTTCTGTACATTGAAATAAACCATCAAGGAAATAAAGAGAAAACCCACAGAGTGGGAGGAAACCTTCACCAGTGATAAATCTTACAGAGCATTAACATCCACAATATATAGGGTATTCAAAAAAAAAAAAAAGAAGAAGAAAACACATGAACTACTCAAAAGATGGAGTAAAGAGCTGAACAGAAACTTCACCTGTAAGGAAGTAAAAATGGGTGAGAAACATATTAAAAAGTGTTCAACGTGGTTAATAATTAAGGAAATGCAAATTAAAGCCACTTTCAGATATCATCTCACACCTATAAGACTGGCTAAAATCAAGAAAATAAAAAACACCAAATGTTAAATCTTTAACTATGGGAAAAGATTTGTATGTTCCCACAGGTCAAAATGTCACCAACTTAATGGCTGAGAAAGAAACGATACAGCTTCGATTTCTGCAGGATGTACCAAGAAATACCAGCAGAGAAGTTGTCCCATCTAAACATTAAAAGGAAGAAAAGCCTCAGACTACTACAGACATCAAACATCTCTGTGGATCCTGTTTGTAACAACTGTTTATAATGAGTCCTAAAGAACCTTACCTTCTAGGGGCCACAAAGTTTTAATTTGAGAGACTTTCTTACCTCCTTTTCATAGAACAAAGAAAAATGAAGTCATTCTCTAACTGTAAAATAGAGCCTACTGTTATAAAGGTAATCTCATAAAACAGGTAAAACTGCTTTCTTTAATTGACTAATAGACATGGGAAATGTGAAAAGGATTATTCTCTATTCAGAGCCAAATATAATACTAAAGTCTTTTCAAGCTGTGCATTTAAGCAAAATATAATAATACAGGAGAGTTCTGATATCAGCAATGGATTATTCTGCCAAGGAGATGTTGGCCAGGGAATCCAAGCCACCCCAAAATGTAAAGGCTTCTTGCCTGTAAACTGGAATGCCTGCAAGAAGAGAGGCGATAAGGCCCTGCTGTTGAAGAACTGATGCAAGCATGGGAAAGATGTATTGAGACCACCCTTGCAAGTGTACAGTTGGTCTCTGGAATACCAGAGAGTGTTACTAAAGGCCACTAAACCAATAAAGCAAAAATTGGTCTCCTTGAGTCAAGCAAGACTCCTCTGTCAGCATCAGCTACACCTCACCTACCTGGAAATACTGTGCAGCAGTGGCAGCCACATGTCTGTATATCCAAAATCTAATTGGCTATTAGCTCTCTCCTTGGAGGAATAACCCATGGCTGATGCCACAAGCTTACATCCTCTAGTGGTTAGGAGAAGTTATAAGCTACAGTAAGACCTTGTCATCTTTTACAGAAAAAATATAATTCAATGATTAGCATACCATCCAAACATCTGTGTCTATACAAAAGTAACCTACCATGATAATTAGTACTGTTTAAATACCTATATATCTAATTGCTTGTGCTTCATTAGTAGGATTGAAAGGTTATTCCTGGACAAACTGTCAGCCCATGAAAGGAAACAGCCAGAACTGATCAGAGTCCAAATGATATCTCCAGAGAAAGTAGACTGTTTTGCTTCTCATACACCAGTACCCCTTTTCTTTTCTTTTTTTTTTTTTTTTTTGCTTTTCGAGACAGGGTCTCCCTGTAGCCCCAGCTGTCCTGGAACTCACTCTGTAGACCAGGCTGGCCTTGAACTCACAAAGATCCGCCTGCCTCTGCCTCCCAAGTGCTAGGATTAAAGGCGTGCGCCACGACGCCCGGCCACACCAGTACCCCTTTTCTAAGCCTAGGGACCAATCTGCAGAAGAAGGGGCATGGTAGAATGTAAGGGCTGTGATTGGGGTGAATGGTGAAACTATAGCAACATAGTCTAGACACTTATTTGATCAACATGATTGCACATATAAACCCCACCAGCTGGATGGCGGGAGACATGGGCTGTGTGGGTTTGAGCATAGCCGCTTGCAAATTAGTTTTACATGAAGGATGCTTGTACTCATAACTTATTACTTATTGTTAAAAAAATAAAAATAAAAAATTGGAAAAAAAAACACCAAATGTTGGAGAAGTTGTGGGGAAACAGGAACACTCATCCATTGTTGGTTGGAATGAAACTCATATAATCATTATGGAAAGCAGTGTGGAGAACCCTTAAAATCCTCAAAATGAGCTGGGCGTAGTGGTGCATGCCTTTAATCCTAGCACTTGGGAGGCAGAGGCAGGTGGATCTTTGTGAGTTCAAGGCCAGCCTGGCCTACAGAGTGAGTTCCAGGACAGCCGGGGATATGAGGAGACCCTGTCTCAAAAAGACCAAAACAAAAACAAAAACAAAATACTCAAAATGAGCCTAACACCTAACCCAGTTATACCACCCCTAGGTATATACCCAAAATACTCATCCTACTGCAAAGATACATGCGCATCTATGTTTATTGCAACTCTTTTCACAATAGCAAAGAGCTAGAACCAACCCAAGTACCCCTCAACTGAGGACTGGATAACAAAAATGTGGTAAATCTACACAATGGAGTTCTATGCAGCAGTAAAGAAAGATGACATCAGGGGGCTTGAGAGATAGCCTAGCAGTTAAGAGGGTCAACTGCTCTTGCAGAGGACCTGGGTTCAATCCCCAGCACCCACATGCCAGCTGAGAACCGTCTGTAACTCCAATTCCAGGAGAACTCCAGTTCCAGGGGAATCCAACGCCCTCTTCTGACCTCCACGGCATTGCATGACACAGGTGCACAAACCTACATGCAGACAGTGCATTCATACACATACAAAATAAATAAATAAAATTTAAAAAATATTAAAAAAGGAAAGATGACATCATGAACTTTGCAAGTAAATGGATGGACATCAAATCCATTATGCTGAGTGAAGTAACACAGTCCAGAAAACAAACTGCAAATGGTCTCCCTCATTTGTGGATGCTAACAGGAAATCCCCAGTTGAAAGGCAAGCTGAACAATGTTGTTATATTTCTTTTTATCTGAAATCAACTGTGTTCTTATAATGTGAATCTCTAAACAGGCTCTAGAATTGTCCTACCACTTATATTCAGACATTGTAATTACTGTATATGGGTAGAAGATACATATTCATATCTTAGAGTAACATAAAATTAAAGGGGAAAATGTGAATACTTAAACATATTTTGGAATTAACATACAGTTTATTCTCAGAGGCTATAATTTTGATACATATTTGCTGGTTATGTAGGCATATGTTGGAGCAAAACAAAGGGGAGGGAACAACAACAACATAAAGACTGTGTTAAAGAACTTACTAATACTGCTAAATTATGCCCAAAACAATAATCCTTTTTAGATAAAATCTTTGGAAAGACTGAGAGAAAGATGCAAGACATGTATAGGAGAATGCATGAACTAGGGTGGGGTTGGGGCAGGGAGAGGGGAATGTGTCTAAATTGGACTGAAACATGTTGTATGAAATATACAAAACATCAGTAAAAGCCAGGAGTGTGGCACATGACTTTAATTCTAGCACTCAGGAGGCAGAGTCAGGTGGATCTTTGTGAGTTCAAGTCCAGCCTGGTCTACAGAGTGAGTTCCAGGACACCTGGGGCTACAGGGAGACCCTGTCTTGAAAAGACAAAAAAAAAAAAAAAACCCACATCAATAAAAGTATTTAAAAAAAAAAGAATTCAACAATGGATCGAAGACCTCAACATGAAACCTGAAACTCTGAAGGTGATAGAAGAAAATGTTGGCTGCAACCTACAAGAGATAGGTGTAGGAAAAGACTTTCTAAATCAAACAGCAGATTCGCAGGAACTAAGGTCAACAATTGACAAGTGTGATCTCATTTAACTCAAAAGCTTCTGTACAGGGAAAGAAACAATCAAGGAAGTGAATAGAAAACCCACAGAGTGGGGAGAAACCTTCACCAGTGATACCAGCGATACATCTGACAGAGGATTAACAGCCAGAATATATAAACTACTCAAAAAAAAATACATAAGAAAACAAAGGACCCACTCAAGAGATGGAGTAAACAGCTGAACAGACTTCACAAGTGAGGAAATAAAGATGGCTGAGAAACATCTTAAAAAGTGTTCCACATCATTAATAATTAAGGAAATGCCAATTACAACCACATTAAGATATCATCTCACTCTCATAAAACTGGCTAAGATCATGAAAACAAAAAGACACCAAATGCTGGAGAGGATCTGGGGAAAGGGAAACATTCATTCACTGCTGGTGGGAATGTAAACTTGTACAACCACTATGGAAAGCAGTGTGGAGAACCCTTAAAAAACTCAAAATGAGTCTACCTCCTGACCCAGTCATACCATTTCTGAGTATATATCCACAAAACTCATCCTACTGCAAAGATACATGCACATCTATGTTTACTGCAACTCTCTTCACAATAGGGAAGAGCTGGAACCAACCCAAATGCCCTTCAACAAATGAGTGGATAGAGAAAATGTGGTACATCTACACAATGGAGTTCTATGCAGCAGTAAAGAAAGATGACATCATTAACTTTGTAGGGAAATGGATGGAACTAGAAGACATCATGCTAAGTGAAGTAACACAGTCCCAGAAAAACAGACAAATGATATCCCTCATCTGTGGATGCTAGCACCAACTAGTAAGGCAAACTGAACAATATTTTCTTTTACCGGAAAGCAACTGGACCATTATAATGAGAATTCCTTAACAGGATCTGGAACTAACTTACCATTTATTTTCAGACTTTGTAATTGTGGTATATGGGGGGGGTGGTATGTATGCATACTTTAGAGTAATATAAAATTAAAGGGAAAATATGAATTCCTAAACATGTTTTGGAATTAACATACAGTTTACTTTTAGAAGTTATAATTTTTGTATAGTTGTGAAGAACATATATGCATATTTTGGAGCAATACAGACTGGAGGGAACAACAACAAAGGACTGGGTCAAAGAACTGACTCAAACAGTAAACTGCCCAAAACAATAACTCTGCATAGAAGAACTTTAAAAAGACTAAGAAAAAGATGCAAGACATGTTTAGCAAAATTCATGAACTCAGTTGGGGTGGGGGGGCCTAGAAAGGGGAATGAGTCTAAACGAATTGCACAAAAAGAAAAAAACATTAAAAAAAGAAAATGAATGTACTTGCAATTCAGCAGATACTGAAATATACTTTCTGAAGCTTCCCTCTAAAGACAGAAACTTCTGGAGGGAGCTGCCATGGATACCTTCTCTCCATGGGAGTTTTCTGATGGTTGGCTACAAAACAGTATGTACATCATCCACAGCTGTGCAAACAAACACAATCACAGAATTTTTCCTGATGGTTCCCCTTGGCATCTATTGCTCCTCCCTTGGAAACATCTTCTCCCCTCTCTCCATTGTATCAACTTTATTGTTAGTCCTTAACTGTGCACAGTTTGACACTTGTATAGGAATTATGGTTCTTAATCTTACAAATGGTATATATTGTCAGTTAAAGTCTAAGTAACTCAATAATTGAGTCTGAAGAAAGACGGGGATATTACCTCCCATAAAATGTTCTATTCAGATTAAAAGTACACTTGTTACTCCCAGGAAAATACAGTGAGAAAATAATATATAAAATTAATCACAACGGACATAAATTCTTATGTTTGTTTTTTGAAAATAAAGTCTCATATTTTTAGTTTAAAAAAAGAAACATGTTTAAAAGTATTCAACATCATTAGTAATTATGGAAATGCAAATATATCCACTTTAAGATTTCATCTTACCCCAGTAATATTGGCTATGTTCAAGAAAACAAATAATACAAAATGTTGGAGGGGTTGTGGGCAAAGGGAAATGCTCATTCACTGCTGGTGGGAATTTCTGCAATCGTATTGCAGAAACACTTGCACATCCATATTTATTGCTGTTCTTTTCACAAAAGCAAAGAGCTAAAAGCAACCTTAGTGTCCCTCAACAGATGAGTGGATGATGAGAATGTGGTACATTTACACAATGGAATTCTATGCAGTGATAAAGAGGACATCATGAAATTTGCAAGTAACTGGATGAAACTAGAAGCTATTATGCTAAGCAAAGTAACACAATCAAAAACAAAACAAACGAACAAACAAAAAAAGGACATATGTTGTCCCTCATTTGTGGATCCTAGCACCAAATCTTTATAAGTAAGTAAAGGTGGGTAATTTGTCAGATAATACCAAAGATAATACCACATTGCCTGATATTGCTATAGAAAAGCTTGATATTTATTTTCTATTTTCCTCAGTTTTAAGATTTATGAGAAGTAATAAATCTCCTTTTAAAACATTCCTTAAAGTATAAATCAACTTGCTATGTAATTTAGGAATGTAAAGTTATATGTCTTTTTACCTACCTGAATGTGTTTAGGAATAAACCTATAGTTTACATATATGCACTTGGTATATGTGTGAAGTGCATATATGTAAATTTTGGAATAATATAAAATTAAAGAGAACAACAAAAGATTTCTCCAAAGAACAGATCAAAACAATAAACTTCTGCATTGAAAAAGTTAAAAGAATGAGAAAATATGCAAGATAGAACTTAACATGTATTGCCGAATGCATGAGTTCTGGTGGGGTAGGGGGGCATAGGTGGGGGAAGGGACTAAATCTGATTAAGAAATATTGTATCAAATGTACAAAAGCTCAATAAAAATATTTAGAAAAAATGTGGTTACAGAAGAATGGGAGATTCCAGTAGAGAAATCTATCTTTATCTTCAGCCTTTGCAATGGGAAGACAGACAGTTTTTCTTACCAGAATGAAAGAACTGAATTCTACCTAGAAAATAATAGCAGCTGTGTTGAAAAATCATTATTTGATTTTTTTAGATTGTCCCAATTATTCTATATCATTGACTAAATAAAAAACAATCAACAATTAAAGCTGTTGGAGACCATTTACACAATTAGAATAATCATACAGTGGCATATTTATGAATTATATTACAGTGATAATGAAATATGTAGCATAATATATGTACTAAATATTATGTTCATATTCCAAAAAGTTCAAGGTGATCCATGATGGTGAGTTATGCTCTTAGGCAAGGGAAGAAACCCTCTTCAATTAAAATCCTGGAATTAAGTTACAACCCCAAGGATCTATATTACAAATGAGTTGACAAATCACCCTGTTGATTCTCATGTCTGCATCTTTGTGTTAATCACCATCTATAGTGCAACAGTGGCAGCCAAGTGTCTATATTATATCCCAAAACTATTTGGCTATTAGCTCTCTCCTTGGAGGAATAACTCACAGCGGATGCCACAAGCTTATGTCCTCTAGTGGTTAGGCGATGTTATAAGCCACAATAAGAACTTGCCACCCTTTATAGAGAAACCACAGTTTGCGGATTAGCATACCATCCAAGCATCTGTGTCTATGCTCACAGCTTAGCTTGACACAATAAGTAGTACTGCTTAAATGCCTGTACATCCAATAGCTTGTGCTTTGTTAGTATGACTGAAAAGGGTATCACTGTGAAAGCTGTAAATCCGTGAAGGGAAATAACTGAACAGACCGGAGTCCAAAATGACAACTCCAAAGAAATTAGACTGTTTTCTTCTCAACCACTTGTGCCCCTTTCCCAAAGCCTAGGGAACAAACTGCGGAAGAGGAGGCGTGGTAGATTGTAAGGGCTGTGGAGAGATAGGGGTGAATCATGAGACTATAGGAATATAGTCTGGACACCTGATTGATCAACATGCCTGTGCATACAAGCTTCTCCAACTGGACTATGGGAACCTTGGGTTGTTGAAAATTTGGACATAGATACTTGCAAAATGCACCAATTACTTAATTGTATGACATACTGAGTAACATCATTGTTATCTGCAAACAACTGTGTCATTGTATTGTAGAATCCCTTAAAAATAAAAAAAAAAGAAATAAAAAAATGTTTCTATAACAAGGATTTAGGTATGCACTATTCTGTGAGTATGCCATTAGTAATTAGATTAATACTATGCCCATTTAACAGAATAATAGTAGTAGGTATTTTTTCCCCTACAGTCTGCAGCCTAATATGTCACAGGGTCTTTGCCTTGATAATGGTGTAATTAATGTGTTCCATCTTTTAGAACAAGCCTAAATCTAATTAGAAAGTGTGTGATTACTACTATAACATTCATCCCATTATTTTAATAATGGGTATATCTTGCTAGGATAGTCATTACTATAGCAGGCAGTGTTCAGAAATGGGTAAGATTAATGATTGGATTTCTCACTATGAGAGCCAGCTAGTAGGGATGATGCTTAAGAGTCAGTATCTGCTTGATTTATCCATGTCCTATGACTTGAGTGTGTCTTATTTTCAGCAATAGTTTCATAGCCTCCAGTTCTGGAAGGAAGTTAATTAAGAGTAATGGAAGAACCTTGAGAGATGGACGGCACTCAGAAACATTCACTGCTTCCAGGAGAGCTGGTTTCAGTTCCTAGCACTCACATGGTAGCTCACGACTGTCTTTAACTCCAGTTCCAGGGGATCCAATGCCTTTTTTTGGTGTCTACAAGCATTGCAGGAATGTGGTACACCTACATACATGCAAGCAAAATGCTCATACACGAAATAAAAATAAAGAAATCTTTTATTAAAAGTAATCTTTAGGAGTATATGGGAATCCATTGGCCAACAACTTCAAAACAAGTAACCTATTCCTATAGTGAGATTCTTATTTGCTGACCTATGATGTCTAGTAATGGTATTGCCCTAGTCCTAGGGTAACTCTAACTGAACTTTTTAAAAATATATGTATATGTAAATCTTTTAGGAAATGTCTACAGTAGATTTCCATGAGTTTTTCAAAATGCCTTTAGTGTTAGTTCTCCCTCCACAGATTTCATCCTCTCTCCTGCCCTGCTCTCCTCCACCCCACTTCACATCTTCTCTTCCTTTATTTCATTCCCCCCTTTTATAATTGCATTCTGTATCTCCTCCTTTTTAATCCACACCCCATGGCCCCTTATTAGTTTCTTGGCCTCTATGGGTATTCCAAATGAAACACACACACACACACACACACACACACACACACATATCTAATATTTTACTCCTCACTTTCACATCTGAGAGAAAATATGTGATATTTGCCCTTCTGAACCTCTGTTATCTCAGTGGGAATATTTGTTCCCAGTTGCATGCATTTTCCTGTGATTTACCTAATTTCATTGTTCTTAAGAGCTTAATAATATTCCATTGGGTAAATATAACACAGTTTCATTACCTATTCATCAGTTGATGGATATCTAACTTGTTTCAATTTCCTGGCTGCTGTGAGTAGAGCAGGAATGAATGAGGATGAGCAAGCATCTTTGTAGTAGGTTAAAGACTCCTTTGGGTCTATGTCCAAAAGTGATAAGATGGATCATGTATTTATATTTCTAGCTTTTTGTGGAGCCTCCACATGAATTTGCACTCCCACCAGCAGTGTGTTCACTTTTCCACACATCCATACCAGCATTTGTTGTCATTTGTTTTTGTTTTGTTTTCTTAGCCATTCTGACTGGGATAAGATGAAATCTCCAAGTTGATTTTATGTGCATTTCCCTGATAGCTCATGATACTGAACATTTTAAAAAGCATTTCACACCAATTTGTGTTTCATTTTTTGACACTCTCCATTTATTTCCTTGCCCCAATTTTAGGTTGAGCGATTTCTTTTCTGGATGTTTAGTTCTCTAACATCTATGTGCATTCTAGATTCTCACTTTCTGATGGATTTATAGCTAATAAAGACTTTTTTCTCCTCATTCTGTAGACTGCATGTAGACTCAACTGATGATGTCCTTTAATGTACAGAAGCTTTTTAGTTCTATGTAGTTTCATTTATTAGTAGTTAGTCTTAGTGCCTGAATAATTGGGCTCCTGTTTAGAAAGTCCTCGTTGCCTTGAGTCATTATATTTATTGTGCTCAAGCATATTCCCTACTTTTTCCTCTATCAGATTCAGGATATAAATGTTATGTTAATGTCTTAAATCATTTGTAGATGAGCTTTGTGCTGGATGAGAGATATTGTTCTAATTACATTATTCTACATCTAGAATAATGTTTCATTAAATGACAGCATTTGATGAAGATGCTGTTATTTCTCTAATGTGGAATTTGGGGTTATTTGTCAAAAATAGGTGGCTGCATGTGCATGGACTTATATGTGGAATTCTCAGTGGTATTACATTGAACAATATGTCTGTTTTATGAAGTACAGCTTTAAGAGGGAAGGAGATTCATCATGCAGTTCCTTTATTGATTAGTATTGTTTTGACTATCTTTTATTGTGCTTGTATATGAAATTTAAGATTATTTTTTCAATTTCATTGAAGAATTTGGATTGGAATTTTGATGGGGACTGCACTGAATCTGTAAAGTAAGATGGTGATTTTCACAGTATTAATTCTACTGATCCATGAACATGGGAGGTCTGTCTGTCTTCTGGTATCTTCATTTCTTTCTTTATTGTCTTAGTATTTTTCTTGTATAAGTATTTCAATTCTTTGGTTAGATTTATTTCACCATATATTTGAGGCTATTCTTTATTAAATTAATTGAATAATTTCAAGTTATCAAATGTTTTCTTTGACTCGGTGTTTTAGAAATCGAAGGAGAGAGTAAGATAACATATTTTGAATTTATTTTAAGCGTGGTATCAGTATCATGGGTCCAGTTCCATTTTGTTCACAGTTATATCTTAATCAAACAAGAATTCATAGAGATTATAATTACTCATAAGCATTTTGTGTCAGACTATATTCATTTATGACAGTTTACTGAAACTTTAGATTTATTGAGTAAATATTTATGAAGCTTATGAGAAAATTAATAGAAAAACAAATTGCAGAAAAAACAAATCTTCCTATCATAAGGGCCTCTAAAATTTGAATATTGCTTACATGAATTCATTCAGTATTTATTAAACTGATAAGAACAGATACTACAATTGATCTTAGCAAAAAGGCCTAGAAGCTATCATTCAGTATTTATATAATAGCTTTTCAAGAACTTATTATGTCCTAAAATTATTGTGATTCTCAGCTAAATGGAGAAAGTTTGCATATAGTATTATAGTTTTGTTGGGTTAAACAAATACAAACAAGTGTACTACATATACAGTAAATACTACAAAGAATATCACATGTGGCAATGCTGTTCCTGTGCTTACTCCTATGCATATATATTGGAGATACATTGTATCAGAGATGGTTTTTCCTGTTTTAAACATTATCTGAATGTGATGGACAATTTTAGTATCAACTTGACATATCTGGAATGAAAGAACATCAGTTAGGGAATTTCCTCTATTGGATGGCCTGTGGCCACATCTGTAGGGTACATCCTTGATTATTCATCCTTGATTATTCATCCTTGATTATTCAGATAAGCTCACCCAGCCAGCTGTGTGTGGTGCCACCCCACGCAGGTTGTTCTAAAGAAAATGTGGTATGTGGTGCATATGCACAATGGAATTCTATGCAGCAATAAGGAAAGTTGACATCATAAACTTTGCAGGTAAATAAATGAATGGAACTAGAAGCCATTATGCTAAGTGAAGTAACAAGAGTCCGAAAAAACAAAGGATGAATGATGTCCCTCTTTTGTGGATGCTAGAACCAAATCTTTCTTTATAAGGCAAACTGAAAAATATATTTTTATTTCTTTGATTTTTTAAAAACATAATACCTGATGTTATTCATCAACTTGCTATTTAATGTAGGAATGTAAAGTAATATTGTTTCTTTACCTGCATACAACTCTATTAACAAAATGTGAATCCCTAAACATGTTTTGAAATCAACCTATATTTTATTTTCAGACTTCATAATCTGGGTATATCTGCATATTTTGGAGTGATACAAATTAGAAGGAACAACAACAACAACAAAAGACTGGGTCAAAGAACTGACTAAAGCAGTAAACTTCAGACCAAAACAGTAAACTTCTGCAACAAAAATTTTAAAAAGACTGGGAAAAAGATGAAAGACATGTAATGGCAGAATGCATGAACTCTGATGGGGTTGGGGCAAGGAAAGGGCATTGGGTCTAAATTTGATTAAGAAATGTTGTGAAATGTATGAAATGCACAAAATATCAATAAAAATAAGATATTAAAAAAAAAGAAAGCAGCAGCTGTCTGATTTAGAAAGTCTTTTCCTATGCCTATGTCTTGGGGTTTACTGCCAACATTTCTTTCTATTATTTTCAGAATTTCTGGCTTCACATTGAGTTCTTTGATCCGTATGGAGTTGATTTTTGGATATGGTGAAAGGTAGGGGTTCAGCTTCATCTTTCTACAAGTGGCAATCCAGTTTTGCCAGCACCATTTGCTGAAGATGCTGTCTTTCCTCCATTGGGTATTTTTGCCCCCCTTATCAAATATGAGGTGGCTGAAATTGCATGTGCTCATATTTGGATCTTCAGTCTTGTTCCATTGATCTACTTGTCTGGTTTTGTGCCAGTACCTGGTTGTTTTAATTACAATAGCCCTGTAATATAGTTTGAAGTCAGGTATGGTTATCCCCCTGTGTTCTTTTTGTTCAGGGTTGCTTTGGCTGTCTGGGGCCTTTTATTTCTGCATATGAATTTTAAGATTTTTTTTTCTAAGTATGTGAAGAAAATCATGGAGATTTTAATTGGGATTGCATTGAATCCGTATATTAATTTGTGTTGAATGGACATTTTTAATATATTAATTTTTCCAATCAATGAGCATTGGAGGTCTTTCAATCTTCTGATACCTTTTTCAATCTCTTTCAGTAGTTTAAAATTTTTGTTGTAGAGATATTTGGTGTCTTTGGTTAGATTTGTTCCTAGGTAATTTTTTTTTTGTGGTAATTGTGAGTGGGAAGATCTCCTTATATTTCTTCTCAACTTGCTTGTTGTTGGTGTAATGAAAGGCTCTTGATTTTTCTAGGTTAATTTTTTAAATCAGACAGCCATTGCGTTGGAAACAAGTTCAACAATAGACAAATGGGACCTCATTAAACTCAAAATCTTCTGTACAGCAAAAGAAATAATCAATGAAGTGAAGAGAAAACCCACAGAGTGGGAAGAAATCTTCACCCATGATACATCAGATAGAGCATTAACATCCAGAATATTTAAATTACTCAAAAACCAAGGGATCAAGAAAAAAATGATACTATCAAAAGATGGAGTAAAGAGCTGAATAGAGAATTCACAAATGAAGAAGTGAAGGTGCCTGAGAAACATCTCAGAAAGTTTTCAACTTTTCAAATAATTAAGGAGATGCAAATTAAAATCAGCTTAAGATTTCACCTTACCCTGGTAAGAATGGCCAAGATTTGGAAAACAAATGTCACCAAAATGCTGGAGAGGTTGTTGAGAAAGGGGAACACTCATCCAGTGCTGGCTGGAATGCAAACTCTTGCAACCCCAATGGAATTGAGCCTGCCACCTGACCCAGTCATACCACTCCTGGGTATATACCCACAAGACTCATCCTATCACAGAGACACATGCACATCTATGTCTGTTGCAGCTTTCTTCACAATAGCAAAAAGCTGGAATCAACCCAAATGTCCCTCAACCAATGAGTGTATACAGAAAATGTGGTTCTATGAAGTTCTATGGAGTTCTATGAAGCAGTAAAGAAAGATGACATCATTAATTTTTCAGGTAAAGGGCTGAAACTAGAAGACATTATGCTAAGTGAAGTAACGCAGTCCCAGAAAAACAAACAACATATGGTGTCCCTCATTTGTGGATAATAGCACAAAATCCCTAGTTGCCTTTCTGAAATACACAAAACATAAATATAAGAATTAAAAAAAATCTATCTCCAGAGAATTTTGCCCTTGATGTAACAGTTAATTAAAAACAAATCCCTAGTTGCAAGGCAAACTGAGCATCGTCTTCGTTGCAATTTTTTATGTGAATGCAGCAGTATGATTAAAAGCTGAATCCCTTAATGGGCTTGAGAATTAACCTACCACTTATGTTCAGATTTTGTAATATTGGTATATAGGTGGAGTATATCTATGTATATTTTGAAGTAATATACAATTAAAAGGGAAAAATGTGACAAAAGAAGACTGAGAGAAAAATGCAAGACATGTGTGGCGGAATGCAGGAACAGTGGTGGGGGACATGGAAATGGGAATGTGTCTGAATTGAACTGAGTAATGATGTATGAAATATGCAAAACACCAATAAAAAATAAACAAATAAATAAATTTGTCAAGTAAAAAAAATAAAGAAGGCTGTCCCAGCCCAAGCTGGGAGTCACCATTTATAGAAGAATAAAAATTAAACCCCTACCTCTCACCCTGTACAAAAATCAACTCCAAGTGGATCAAAGATCTCAACATGAAATCAGAAACCCTGAAGGTGATAGAAGAAAAAGTTGTCAACAACCTATAAGACATAGGTGTAGGAAAAGACTTTCTAAATAAGATAGAAGCTGCACAGAAAATAAGGTCAACAGTCAACAAATGGGACCTCATCAGAAAGCTTCTGTACAGCAAAAGAAACAATCAAGGAAGTAAAGAGAAAACCCACAGAGTGGGAGGAGGTCTTCAACAGTGATTCATCTGACAGAGCATTAAAGTCCAGAATATATAGACTACTCAAAAAACAAAGAAATAAGAAAACATATGACCTACTCAAAAGATGGAGTAAAGAGCTGAACAGAGACTTCCCTTCACTAGTGAGGAAGGAAAGATGGCTGAGGAACATCTTTAAAAGTGTTCAACATCATTAATAATTAAGGAAATGTAAATTAAAACCACTCTCAGATATCATCCCAATAAGACTGGCTAAGATCAAGAAAACAAAAGAAACAAAATGTTGGAGAGGTTGTGGGGAAAGGTGAACTCTCATCCACTGCTAGTGAGAATGTAAACTTGTACAACTGTTATGGAAAGCAGTGCAGAGAACTCTTAAAAGACTCAAAATGAGCCTACCACCTGATGCAATCATACCACTCCTGGGTATATACCCACAAGACTCATCCTACTGCAAAGACACATGCACATCCATATTTGTTGCAGCTCTCTTAACAATAGGGAAGAGCTGGAACCAACCCAAATGTCGCTCAACTGACCAGTGGATGACAAAAAATGTGGTACATGTACACAATGGAATACTATCAGTGGTAAAGAAAGATGACATCATGAACTTTGCAGGTAAATGGATGGAACTCAAAGCCATTATGCTAAGTGAAGTAACAGTCCCAGAAAAGCAAGCAGTGAATGGGTTCCTTCATTTGTGTATGCTAACACCAAATCCCCAGATGAAAGGCAAGCTGAGCAACATTATTGTTATATTTCTGTTTATCTGAAAGCAACTAAGTTGTTATAATGTAAATCTCTTAGCAGTCTCTAGAATCCATCCACCACTTACTCTCAGACTCTGTAATTACTGTACATAAGTGAAAAGTATGTATTCATATTTTAGAGTAATATATAATATTAAAGGAGGAAAATGTGACTTCCTAAACATAAAAAAGACTGAGAGAAAGATGAAAGACAGTTATGGCAGAGTGCATGATCTGTGGTGGGGTGGGGGGAAGGGAAAAGTGAATATGTCTAAACTGAACTGAAAATTGATGTCTAAAATACACAAAACATCAATAAAAGCATTATAAAAAATTCAAAAAGAAAAAATAGAATGCATGCCTAGCATGGGCCAGTGGAGCAAACCAGTTAACAGTTCCTCCATGGCCTGTGATTCAGTTCCTTCCCCCAGATTCTTACCCTCAGGTTTCTGAGCTCTTACCTAGGGCTCACACAGAAATAAAGTGTGACCCAGGAGGATGTAAAAATTAAACTATTTTCTCCCCAAGTTGGTGTTAAAGTGTTTTGTCACAGTAATTGAAAGCAAATTAGAACAGAAGTTGGTTCTAGGACTGAGGGGTATTTCTGTGTCAGACCTGACCTTGTTGTTTTGGGAAGGATTGTGGAAGTGTTTGGAACTTTGGGCTAGAAATGCCATTGGGTGCTTAGAATTTGTCACTGTGGAGCTTATAACAATTATGCTGAAAAAGTTGTAGACAATGGAAGCCTGGCTTAGGAAGTTCCAAAGGGAAGCAGATACTATCAGGGCTGTTGGTGTGTAGGTTCTGGTCAGTTGGAGTTGAAATATCAGCTATGATTAAGAAAAGACAAGAACCTAGAGTGAAACTTCTGTTTTACTGGACAACTGATGTTGGTTACCTGGGGCTGAAAAATTCACTGTGAGAAAAAAGAGACCAGCCTCATTGAGTTTACTTGGGAAAGAAGTCCAATTAGGTAATTATTGATTGCCTCTAGGATAAAAGTCAGTACACATAAGCTATGGTCCAGAGGGGATGTGAGCCTCCATCTCAAGGTAGAAGCAGAACTTGCTAATATGTAAGAGTCATCAGGACCATTATGGTATTGAAAGCATGAAGGGGTCAAAGAGAGAAGCCTAGGAGGCTTAGCACCCTAAGATGCCAGGAAAGGCCATTGATGAAATGCAGCTTGAATTACAATGAAGACTCCCAAGACTGAGGCAGTCATGGAGAGAGGGAGAGGCTTCACACCCCAAGAAGTCAGAGGAGCAAATTATTGAAGGTGCACTCTCAGATTCAGTGGAGACAGCAAGTGTTGATATGCAAGGATTGTGGGATGACCACCAAGGCTAGCAGTTGTGGAATGGAGCCATCCTTGTTCAGCAAGATGAGCTGTGTGGGCAGTGACATCTCTGGGCAGGTTGTTCTGCATTATGGAAGAATGCAGGCTAAACATGTGCCAGGGGAGCAAGCCAGTAAGCAGAGTTCCTCCATGTCCTGTGCTCCTGCCCCCAGGATTCTACCCTAGGTTCTTACCTTAGGCTTCCTAAACAATAAACTGAGACCTGGCAGAAGTAAGGTAAAGGAACTCTTTCTCACCTCCACTTGGTATTTATCAGAGTGTTTTGTCACAGTGGTTGAATGCAAACTAGAACAATGAATCACATAGTTATCTTCTCCAGCCTCTGAGACTTTGCACCAATAATGATTTTAATGTATCTCTGGCTCAAAACCACAAGTCACAAAGGATCAAAATCCCAAAGACTCATTGACCAGACACATCAACTAATGAATACATACCACTTTCTCATGCCAAGTCCAGGGATAACTTATGTGTTTCTTCATATTAGTGCAATAAGTGATGTGCTCTTTAAAAGCAGTGTTTCTGCTAACAACTAGCCTCTGTTGTATCTAGCCAAGGTATATAAGCAACAGATTTAGAGACTTGTTTATGCTACACTTGAAAGACAAGATGTCTTTTAACTTGATGATAAACATGACTTGTAATTGATCATTGTATAAGAGTGTAACTCAAAAAGCTGATTAGAAATTTTTATCCCATTGGCCATGTATAAATAACCCTCATCTCAATACCCGAATTATACCATCATTTTAAAATTCAGTAATCCAGAGTCTCACTTCATTTGGACTCACAGGTCCAGATTTCTGCACTCAAAATTTACTAGCAAACAATCCAATTTGGTCAAAATAATTTAAATGATTTTTTAAATTTTTTACTGGTAAATAATGTAACACATTTTATTAGAAAATGATCCCAATACTTGTATATTTCTGGTTTTAATAATTTTATTGATGAGGGCCTGGAGACATGGCCTAGTGGTTAAGAGCACTGACCGTTCTTGCAGAGGACCCAGGTTCGATCCCCAGCACCCACATGGTGGCTGAGAACTGTCTTTAACTCCAGTTCCAGGGGAAACCGATGCCCTCATCTGACCTCTGCAGCATTGCATGACACGGGTGCATAATTTTACATGCAGACAGTACATTTATACACATAAAAAAGTAATAAAATAAAAAATAAAATAGAAAGTCTTTTCAAAAAATAAAAATTTTATTGATGAATTTTGTATTTCATTTATTATCTTTCAGTCCAATTTAGACACATTCCCCTCTCCCTGCTCCACCCCATCCCTGTTTATGGCTTCTGCCATACATGTCTTGCATTTTTCTTTCAGTCTTTCCAAAGATTTTCCCTGCAGAGGCTCATTGTTTTGGGCAGATTTAACTGTATCATTCAGTTCTTTAACTCAGTCTTTATGCTGTTGTTTCCCTCCCCTTTGTATTGCTCCAACATATGCCTATATAGTTTGATGGTATCCAAATCCCCTCACCTATCTCTATGCCACACTATGCAATTTGATGTACTTTCATATACGTATATATACATATATACACATATATGTGGACTATAGAGGATGATTTGTATCCCCAAATGTCCCTCAATGTGTGGCTGCCCACTGGACCCAGAAAGTGTCTCTTTATAATGACAACTGATTACCTCCCAACAGCCTTCAACTGCCTAAAGCTCTTTAGGTTGGATTGGAATTTTTTAGTGGTATGCATAGGACTCAGACATGTTGTCACCATTACTGTAAGTTCAGATGATTAACTGACCAGCTGTTTTGAAGACTCTGATTCTTTGTGGTCATCCACTACCTCTGGCTCTTACGATTTTTGCCTTTTCCTCTGCCGTGATCCCTGAGTACTAGGAAGCAGACATTTGAAATAGGAATCCTATTTAGGACTAAAACCTCTACAGCCTTTTGTTTTCTGCACATTGGCTAAATGTGGGTTTCTGTGTTAATGACCATCTGCTGTCTGAGGAAACTTCTTTGATGAGAGTTGAGAAATAATTCCATCTTATATGTAGACGTTACATTAAAAATGTTTCACTTAGGGTTCAGTGTCTCATACATACCTAGTCTCTGTGTGGAGCCAGTTCTGAAGCTCTGTAATAGTCTCCACTTTTTTGCACAAAGAAGCTTCTTTGACCAAGTGTGAAGAGTACATTTTTCTGTAAATATGAAGATTCATATTTAGAAAAGTGTAAGAAAATTACATTGGTTTAGGGGTGTGGCAAAATTTGTTTTTCTCAGGAACAATGCCCTCTCCAGCCATGTGTATTTGGCTGTGTTTACAGTACCACACATCAGTTCCCTCCTATTTAGCAGACCTTAATTCCAATATGACACCTGCTGATTACCCAACAAGTAAAAATGCCACTACTGTTCCAATAATAATAGTTTTCTGGAGAAGTCATTGTTTGGTTGTTTTTTTTTTTTTTTTTTTTAGGTTTTGTTGCTGTATAAGCCAACTGACTGGTTTTATCCCTTGGCACCTGTGTGGTATCCTTTGATACTATGGTAACAAGAGATTTGTAAGAAACATTAAACAATTCCTGTATCACAGATTCATTCTGAGAATCACATGATGTAAGTTAGATATTGTACATGAATTGTCCAACAGCAAGATAATGAGGACATTCAATAAAACAGTTATCTGGATAGACATGTATTTTATAGACATTTTAAAATGTCACAATTTCTTCAATGTTCAGCTACCTTTTACCTTGTTGTTTTTTGTTTTTATAAATAATAATTCAAGTATAACCATATTTTCAACTCCATCAAAATGTAGCCAGGTCTAAATATTTGCTTATTGTATAGTTCTTGTAACATTTTCTACTTCAGTAATATTGTTTACCTACAATAAATCCATATTAGTGGTCCTCAAGAATAAAAATAAAGGGTGGCCAGAGAGATGACTCAGTTATTAAGAGTAGCTTGCTGCTCTTCGAGAGGATGACCCTTTTGTTCTCAGAACCCAATTAGGGTAGCTCACAACTGCCAGTAACTCTAACTTCAGGGTATCTGATGCCTCTGACCTCTTGGGGCACTTGCACTCAAGTGCTTGTACCCACATACAGGCAAACACAAACATACATAATGAAAAATAAAAATAAATCTGAAACAAGAACAACAAAGGATAATATGTGCATGACCCTTGATAGTAATATAGAACAAGATAGTTGTAGGTGCTAAGCAAGACTTCACTAAATGATTGAATGCTGTGCTGTAGATAACAATATAATTTATGAATATGCCTTGGGAAACATAACAGATTAGGTGCCAGACCACCTGAAGACATAGCAAAGCACATAAGCAATTTCAATAGAAATCTGGAATTGGGTAAAGTGTCTTCTGATTGAAGGCTGCCCTGTGAATTTACTCAGGAAAAGCTTTCCTGTAAGAAATGTTGTCTACATTTGAACATAGAGTTGAGCACAGATTACATAGTGGAGCATAAGAGTATTTCTGGAGGACAGAGTGGAAATGTGGGGACAGCTGCATGAAATTCACAGTGTGGCATGTTGCAACAAACTTGAGCAAACCATGGACGGCAGTGTGAATCTGTTTTGAGCCTATGTATTTGTGATACTTGGGGAAATTTACAGTGACATTTGTCTATTTAGATACAAAAATCATCATGCCTTTTTTTTTTTTTGGTCTTCTCAAGACGACAGGATCCCCTTGTACCCAGCTGTCCTGGAACTCTATATGTAGACCAGCCTGACCTTGAACTCACAGAGATCTGCCTGACTCTGCGTCCCCAAGTGCTGGAATTAAAGGTGTGTGCCACCATACCTGGCTATCATGCCTTTTATTAAAAATAAAGAGTGACATTAGATATGCTGACTAGGCTCCAGTGAATGAACTCACACTGAAGGACATCAGGGACACAAACTTGACTTGTTAGTTCTTAACATAGTTAACAAAACTCATGAAATCTGGTGGGTGGCTATGGTTGAATGCAGATGGGGAGAGAGGTCTAAAGATGTATGAATGCACAAACATTCAATTAAAATATATAGCATAAAAATACCTAAAATATGGGGAATAACTTTCTAGATATTTCCTTGTGCATCGGAATATTGAGCAGAACTAGAAAAGAAAGGCAGTAAGACATTCAGAAAGAAACACAGAATTTAATTACTAGCATTCAAGAAATGAGTAAACTATCAGACCCATTTATGTCTGAATTCTATTTTTATATTAAAATGCCATTTCCGCTATCTCTCTCATTACATTTTCTGTTGTTTATCCCTGGTTGTTTTATTGATTTTTACTCAGATATTTTATATATACATACTTAACAGTATTTATTCTGGCTATATCCTGAGTATTTTATAAAGAAATTTATCTTCATAAACATAGTATCATCCATCATTTTGTTAAATAAACGTCCTTGTCAGACTCCAGCCTTCTTTTCAGTAGAAGTATAAGAGGCTGTGGAGACGTATGGCAGGATTGGGAAGCATACAAAGAAGAAGTAAATTATGTAAGTTGAAAAAGTTACATGGATGGGGGATGGTTTAAAATATCCTCATTGTTATTTTTTTCTTCAGCATTCAATGAAAATGTGCATTACCTGTCCAGAGTGATCAAGAAAATGTCATAAACTAAAGTCTGAAAAAAATTTCAGAAAGTAAAAAGTAATGTGTTTTATAAAGAGTGATAGGTGGTAATACCATCCAGCAGTCACTGGTAGATAGCTCCAAATGATGTGTAGAAGTATAATTTACTTTCTAAGGAAACTAAGTAAGTTTCTAATAAGGTCATTTTCTTCTCAGGAAACTAATCTTCAAACCACCTACAGTGATCTACAACTTTAAACTCCCCAAATCTATGTGTTCCATAGTTAAAATGATTCCCTAGGCTAGGAACTAGAAATAATCCTTATTATGTAATTTAATTAGGAAGAATAGAGGTCATTTTTATTTATTTAAGAGAAGAACAGTAATGATATAGTTTATATTTCATAAAGGCTTTTTAAAATTTTTTTTTAATTTCATTTATTTCTGTATGTGTATGAATGTACTGTCTGCATGCAAGTTTGTGCACCCGTGTCGTGCAATGCCGCGGAGGTCAGAAGAGGGTGTCGGATTCCCCTGGAACTGGAGTTCTCCTGGAATTGGAGTTTCAGACGGTTCTCGGCCGCCATGTGGGTGCTGGGGATCGAACCCGGGTCCTCTGCAAGAGCAGTCGGCACTCTTAACCGCTAGGCCATCTCTCCAGCCCCTCATAAAGGCTTTTTAACAGACACCCTTGTAAATAAAATTTAAAAAAATGCTGAATCATACTAGAATCCATTTGTTTCAGGTAAAATGTATGCACCTGAAGTTATTACTTGTATTGTTTATTTATAAATTAATGAATGTTAACATGGTGTCTGTTAATTCTGTTTAAGCAATATGCTATGACATGCACCTTTGTGTATTACCACATATAATAGCAGCACATAGGGTAAAGACCAACGTGTGATGGAAAATGAAGTTATAATAGTGGAATAGTTGCTTGATTTGAGAGAGGATACTAATCCCTGAAGCTTTAATGTTCACATCTGGAAATTTAGGCACGCTGAGTTTTGTTTTGTTTTGTTTGGTTTGGTTTTCCATTGTGTAGCCTCGGCTGGCCTAGAACTTAAGATGTAGGCCAGCCTGCCCCCAAGCTCATAGAGATCCATATGCCTCTGCCTCCTGCGTACTGGGGCAAATGATATGCACCACTATGTCAAGCTTTGCATACTCTTTGAAAATATTTTTGACAAACTGGCGAGAAGGTTGAGAGAGATGACTTGGCATTTCGAAAGCATACCCTGTAGGAAGCAGGCAGTCAGTTATAGGACCTGGTATAAGTGGAGCTGCCAGGCAAGAATTCTGCTTTACAAATCAGTTAACAGGATGCATTGTCACTCCCCCGGTAGCCCAGGGTGCTGATGAACATTACACGTTCTCCTCTGACACTTGGAGCATATGGAGTGAAAACTTAATTAAAGCAGTGACAGACACTAACCACAGGGAGAGAAGCAACATGAAGAGGGCAAATAGGGGAGAGTGATGCAGAAGGATTGAGACTTGAAGAAAGGTAGAAACCAGGGGGAGAGTAGGAAGACAGCTCACAGTGGTGAACATTCTGGTCTCTAGTTCCTGCCTAGCAACAGTATTTTTTTTTAATTTATTTTATTTTATTTTTTTATTTATTTCCGTATGTGTATGAATGTACTGTCTGCATGCAGGTCTGTGCACCCGTGTCGTGCAATGCCGCGGAGGTCAGAAGAGGGCGTCGGATTCCCCTGGAACTGGAGTTCTCCTGGAATTGGAGTTTCAAACGGTTCTCGGCCGCCATGTGGGTGCTGGGGATCGAACCCGGGTCCTCTGTAAGAGAGGTCGGCGCTCTTAACCGCTAGGCCATCTCTCCAGCAACAGTATTTTTTGAAGGTTTACTCATCAGCTCTTTAATATGTTGTACATATCAAGGCAGGGAGGTACTGGCAGAAGCAGGACTCAGTCTGTGCTAAGCATAAGGAATGAGGACATAGGAATTAAGCAGGTGCCTGAAGGCCAGAAATTCTCATGGTCAAAGAAAGCTGAAGCTTTTTTTGCTTACTTATTGTGAGACTGTTGCTGGTATGGTGCCTCAGGAGATAACTTGTGAAGTACGGTAGCATTTAGATTCAAAAGGAATGAACAGGCATAGTGTGACACCATCCTCCATCAAACAATGCACTGCTCCTAGCTGTGACTGGCCTATTTACCTGATCACTGTTAATGAGCAAAAGACAATGATTAATTTTTATAACTAGGAGTAAAAAAAGAGAAAAAAGGAAAAGGTTTTATTGACATGAGAAAAATGGATTTCCAAATGGCAACACAAAGTATGAATAGTATTAATTGCTGTACATTAAAGGGGGACAGACATTATCATATATCTGTATGTAGGTAGGTAGATGATATTTGATTACAGATAGATGATAAATAGAGAGATAGATAGATACCCATAGACAAACAGGTCATTGTTTGCAGAGATCTACATGTATTCAGGGAATGCTGGCTAAATTCACAGAGAGACACATTTTAGAGACAAAATTCTTAAGGAAGTTGTAAACGAAGAATCTCAAGACTCCTAATTCTGAGACCCTGATTTTCTGTGTCATGGTGGATACTGAGGTCCCTTTGGGGACAGTAACAGAAGGACAAATAATATTAGCCCCAAGAACTTCCACATTAATGAAATTATTTGAAGGAAATACTTTCTACAAATTTATGACATTCTTTACAAAGGAAGCTATTGTTATTATTCAGAAGTAATTCAATTTAGCTTATGATAACTGGTTTTTATTTGTTTCCTTTCTGTTACCCAGAATTGACACAGAAATGCTATGAATTTTTATGGCAGTTAGTATCATACCAATTTTATGCATAAAAAAATTAACTTTTTTTTTTCAAGTTTAGAAAGCTATAATTAGGAAGCCTGTGCCAGAATTATTTTGTCCCTCACTAGATGCGAAGCTCTAATTTTATTGATTCTGCAGTTAACTGTTTGAAGGAAAGGAACAGAGTTTATTCATCTTTTTGTGTAAAAAAATGTCTAATTTTGGAATTTGAAAAGAATTAAATATTGTTAAAACAGTGAACATGCAATAACATAATAATGAATAACAGTGTCTAACATATTTTTCTGGAAAGAACAAAGAGAAAAAAACTCAGAAAAGATTGAATTTGGTATAGACCAGCATCCAAAATAGATCCCTCTTGATTATACAATGGCCACGTTTGTCTTATTATAACTCCTTTTTATTTCTCATCATATAATTTAGTGCAAAGTACCAATGTGAATGAAAGAAATTGCTTTTAAGCACCATAGGAGTCCACACTCTACTTCTAAAGAGTTCAGAAAAAAAAATCTTAAGTACACCCACTTGATACTTTTTCTGCATTTTTGCCACACAAGTTCTGAAATAATACATGAACCAACAAATATGCATGGATAAGTTACATCTAGCCACACACACACACACACACACACATGAAAAACCTAACTTTTCTATGAGGTCATATATATCAATTAAGGTAAAATTGGCAGATGTCCCTTGTGATTAGAACATTTTTACAATTGGAATAGTAAGTTTCAAAAGGAAGTTTAAAAGACATTTAAAAGACATCAATTCGACATCCTATTCAGAAATAAGATCTCTACAGCCTCTTGCTCTCTGCACATTAGCCAGTTGTTGGTTTCTGTGTTAATCGCCATCTGCTACATAAGAACTTATCTGGTAAGAGTTGAAAGAACTTATCTGAAAGAGTTGAAATCCATCCTTGTGTAGAGGTTGTATTTGTGTAGAGGTTGACCATTTGTCACTTAGTGTTAAGCAATTCATAGACACTTATTCTCTGTGTTTTTCTTGGTCTAGAACTGTGATAGTCTCCATCTATTGCAAAAGAAGCTTCTTTGATGAGGGTTGAAAGATACACTTTTCTGTGAATATGAGGATGCATATTTTGAATAAAGGAAGAAATAGGTCTAGAGATGGGGCAAAAGTAGATTTTTCTCTAGGATCTATGACTTTTCCAGCCCTGATATTGCTAAAATTCCTTGTGGGAGGTGGGCACATGCCTCCCAAGGTCCCAAAGGCAAAGCAGAGAAGGCATCCCCAAACCACAATTTGGAACAGTCTAGCAAATTTAAGTAGGCTTCTTTACAGAGCGAGTGGGTGAGGGGATCACCTATAGGAAAGGATGCACTCCCGCTTCCCTCATGTCCATAAGGAGACCTCCAACCAAGAGAAAGGACTGGCTGGTTGGGAGAGGTGCCTGACTCCCTTGGCTTTCTATTCCCTCTAAATGCATTTGATGTGAAGACAGTCTTTTGAAGGGTGGTCCACAGCACACATCATCTTTTCCTATTACTCCCCTGTTTTTCCTGCCTTTTTCTTTTGCAAGAGTTCTTGAGCCTTGGAGGCAGTGAAAAAGGATAGGACAGCTTTTCCAATTGTGGTGAGGCATCAGACTTTCAGATTTGTTTCTAGTTGGTCTCCAATGGACTGTTGACCCATTTCAGAGTATTTTTTCTACTAACAAAACACAAATATAAACACACATGAACATCTAAATAAACACTGATCACTATAATAACCCAACCTATGGAGACAAACACCAGTTCTTGGATAGTACCTTAGCAGGTGCATGATAATCATCTAATTAAACAATTGTACTGGTTTCCCCACTGGGCCTATAACTTCCCCTGCCACAGGGGGTCAACCTGGATAACGGTATCATATGTGTATTCCTCCCTTTGGAGCAGGCCTTATATCCAATTGGAAATTTGTTGCTTATACTAGAGAAGCCACTATTGCACCAGCAGGAACATCTTGCTTAGCATGCGATAGTGCATCAGGTAAGGCCAATAACTAAAAAGAAGTTTGGGGACCATTTTCCCTTACCAATCTGAATATTACTATCCAGCACTATGAAGGCTATCTGTCCAATGGCAGGGAACTTTCAGTTTGGTCCTAGCTGGCTCTTTCTTTCCCATGCTCACATAATGCCACATCTTCAGCAATAGGATCTTACCATTTGCTTCCTGTGTGCAATTGACATCAGTGACCATAGCCTTTATTGTTTGGGGGGCCTCCAGGTCCTCCCTTGGCCAACAGCTCATGGGGGAATCAACCCACCTCTGGTACTGAATTTTTTATTTGACAATTGTACATTTTGGGAGAGTCTCTTTTGTAATTTATATAACATATCTGTTTACTCTGGCACCTAGAGGTCCAGGCCATTGTAGACTCTCAACCATCCTGGTGGATAAACTCATATCTTACCTAACTATAGAGCTTCCAAGAATTTCTCAGCTATACCTAGCCTTAGAACCCCTTGGTGAATTTACTTTTAATCTTTGTTTCTTCAGGTCTACTGCTATCTCTCCAGTGGGTTTCATATCTGTAAAGCACTCAGACATTAACATTATATATTAAGTCCAAATAAACAGGGCCTAACACAGCATGGGAAGATTTTGTCCATCTTTATCAATTGTTTTCTCAACAGATCCATGTTGTGTACAATATCATGGATAAGAGGCATTAATTTAGTTAGTTTTTCATGATCTTTAGTCATTTTCTTGAAGCCATTTGCTATCCTGGGGTCTTTAGATGGAGCCTCCCTGCATTACTTTATCCTTGATAAACTTACCGTGCCTGGTACAAGGTCCCTGGGCCTGCACAGGGACAAGGAAGAATAGGGCCTCTGTTTTCCTTGCTGTGTGTTGGTTCCCTGAATCAGAGAGGCCCTTGGTCTGGCTCCTGGCTGTAGTCACACCTGTCATCTTTTCATTAACCTCATCTGGCTGCTAGGGAAGGCCCCAGTTAGGCAAACTGCCTCCACCCCCAGCATAACTTTTCTCAGGAGATGAGCTAATTTTAACTTGGGGAGATCAGTATCCATTCCTGGGACAGTTTTTATTTTCCGAATGTCTTTTGTCAACTGTTTCTCAGGACTTAAAGCTTTCTGGATGCTCTTTAGCACAAAATTTGGCTTTTATCAAATTTTTCTTTGGGAACTTGGGCTTGACAGAAATCTTGTGACACTTGCCTTGAATGCCCCAGCAGATCTCTTTTTCTGCTTTGTCATCTTTTTATCTCTTTTAGGTTGCTCTACTGTTTTATAGGCATATTTTATACGCTGGTCTAAGTCAATAGATCTGACAAAGCTTTTCCTACTTTATAAAGATCCTGTCCCATTAAGAGACTCAGCACAGCCATTAAAGCTAAATTAAACAAGATTGTCATAAACCATGACAATCTTGTTTAATCAAGTTTCTCCTTAAATCTCTGGTAAACACAGTCCTTTCTGGTTCAGTGAACTGGACACTATATATTGCTTTCCTTATGTCTAGTTCTCTCATAGTGCCCCTCTATTCTATAGCATCCTCCAGCCCCTGGGTTTTATGGGAACCTCCACTGGGAGGTGATAAAGTATCTCTAATGGCTTGTACAAGACAGTCCATCACAGACTGATTCCCCCTGTGTTTCTCTAAATTATGTAGCCTAGGTCCCAAGGAGGGAGTATGTTGCTCAGTTTTTCTGCTTCAGCAGGACTTAAAATAATTCCATCTGACCTAATGTCCCATAGCCTCACAAGCCAGGTGACTAAGGGCTCCTTTATTATTTGTTTGAAAGTCCCCCAATTCCAACAGCTCCAGTGCTGCACATCCTCTGATTGCCTTAGTTTCTTTCATTGGACAATTGTTAAGGCCTACATCAGCATGTTGAAACATGGATTTTTCCTTCCTTTGTATTGAAGTTTCCAGGTTTTGGGGTCCCAGGATGAGCCTTGTAATATAGATCTAATTTAGGTTATCTTCTGCTTCTTGCCCCCTAGCTCTAAAACATCAGTAGGTTAGCACTTC
This sequence comes from Rhizomys pruinosus, assembly GCA_009823505.1. Classification (NCBI taxonomy): domain Eukaryota; kingdom Metazoa; phylum Chordata; class Mammalia; order Rodentia; family Spalacidae; genus Rhizomys; species Rhizomys pruinosus. The sequence goes on from VZQC01007230.1 coordinate 1,284,128, forward strand.
TATCTCTTATTATCTTTTATGCAATTTCCTGGCAAGGTCAGGGGCCAATATTGAGGAAACCAGCCTTACTCCTTTCTTGCTCTAATTTTTCTTTTACACTTTTATTGTCCCTCCAGGCTGCATCTTCTACCTGTGATAGATCCCTTATTACAAAAAGCAAGGTCCAGGCTGCATCCGCAGCTGCTTGCTGCAATTTCTGTCCTTGGTATGCCAGTCCCAGGGCTTGTAAAGTTTGCTCTAGACCTTCTGCACTTATTAAAGCATCTCCATATTTACATGGCAGACACCATCATTCAAATAGGCATGCCACTCTATACCACCTAGAAGTGGGCTGCCATGCCAGGATTTATCCCATGGACATCATCCCCCTAGGTGACTTCACCTTCATTAAGCATCTTAAAAGCCACTGCATAATCCGTGCTGCTGTTACTACCCCATCAGGCCTATGGGGACATTCCTCCATGCCAAAATTCCCCAGGGCAGCTTTTTTTGGTTACTGGTCTCTTACAGAAGCAACTCCATTGCTCTTCTCAAACTCATCCTCAATTTTGCTTATTCTGCAAGACTACACCAATTGTTGCTAAAATTCCTTGCAAGAGGTGTGCACACAGACAGTGCTCTGCATCCACCTCCCATGGCCCCAGAGGCAACTGGATGAGGGGATCACTTACAGGAAGGGCTGCACTTCTCCTTCTCTCATGTCCATATAGGGTCCTACAGAGACCCTGCAACCTTCACCCAAGATTATATATAATATATGAGTATACATTATATATACATAGACATATGAGAGTGCATTAAATTGAGTGGAGGGCAGTGGGAGGAGGTATATATAGGAGAGGGGATTTAAATATCATCAAACTATATCTTCTGAAAACTGCAAAATTTCAATTAAATATAAAGTTGAAAAAAGAGATATCAAATTAAGAATCCTGGGTGCTGGAGTAAAGAACATTGGCTGCTCTTGCAGTGGACCAGGGTTTCATTCCCACACCCACATGATGGCTAACAACCATTGGTAACCCAAATTCCAAAAGAATCAGACACTTACATGAAGGCAGGCAATACACTCATACACATAAAAAAGCTAAATAAAATATTTTTAAAGATAAGAATCCTTAGAGCTTATGAAAATGTAAATAATGTAGCTATTCTGGAGACAAATACAGGGTTTTGACAAAAATTTAAAGAAGTTCTGTATCATCCAGCACTAACAATTCTGGATCCTAAACTCCTTAATCAAAGTCTGCTTGATCCAGAGAGATCCACATAATACTGATTTTTAAGGTGGCATAACTTAGATATTGTGAAGAGTGTTGTCACTATTGCCTTATTTTTTGTTTACAAATTTTTCTGTTAAATATTTTCAAGTGTACCATTTTAAAAGAGACGCGAGCTTGAAAATAAAACTGAGTTGTGAATATTTTACAAGCATATTGTCTTTCTTTGTTCTCTGTTACAGTAACAAAACATTGATCCAAAATGATTTGGGGAGGAAGGGGTTTATTTCATCTTAGAAGTTATAGTCCATCATCAAAGGAAGCCATAGCAGGAGCTCAAAACAGGACCATGGGGACAGGAACTGAAACAGAGTCCACCGAAGAAGGCTGCTCCCGAGTTCATGTAACCTGACATCCCTGCCCTGCATCTTTCTCTGGTTTCTTCTCAAAGTTTTCTCAAAACAGAGGATTATTGTCCTTGGGGGAATTTTACTGTTTCAGTCAGTTCCCTGTCCCTGTTCCTCTGTTGTTGTTCTCTCCAATCTTTACCACTTCAACATATATATATATATATATATATATATATATATTTGTATAGATTTTATATATATATATATATATATATATATATAAAACCTATACTAAAATTATTTTATCAGGTGACTCTAGCTAGTTTTAAGTTGATTAAAACTAACCAGGACATATGTATAGTACATATATGAAACAAGTTAATAATTTAATACTCCTACATGTTAACACTCTGCTATACATAAAACAGTATGAACAAAATTACTCTCCTTTTTTGTCTTTTAATCTAGTAGGAGAAGAAAAAAGACAAGATAAAACATACATATCATAAAATACTCTAAAGAAAATATGGACAAGGAATAGAATTCTAGTGATTATTAGGGAGGGTATTTTTCATAGGGTGATCATAAGGGTGTGGCCAGACTTGACCAAATAGAGTGCTAGCTATAGGAAGAAATTTCTCCCTGGCATGCTGTTGAACTCAGCACTCTGTGCAGCATTACCTGTCATCTGATGGCAATTACTATTCTTGGAATAGCATGCTGGAGTTGTAAAAGAATCCAAGGTTAAGGTCTGGAGAAATGGCCTAGCGGTTAAGAGCCCCAACTGCTCTTGCAGAGGACCCGGTTTCAATCCCCAGCACCCACATGGCGGCGGCTGAGAACCATCTTTATCTCCAGATCCAGAGGAACCTGACACCCTCTTCTGACCTCTACAGCATTGCATGACATGGGTGCACATGCAGACAGTACATTCATACACATAAAAAAAATTAAATTAAAAAAAGAATCCAAAGTTAAAAGCATGGAATATAGTGTGAAACACATTTGACAACATCAACTACCACAAGTTTACGAAAAAGAACTTAGAAGAAAGATTTGACATGTCTATGTTTTCTTCTTCCTTTTAATTGGTTTACAATTAGTAAAATAATGTTAGACCAATTTTTCAAGATTAGTTCTAAAGTTGATGATAAAGAATTCTAATTATAAAGAGATTACCCTTCCCATTTAAATAAATATTGAGCAAAATTTCACCTGAAAATGACAATAAAAATTTATTCCTTTTTTTCTAAATGCAAGAAACTTACTTTGCATTTTTTTTGTGAACCTTTGAGATAGAATTTACTACGCTTTATCAGTTTGCTCAAAAATAGTCCACCCAATGAATAATTCATCTTATTCATTAAACATTCCCATTTGTATCTGAGGTTTCTTAAACAATTTTAGTTGTAACTTCAAATCTATTGATTTCTTTTTCTCCCTCTGTGAAAACTCTTATAAACCAAAAATGATTCATCTCATCACAGTGGAAATATTTCCATATTGACGAGGCACTGCTACAGAGCACTGAAAAATCAATAAAGCAACTCTTGTTTAGTGAAATTTTCCAATAAGGGATATTACTTATTTTTAAATGTATGTTAGTTAAAATAACTAAATAACACACTTCACCACAGGAATGGTATGATTCGGTGTCTCTATTTAAGATCTCTTTTTTAGGGCCTGAATTTCTGGATCTCATTTGCCCATTAACACACATCGTATCAATAAATACAGTGTTGACCTTGTGGGAGAAGAGAAATACAGACCAAAAGTCAAATTAAAACAGTTTGGATATTTTATACTCTTTTGATAAGCTACTCATAAAAATATTAAAGACAATTTGTCATCAATATTAGCAATAATAAGATTGGCAAAATTAACAAAAACAAACATCAAAGAAATTATTGTTTTGGATCTATGATTAAGTATCACCTAAAGACTGTAGTCGGGTGCAAGACTTGATTTTTCTTTTTTTTTTTTTTTTAAATTGTCGCCGAATTTTATTTCCTTTATTGTATTTTTTCTAATGTCTTACAATATATTTTGATCACATTTAGATGCCCTTTCCCTACCTGCACGCTCCTCACTGTCCCCCTCTGATTTCATGTACTTTATTATATATGTGCATGTATGTGTATTTATTAAAGCCTATGGAGTCATATGTGTATCATCCCCACAATGGTCTTCAGTGTGGGTCCACCCACTGGAGCCTGGTGATTAACCCAGAGACCCACAACTGACTAACATGCAGAGAATGAGAGACTACAAAGTGTTTAGCCCTAAATGGGACACTTATATCAAAGCTCTGCCTCCAAAGGCTCAGGGAGCATGACAGAAGAAGCAGCAGAAAGATTGTAAAAGCCAGAAGTGGTGGATGACCACAAGAAAACAGAGTTTTCCAGATGACTGACTATTCAGTTACTCATATGTACTCACAGCAATGGTGACAGCATGCACGAGACCCACATTAACTCAAGCCAGACAAAATCTCAGGACGGAAGTGGGGAAGGTTTCCCAACCTTGGCTATGGGGAATCAACTCTCTTTAAGGGTGTGGCACTGGGTGGGTCAACCAAGACTTGATTTTTCACAGAACCTGGTTGGAACTCTGAAGACACTGAATTTTAGTAACAGTGGATATTATAATTAATGTAGTGATTTCATCAATATTGACTGATTATTAGCTCACTTAGATATCTTTGCAAGGTTCTGGACCTTTGATCTAAAAATTAAGATGAAAATTAAATATTAGATATGGAAATAAATGATTTAGAATAGTCTGCAAAGTTTTTTTTTAAGCTGATTCAGGTACATTCATAAGTGTCTCTTATGGTAAATGTAACACTTAGAGGCAGAGAGGAAATAAATTCCTAATGACTTGGAAACAAAATTATCCTCCAATTCTCTTGAAACAGTTTATTACCCATGTTTCCATTATCAACCCCCTAAGGAACATTTGCAGACATTGTTTTTCTAATTGCCTCCATCCCATAAATTTTTAATACCATAGATAGCTGTAAATCAGTTTATGTACTACATGTATAGTCTGTTTTATCCATATAAGTAGTAAGAATTTTTTCTTGCTTAAAACTGATTTTTTGCTTCCTTGATGTGTGTGGCTGATATCTGTAGGTGCTGCTGAAAGTCATAAAAGCTTTCCAGGTTCAGGCAGATGGAGGCATGAGATACGGGCAGAGAAGGATAGGTGGAAAGCTCGTTGAAAGCCTTATGAAAATAGCGTATAAAAAAAAAAGACAAGTTGGCAAAGTGAAAGGCTGCAACCCCTGCCAAACCAAATAAAACCACCTCACACCAGTGGCATGGGTACAAGGGTACTCTGCGTGTCTGAGAGTAATCAATGTGTGATTATAGTATAAAAGTACACACCTCTATGTGGAGATTTAAGATGTTAATTGACATGAAACACTTGAAGTATGTAGCAGCGCATTTAACAGAGTATGAGTGGAAAAGCCTGCACTGTAGAACTGAGGCAAAAAGCCTATGTTATAGAAATAAGAGAAAGCGTCCCTGCTAAGGTAATGTAAAAGTCCCAACTGCCTGTGCAGTATGGTAGTTTGTTTTCTATTGCTGTGATAAAACACTCAAACAAAAATTAAATTGGAGAAGAAAGGGTTTATTGTATCTTAAACATCACTTCCAAGTGGTAGTTCCACTTTCCCAGAAGTCAGTCAGGAACTCAGAGCAGGAACCTATAGGCAGGAACTGAGGCACAGAGCACAAAGAAGGAACATTGCTTACTGGTTTACTCTTCTGGACTATGCTAAGCCTGCTTTATTATATAACCCAAGGGCATCTTCCAAGAAGTACACCATCCACAGTGGTCTGGGTTCTCCCACATAACTCAATATTCAAGATCAACTTGACGTGTGTTAAGTTGACCATGTTGACCACGACCTGTAGCAAGGCCACTGGGCTGTAAACTATACCTCTACTCTGGCATTCTTCATCATCCCCTGATAAACATTTTCTCATTTTGCTTTCTACTAGCTATGTGTTTATGTTTAATTCTTTCTTCTAGGATACAAAAGCCTAGATGTCCTCTCTATTTCAATACCATTTACTATCAGTATGAACCATCAAATGTTCCAATGTCTATGAGGAGAGATTTTTAAGAAGACTTCAGCCCCATAGATTTTGAGAAATTTGACACTGGATGAATATTCTCCAAGCACTCATCCCAATGCAGATTGTCCTTATATAATAAGGATTATAGAACAGTATTTAAAAATCACTGGAAAAAATAGAAATACAGCAGTCAAGAAAACAGAGGACTATTGCAGTGTTAAAGAAGGCATAAATGTATTCAGCATTAGAAATTCAGTACTTAGTCTGTAGTGATCTTCAAGAAAGTTTTCTAAAGACTTTTATAATTGTCAACTTAAGGATGATCCATGTAGTCTTTACATTACCATGGCTACCCTGAATCAGAAAATAGAGCCATTGCCAAACGTCACAGAAATACATGGAAAATATTTTTGTTCATTGTAGTCTACCTGTTGAATGCCACTACTGAAGAAAAAATTCATTATTATCCTTTTAGTTTCTTCCAGATATTTTGCAGAATGGCCAAAACGTATTTCAGACCAGCAGGAGAAGAAAAATGGAGGGGAGGAGGAAGGGGGAGAAGAGGAGGTTGGAGAGTAGGGGGGAGAGAAGAAGAACTAGGAGGGATATGGAAAGAGTAGGAAGAGGAAGGTGGAAGGAGGAGGAAAAGGAGGAAGAGGAAAGGTGTTTAAAATGATAGAATGGGTTGCCACAGTGGAGGAATGAAGATAATTGGAGGTGAGTAAGAAAAGATGGGAGATAGAATCTGAGAAAAAGGTCACGGGGAGACTATTTATGCTTTAAATCTCAGCAAAGAATTGGATCTGAGACACAAACATCCACAGATATTATTTCCACTTTCCCAGCCCCCACCCCACCCCAGTTCATGCATTCTGCTATACATGTCTTGCATCTATTTCTCAGTCTTTTTAAGTTTTCTCTGCGGAGGTTTATTGTTTTGTGCAGAATTTAACTGTATCAGTCAGTTCTTTGACCTTATCTTGTTCCTGCCTATTTGTATTGCTCCAAAATATGTCTAAAAATCATCACATATGTACCAAAATTATGACCTCTGAAAATAAACTGTATGTTAATTCTAAAATAAGTTTAGGAATTCACATTTTCCTTTTAATTTTATATTACTCATTTGTGGATGCTAGTACCAAATACCAAATGAGGGGAACCATCCCCATTTGTTTTGGGGGGAGGTGGAACTGTGTTACTTCACTCAGCATAATGGCTTCAAGTTCCATCCATTTACCTGCAAATCTCATGATGTTATCTTTCTTTACCTATGCATAGAGCTCCATTGTGTATATGTACCACATTTTTTGTTATGCAGTCCTCAGTTGAGGGATATTTGGGTTGGTTCCAACTCTTCACTATTGTGAAAAGAGCTGCAATAAACATAGATGTGCATGTATCTTTGCAGTAGGATGAGTCTTGTGGTTATCCAGAAGTGGTGTGGTTTGGTCAGGTTATAGGGTTATTTTGAGTCTTTTAAGGATTCCACATTGGTTGTATGAGTTTACATTCCCACCAGCAGTGAATGAGTGTTCCTCTTTCCCCACAACCTCTCCAGCATTTGGTGTCTTTTGTTTTCTTGATCTTAGAGGGTATGGTGGTGCACACCTTTAATCTTAGTACTTGGGAGGCAGGGGCAGGCAGGTCTCTGTGAGTTCAAAGCCAGCCTTGTCTATAGAGTGAGTTTCAGGCCATCTGGGGCTACAGGGAGACTCTGAAAGAAAAAAAAAAAAAAACTAAAATAAAAATTAGAGTGCATATTGTTTAAACATGCCAAAGATTGCTGTGGTGGTTTGAATGAGTGTCCCCCATAGGCTGTAAGTATTCAGACATTTGTCTCCAGTTGGTGGCACTGTTTTTGGAGGTCTTAGAAGGTGTGGCCATGCTGGAGGAAGTGCGTTGTTGGGGGCAGGCTTAGTGAGTTTTAACAAGCCTCGTGGTCTACAGTTGCTCTCTCTGCTTCCTGTGCTCTTTGCAAGATGTGACCCTTGGCTTCCTGCTCCAGATCCAGCCGCCATGCCTCCCGCCACAATGGACTCTAATTCCCTGGAACCATCAATTGTAAGCTCAAATAAACTCTTCCTTTTATAAGTTCATTGGTCATGGTACTTTATCACAGCAACAGAAAAGTGACTAATACAATAGCTAAGCGTGGTGGTATACACCTTTAATCTCAGCATTCAGAAGTCAGAGGCAGGTAGATCTCTTTGAGATCCAAGTCAGCCTGGTCGACATAGAAAGTTCCAGCCCAACTAGAGCTACAGGGAGACCCTATCTCAAAAAGACCCCCCCCCAAAAAAGAAAGAAAAAAATGCCACACAAAACATACATTTAAGAAATCTTTAGTCACTTAATATGCCTAGAAGACAAATTCATACACTCACGAAGAGTACATGAAGGTATCTCTTCTTTCTTATTTTCTGAAACAGTTAATATTTAAATGTGGGGAGCCAGTAAATGAAAATAAATAAGAATTAATAATGATCAATCATTACTTAATGATTGGTTTAGCTTATTTTTTTACCCCTCAGCACGTGTCTTTCTTATTTTGTGATCTAACACTGCATTATTCTTGGCAATTGCCCATTTATTCAGTGGTCCTTTTACTGGTTTATAATAGCTCTTTACATTGAAGATGTTACATCTTGGTCATAAATTATTCAAATGCAGAACTTTAAATTATTTTCTATGTAATTACATTTATAAGATTTTATTTAAGAATATTTTTGCATTGTGGCTTGTTTGGAAAAGCTCTTTAAATTCTTATCATTAAGGATTTGCTTCATATGGTTTCAAAACAAGCAATTAGATCCGTTTACATGTATTACAAAGTCTATAAAGAAAAGGAAAAAGGAAAGGAAAGGCTAGTCAGTGAACAGCCTGAAAACTTCAATGAGGAATTTTTTTGCCATTCCCAGCAAAAGGTATCCACTCTTTTCCCCCGATTTTTAGTTTGAGATTTATATCAGTTTAGTTTTTGAAGTTCTTAAAAAAATTGTTTAACTTCCCAGTGATTGTATCTGTAGAAGTTCAAATTAGTTTTACCATTTCTCAGGGGAACAGGGACAAGTGTGCACAGGAGTAATACAAAATTGATGGAAAACTTTTTGGTACCTGGGAATGGGAAAGCTGTCCGATGTCAAGGCCTGGATGTCTGGAACCACATGTGGAGTCAAGACCATAGATGGGCATTAAGGGAGGTGAGAAGTCCATTTGAGAGAATCAGTCTTCCCAAGACTGGGATCTGCAAATGACCTCATCCTAACTTGTCTCCAGCATAATCCTGACAGGATGGCAGGAAGCCACCATCATGCACAACCTGGGACTTCAGGGAAACATGGCTCAAGGTTAGTGACCACGGGTCCATCACATGGAAGGTGACTATAGCTCCAGGTTAAAGTGATGTGAACTCAGCTCCAGTTCACAGGAAGGAACCATAACTATCAGGAAGGGATCTATAGCTCTAGCTCAAATAGGATGATCACAACTCTGGCTCACAGGAGCAGACCACATTTCCAGGATCACAGGAGAGGACTGCAATCCAGGTTCACATGGAGAGATCATAGGTCCAGCTTCATAGGAGGCAACCACAAGCCGAGGCTCAGGAGAGGGTACCAAATTTAAAATTAACATATATGCATTTGTATGGGATTTTAAGGTGCATTTTGATTTGATAAAATATTTGACATATATTAACTAATTACAGACTCGGGTATTGATTGCCAATGTATAATTATGGTAGATTCATGCATTGGAAAAGAAAAACTTAATGGATTTCTAGTTATTGAATACAGGGCAATGAGACAAGTAGAGAGCTCAACTCACAGTTCAGGTGGGCAAACCCTAAAAAGACTTGCCTGTCTGGGCCAAGGAATATTGCTGAATGCGCACTAGTATAAAACAATGAAAAAGAAATTCATCAAAAGTAAGAGGAATTACTCAATCATAGATTTTAATGAATGGTATTAAAATAAGAAGAGGAAGACTATACACCAAACTTTCATGACTGTTAATGGATTATGAAAATCACCTACATTGATAATAATCATAACAGTAACACTGGTATCCCCAAACATGCATGATCATATGATAGCCGTGTTGCCAAGCATCTATATTCACTTTTATAATTTTTCAAAAATTGTCTTAGTATTATTATTTAATTGTATTTTTCGGGTCTTTTGGAGACAGGGTCCCCCTGTATCCCCAGCTGTCCTGGAACCCGCTATGTAGAACACATTGGTTTTGAAATCACAGAGATCCATCTGCCTCTGCCTCTGCCTCCGAGTGCTAGAAATAAAAGTGTGTGCCACCACAGCCAGCTTAACTGTATTCTTTTTTTTTTTTTTATTATCTTTACGAGACAGGGTCTCCCTGTAGCCCCAGCTGTCCTGGAACTCACTTAAGAATACAGAAAATAATTGTTCGGGAGAACAACCAATAATGGAGCAAATATTTTACTTGTACCACAGAGTAATTTGTCAACTAACAAGCAAAATTTGAATTCCTGTACCGTTTGCTATGCACATCTCAGATTTACTATAAACCCTAATTATCTTCGGTGTGTTTAGTGAACACTAGAATTTATGTCAGTTGGATTATTTCTTACCCATTTTCTACTGACTTTCAACATTTTTTAAATATGTAAGATATGTGTCTTTTATTTTAAAGATGTTTTATTGTAACACTTTGAGTTTATGACATAGCTTATAATTATTTTGATATATTTAATTTATTTTATATATATGAGTGTTTGGCATGAATATATGTCATGGAATGTTCAAGGCTATTGGATCATCTAGAATTGGAACTACTGGCAGTTGTTAGCCGCCATGTTGGTGTTGAGAACTGAACCCAAGAGCTGCTCTTCAGAGTTGAGCCATCTCTCCCATTCTTTGTTTCTAATATTTTACATATATTTTCTTTTATTAAAGAAGCATATGTCAATTTTGTATACATGCATTATGTTAAAATTTGAAAAATTTAAAGTCAATCTTTTATAAATTTTGGTGAATGTTGTGATGATGTGCAAAGCGTACAACTGCTCTGAATAAAAAAAATAAATTGGTGAAATAAAGTTAAAATTATTAGTTAATGTGTAGAAAGTTTGAATGCTGTACATTATTAACATTCTTTTTAAATGATTTTTTCACATTTTTCATTACATTTATTTATTTATTTAGCACATTCCAGGAGTCCATTGGTTCTCTTCTTCCACCATGGATGTCTTAGTGATTAAGCTCAGCAATCAGGCTTGTGGGAAGCACCTTTACTGGCTGAGCTATATTTTTAGAATATATTAATTAAACTTCTCAGGTTTCTTTGCACAGAAGCCTAGCATTTTAGTAATACTCCTTACTATTTTTCCTTTATTCCACTAATGTGTTAATATGTTTCATCATGTTTCCTTAGAAGCTATTGCTGGCATACAGGGAAAAATGTTTGATTTCAGAGGAAATTCAGTAAATCATGAGATTATTCTAAAAAATTTTTGTACTTTTTATTACTTTCTAAAACTTTCCATACTTACTCCACATAAGGCTTTGTCTTGAACTTTTGATGACAGATATGATATCTAATCTATTTCACCTAATATCACTGATAAAACTTTCCCAAAAGAGGGCCAGGCGTGGTGCCACACACCTTTAATCCCAGCACTCCAGAGGCAGAGGCAGGAGGATCTCTATGAGTTCAAGGCTAGCCTGGTCTTCATACCAAGCTCCAGGCCAGCTACGACTAAAGGGAGACCATGTCTCAAAAAGACTGAAAAAAAAAAATAAAACTTTCCCAAAACAATGATGAGGAACTGACAATAAAGAATATCTTTTTGTTAGTTGTGCATTTACTGAAACTATTATAACTTTGGACAATGCATAAGATTTGAGGTAAAATACAAAAATTACAATGCTTCATTTGCTTACATTTTGTCAGAGTTTCAAAAATGTCATATAAGTTTCTCCAATGTACAAGATTTATCCTTAGGTAAAATAATGCTATACTTCTTAGAGATAAACATATTAAAATAATGAATCATAGTTTCTACTGGGTACTAATTAATTTTTATTTAGCTAGTAAAAATTGTATTAATAAATGTATGTCTACATTATTTGATATGACTGATTTATAAATATTTCTTTGTTCCATGTTCAAATTTGAGTATTATAATTTTTCTTGGCTCATAAAAGAAACTTAGAAAATCAACCATATACTGGGACGCAGAAGAAACATCCACAAACACAAAAAAATTAAAATAATTTCATGCAGACCACAATGCAATAAAGCTCATTATCAACACCAGGATAAGCCCTACTATCTACAAGAACACATGGAGACTAAACAACGCACTCCCGAATAATGAATGGGTCAAGGAAGAGATAAAGAAAGAAATAAAAGCATTCCTGGGACTGAATGACAATGATAATATGGCACAACAAAACCTATGGCATACTTTAAAAGCAATCCTAAGAGAGTTTCTTCACAGGCTTGGGGAAAAAAAAAGTCCTTAATTTCATTTGAAAAACAAAAGACCCCCCCCCCCAATAGCTAAAGCAAACCTTAGTGAAAAGAGCAATACAGGGGGGATCTCTATACCAGACTTCAAACTATACTACAGGGCTATAGTCATAAAAACAGCTTGGTACTGGCACAAAAACAGACATGTTGACCAGTGGAACAAAACTGAAAATCCAAACTTGAGCACAGACAATTTCAGCCACTTCATATTTGACAAGGGGGCCAAGAAAACACAATGGAGGAAAGACAGCATCTTCAGCAAGTGGTGTTGGCAAAACTGGATCACCACTTTTAGAAGAATGAAATTAAACCCCTACCTCTCAACCTGTATAAAAGTCAACTCCAGAGGAATCAAAGACCTCAAAGTGAAACCCAAAACTGAAAGTGATAGAAGAAAGAGTTGGAAGCAGACTACAAAACATAGGCATAGGAAAAGACTTCCTAAATTAGACAGCAGCTGCACAAGAATTAAGGTCGACAATTGACAACTGGGAACTCATTAAACTCAAAAGCTTCTGTACATCAAAAGAAACAATCAAGGAAGAGGAGAGAAAACCCACAGAGTGGGAGGAAACCACTGCAAATACATCTGGCAAAGCATTGATTTCCAGAATATAAACTACTCAAAACACAAAGAAGAAAGAAAACAAGTGACCCACTCAAAAGATGGAGCAAAGAGCTGAACAGAGATGATAACCAAGTGCTGGAGAGGTTGTGGGGAAAGGGGAACACTCATCCACTGATGGTGGGAATGTAAACTCATACAGCCACTATGGAAAGCAGTGTGGAGAACCCTTGGAAGACTTGGAATGAACTTGCCACCTGACCCAGCCATACCACTCCTTGGTATGTACCCACAAGACTAATCTTACCACAGAGATACATGCACAGCCATGTTTATTGCAGCTCTCTTCACAATACCAAGGAGCTGGAACCAACCCAAATGCCCCTCAACTGAAGAGTGGATAGAGAAAATGTGGTTCATCTGCAGAATGGAGTTCTATTCAATGGTAAAGAAAGATGACATCATGAACTTTGCAGGTAAATGGCTGGAACTAGAAGATATCATGCTGAGTGAAGTAACACAGTCCCAGAAAAAACAAATGAAGAATGGTATCCCTCATCTGTGGATGCTAGAACCAATTACCTTTTTGTATGGCAAACTGAATAATGTTAATGTGATCTGAAAACAACAAACAACTGTGCTCTTATATTGTAGAATCCCTTAAAAATAAACAAATAAAAAAAGATATTCTATGCTACATATTAATTTACATAAAAGGAATATATGCTCTTCAAAATTATAAAAGAACTTATTATAAAGTAATCTTATTTCAATGCCTTATTATAACAATGTTTGAAAACATTATTTTAAATGAATCTGATATTATTGTTGAAATTCATTTTATCACCTGAAATCATTTTTCGCAAATCATATCATTTTAAAATGTTCATTTCCCCCAACTATTTTAAACACAGATGCATTTTTCTGAGACTTTTGCCTCTAAATAGAAATTCAAAATGCTGTTGATGCATCCATTTAATTACCAAATTTACTGGTTCATATCAGGATATATGGCTTTGAGTTAGCCCCATGGCAGATATTTTTAACACTGTCTCTTGATTTACCCTGAAAATACGAGACATTCTCAAAGTCCTTGTGAGGCAGATGGTTCCTTTCTGTTGGTCTTGGAGAAGAAGTAATATACTATTTTTGTCCTTCTTACAAGTTTCTCAGCTATTTCAATGTCATTTGGGGGGAAGTGAGAGAACAAGAGAGTGAGAAAGAGGATGCAATCAAATTAGTAGTTTTACACTGGAAATATCTAGGGAGTTAACAATTTAATTCAAATGGTGGTATATTAAATGCTACTGAACACACGAATTATTCAATTAAGCTAACTGATTTCTAAATAGCTAGAAATACATGATCTTTCCAAAGGAAGATCAGAGTGACAGTCTCCAAGTTTGAGAATATGAATGTCAACAGAAACCTAAAATGATGCTGAGAAGCCATGTGGGGGAGTCTCTTGGCCTTTTTTGGTGCCTTGTAAGCAAGATTTCTGATCAAGTAAATGCCAGAAATTATACAAAATGTCCTGAACTGTCAATCTCAAAGACATTTACATGTGATATTTTCAAGCTGTAAGGAAATAGAAGCTTCATTTTCTCATTAAGAACCAACTGGGGCTCACTGTGCCCAGTGAACTGACATTGTGTTCTCTGCTGAGCTTTCCCACCACTTGCAGTTTTCTTTAATAGCTTAACAAAATGGTTGAAGCCATTTTTGAATTGTTTGAGTTATGCCAACTTTACCACACTGCTTCTGATAATAAATCTATTCATGCATTTTATAGTATCTATCAACTTTAGTACTTATGTGATCAGCCAGATACAGTAAAATAGAAAATAAATTAGAAAGTGGAAAATTATTCTTTTGTAGTCTTGCTTGAATAGTTCTAATACATTATGTAAAGTTTTTGGAATCCTGGTTAACATAATTTTGAATCTTGGAAGAGTACTCACTCCTATAATAAATTATTTAACAAATTGCTATTAACTGAGATGAATACTGTTCTTATGAGACGTAATTTCTTTATTCTTTTTAACCTGATTCTCTTTATTTTTAAATTATTTTTATTAACATTACTTTCTTTAAGAAGTAACATGATGACATTGAAAGACTTTATATAGGTTGTAGAATTTTGAAAGAGTGAATGGCAAACTCACATTATAATAACATTGACAATTTTACACTATTCTTTTTTAAAATTTATTTATTTATTTTATGTGTATGAATGTACTGTCCGCATGTAGGTTTGTGAACCTGTCGTGCAATGCCGCGGAGGTCAGAAGAGGGTGTCGGATTCCCCTGGAACTGGATTTCTCCTGGAATTGGAGTCAAGGATGGTTCTCAGCTGCCATGTGGGTGCTGAGGATTGAACCCGGGTCCAACTGGGTCCAACTGCGGCAAGAGCAGTCGGCGCTCTTAACCACTAGGCTATCTCTGGCAGTATAGTTTTGCCAGTACTCAATGTTCAGAAATTATAGTAGACATGGAATTTCAAATTTATGTTCTAAGATATAATTATATATTTTTACTTTGAGGAGTATAACAGTTCAGTTTACTTATTATACTTATTTCTATTTCTTGCTATTGTTGTTCCCTTTAATTATATATTACTCCAAGGTATGCATATATGTACTCTACATATATACCAAAATGACAGAGTCTAAAAATAAGGTATAAGTTAATTCCAAAACACATTTGGGATTCACAGTTTAACAATAATTTTGCATACAGGCAGAAAGAAATATAACTTATATTCCCAGGTTACTTAGCAAGTTGATATATGTTTTAATGTACTTTCGATGAAGAGATTATTTCTATATCATAAATCTTAGAACTTGGGAAAACAGAGACATAAACTTCAATTTATATTTGTAGTAGCATCAAGCTTGACTTATATAAGACAATTTGGTGCTAGCATCCACAAATGAGGGACACCATACATTTGTTTTTCTTTCTGGTACAGTGTTAGTTCACTTACCAAAACAGCTTCTAGTACCGTCCATCTGCCCACAAATTCATGATGCTGTATCTCTTTATTGCTGCATAGAGCTCCATTGTGTATATATACCAGATTTTCATTATCCACTCATCAGTTGAGGTATGCTTGGGTTGCTTCCAGATCTTCCATATTGTGAAGAGAGCTGCAATAAACATGGCTGTCAATGTATCTCTGCAATAGGATGAATCTTCTAGGTATAAACTCTGAAGTGGTCTGACTGAGTCAAGAGGTACAAAGCACCACCACCCTATTTCCCACTTCTGACATTGAATTTGCCAGTGAAATTCCCCCAATTTGTTTAGTCTGGCTGTGCTCTTCAAGAAGTCCATGAAGACAAGAGAATACTGTTGATACAACTCCATAAAATACCAATTCCCATAACAATCTCCTAATATGTAATAAGATTTTAAGATGAATACAAGGAAACCTCTATCTGAATACCACAGAGTAGTTATACAAAGGAACTCACAGCACTTATTACAGCATGTACAAGATTTGTCCAAATTCATGCCAGACAGGAGCCCAACAAAGATGTAGGAGGTGGGCAGAAAACCCCAAGCTCAGCTGAGGACCTACTGCAATTGATAGATACTGGGAAAAGGACGTTCTTTCTCCTTACTGGTGGGATACCCGGAAGGTTGACCAGAAGACCCCAACGGAGATATCCATGCCGAAGAGCACTCGTGAGACACAGATTGGTGTTGACAAGATTTCAAAAAGACAGATTATAATAGAGGGCTTGAAGGATGGATATCCTGTAGTAAGGTGGGGTTGTAGAGGAGGAAGGGGGTCTGAATATGGTCAAAATACATTGTATGAAAGTCTCTAATCCATAAAAATCAATTAAATGTTTCAAATTTTTAATTATTTTTCTACAGGGAGTTAGCTATCCTTGCGATGTCCTTTTTCATCTGCTCTTATAGCTTTACCAACTCTTCCAGAGTTGATACGAGAGATGTTATGTAGTAAGTTTGCCATTCTAATTTCTAGTCTGGACACAAGTGAAATCGACAAAAAATTCTTTTCTTCATCTAGCATACAGAAATTTCTTTCTTTCTTATATTTATTCACATAATTGAAATATGAAATAATCAAGAAATATGAATATACATGAATATAATTTTAATTCATTTCCACAAACTCTAAAGTATTAAAGGTTGTGAAATGTCAGTGTTGGACTCTTTTGTTTTGTTTTGTTTTGCTTTGCTTTGCTTTGTTTTGTTTTGTTGTTTTGTTTTGTTTTGTTTTGTTTTGAGACAAGGTCTCCTTGTAGCCCCAGCAGGCCTGGATCTCCCAGTGTTGAAGAGGCTGGCCTCTATCTCACAGAGATCTACCTGCTTCTGCCTTTTGATTGCTTGGATTAAAGCCATGTGTGACCATACCCACTACACTCAGCCAGTGAAAATATTTTTATACTGTAGCTTTCTTTGGATTTTTTGAGTCAGGGTCTCCCTGTAGCCCCAGCTGACCTAGAATTTTCTATGTAGACCAGGTTGGCTTCCATCTCATAGATCTACTCTGCCTCTACTCCTAAGTGATGGTATTAAAGGCATCACCCCCATCTCCAGCACTACATTTCTAGCATTAAAATATCAGGATATGAATATATTTATAATCAGTTAAATGTGCATCCTGGGAGAGTATTTTATCAACATTAAAAGTGCTTGATAAGATTTAAATTTTTGGATTTTACAACACAATTGTATTTTCTTTAAATTGTTTACTATCATCGAAGTTGCCTACAATTATGCTGAAATCTAATCACATGTTTTCTTTGTGATATTACATTGAACCAAATGACAAATAAATTATGGTATAAGTAGGCCAATGTATTCAGGTTTTCAGTAATGACTATCAAATGATTACATAACAAATTTATCTCACCAGCTATATTTTTTTTACTGCAGAATTATTTTTAGTTTAGTTTCTCCAAAGGAGATACCTATTATTTATGATTTGAGTGACGTTAACTCCAGGGATTAACAATGTGATACAGAACATCTCATTTCAAAGTTTCTCCTTACACAATGTGCTACTTCTGCCTGACAGTCTTTCTTATATTTCTACTATGGAATATGTTAAGTAACAAAGATTGAGTTATAACCTACAACCAAATTTCATTTGTTGCAGGAATCAAGTTCATAATGTAATCAGCAACCTCTGTTCAGCTTTGCAAGAACATCATAATTAAGTTAACTGACATATTCTGTCTTCTTAAAGTACCCTGTAACCCAAAAGCCATAGTTGATAACGTATCAAAACTGTTGGTCTAGTGGCCACAGTTATCTATTGATCATTTTCTCCCATGCTTGTACTATTTTTTAATAAATTAGATAATATTAAATGTCTGCATTCACTGTTTTATATAATATGTTAAGATGATTTGGTCATAACAAGATTCTGAGTGAGAGATTATAGTAATAATTTTACAAATTGAGTACATTTAAACTGAAAAGAGATATGTGAGTGGTTTCAGTGGGAAATCAAACACAAAACTTCAGTTACTTTAGAATATAGAGCAGCTTGACTCCCTTTTATTTTATTTTTAAATTTTTTCAATTTATTTTTATATGTATGAATGTACTGTCTGCATGTATGTTTGTGCACACGTGTCGTGCAATGCCGCGGAGTTCAGAAGAGGGTGTTGGATTCCCCTGGAACTGGAGTTAAAGACGGTTCTCAGCCACCGTGTGGGTGCTGGGGATCGAACCCGGGTCCTCTGCGAGAGCAGTTGGCACTCTTAACCACTAGGCCATCTCTCCAGCCCCTTGACTCCCTTTTAAAAATGATTCATTGGCCTTTAAAGAAATGTGGAAAATGCCGATTTTTAATGATGTGATTTTCTTACTAACCTCAAAATGAAAAAGGAAAATAATGATAAAATATTTTATCAAATATTTCAGTAAAGAATATTGAAGACTTTCTTTCATGTTAATGGAAACTCTAGATTCTACATGAATATGTGTAGGACATTTATTGACATTTCAAAATTTTGAGTATGAGCCATGCATCACAGCTTTTATTCCAACTTCGAGCACTGCTGAGGCTGACACAAGAAGACTGACAAGAGTTTAAGGCCATATTGGTCTATATAGTGAGATCCAGGCCAACTTGGGAGACTCTGTGATGTACAGACAGTGGATCAATAGGTCAATGATAGTCTGGGACACAAAAGACCCTAAATATATATATATATATATTATATATATATATATATATATAATATATGTATATTATAGACATATGCTTATATAGATAAATTTTATGGCAGTTAATACCTATAGCATACTATACATTAAATATCACCAAAATAAATATACTATGTTTAGTAAAAGGAATACTAGACATTTAGAGATTAGAATATGATGGAAAGGTACAAGCAATCAAATAATGCACACAGTAACAAAAGGCTGAATTTTATTAAGTAAATCAAATTTAACTTTTAGGAGAAAACATTGTTTAACATACTGTTTTCCATGTAAAATTTTATAGAATCTAGATATAGAATTCTTACAGACTTGAATATATTTTTATAGAAATTAATATCCTATAGATAATATGAGAATTTAGAGTATACTCTTTTTAAAATATATTAAATACATTTTATTAATTTTTAACGAATAATTTTGAGTTTATAAAAGTCTATACACAGACAACATTTTGATAAATACTAAGATGTGTTCATTTTATTGTGTTTATATTCTTTCTGGGAGTAAGAAGATTAAAATAAGCAAGTGAAATAACTTTATGAGAGGACTGAGTATTATAAAGGAAATACATTTATGTTATAACAATTTGTCATGCAGATTCTCTTCTTCCTGATGAGAAATCACAAATTTAAAAATACGTAAGTGTTCAGGGAATTTCAAAATACTTGGTAATATGGTTTTTCAGTTTATTTAAAAGGACGAGTTATCAATTCCTTCCACAGAACTATTTTTAAAAGGTGTTTTGGGGGAATACTTACAATTTGGATTCTTATAGTGACCTTCACAGAACCAACAAAAGGCATGCTCAAACATGTTGGTGCTTTTATCAATTTATTTATAAACAGAACTTAGAATGTTCTACTTTATATTTTCAACTCTATCAGATAAACTATAACATATTTGTGATTTCTCAACGACAAGTCTGATTTGTAAGATTTACATGCAATTATGTGATGACTTTAATAAAAATGTGACCTGGTGCTGGAATGTGCAATGTGTTAGACAATGGATAATTTGGGTTTAAAATTTATTCCTGGTGATAAAACACATTTTCATTATTATATTTGATGATTCTATATTAAAAGAATATGATGGCAATGTTACAAAATACTCGAGAATCAGAGACAGAAAGCACCAAAGGGGATAATTCCCCAGGTTGATTGTCTTCATATAAATCACTGCTGTTATCTGTGCAGACTAATAGTGCACTTACTCACGTTGGCAAACCTGACAGGTGCTCTAATACATCTTGAGGTTTATGTCAAGTTGTATAACATAGAACAAATTCCAAGCGGTGAATTCTTAGGCCTGTGGGTGGTAACAAATGACTGTATTTTCAGTAAACTGTTTAATCCTATGAAGATTTGAACCACCATGAGAGTCTAACCCATGGATGTCTGTGACAAATGTGATTATCTGAAAATGTTCTTTACAGTCTCTTGAGGGGACATTTCTTCTTTGAACCACCCTTGTAGAAACTTTAGAAAATAGTTTTAAAGATTTTTCTTTTCTTTCCCCAAGAGTAAAATAATTTGATATATGTTTTCTGGATTTATCATATAATATGTATATTAGGATATTTTTTGAGACAGGGTCTACCTACAGTCCCAGCTGGCCTGGAACTCACTCTGTAGACCAGGCTGCCCCCAAACTCACAGAGATCCACCTGCCTCTGCCTCCCAAGTGCTAGGATTAAAGGTGTGGAGCACCACAACCAGCCAAAATATGTATATTTGGATTTTTAACTGTTTCACTTTCTTCTAAAGGTAGGAATTATATTTGTAACAAAATTTTCCTTGTTTTCAGTTTTAAGTATATGTGATATTTTCTTACTCAAACTTCTTTATAAAGTTCTAGTAGCTGAAAAGTAGCTTTCAGAGACACGTGTATGGTAGCAAATGCCTAAATACCAGCACTTGGAAGGATGAGGCAGGAAGATCTTGAGTTTGAATTAGTCTGGAATACATAGTAAGACCCTGGCTCAGAAACCCAAGCCAAAACAAGCAAACAAAAACCTGAAAGCACAATCCATTACCATCAATGAATTTAACCAATAATAGTGCAAATAAAGAAATTATGAAAAACTTATATGAAAAATACAATGTGTTTGACACAATAATTATAGATACTCAGATATTAGTGAGGTTTAAGAATATGAGGTCCAATTTCCTGAAGGAGGAACATCATGATCCATAAGATTACATTAAGTCTGTAGTAAATATACTGTTTGAATCGTGTTGAAAAATATGCATTTGAACATACATTACTGAGCTATGTTCAATACTTTATCAAAAGTAGTAACCAGAGATTCAGACATGTCAGTAATGTCCAAGAAGGATACATGCAAAGAAAATCATTACTAGTCAAATCATCATAGTCAAACTCCTGATAACCAGAGAAAAACAGTCTTAAAAATCAAAAGAGAGGGCTTGAGAGATGGATCACTGATTAAGAGAACCCCATGCTCTTGTAGGGGACCAGAGTTGGAATCCCAGAACTCACATGGTGACTGACAACTGTGCATTACTCTAGTTTCAGGGAAAACAACTTCTTCTGGCCTCCATAGGCATTGCATGACATGGGTACACTTACATACATGTAGGCAATACATTCAATACATAAAATAAAATAAAGATAAAAAATTTTTAATTCAGAGGAGAAACACACATTTTAACAAGCTAAACAAGGAAAATTGAATGTTTTCCTTGAAACCAATGCAAGTCATTAGAGAGTAGAATTATATTTTGAATTATTATGTTTAAAACTAAACTTCAAATTCTTCATTCATTGAAACAATGATTTTAAAGCCTACTAAAGTATTTTTTATGTGGAATGGAAAGATTACAGGAGAGAGGAAAAGTACCTGGAAAGGTACATATGTTACTGAACACAAACAAAAACCAATGGCGATTCTTTATACATATGATTTATAACTCAATACACTTGTCTTTTAAAGAAAAATTGAAAAGATGATAAAAGGCATGCTGTTCATGAAATTACCTGAGGTTACATATTTGGCCTAGCCACACAGTGATTAGAAGCTTCTTTATGTGAAGGGAGAAAATTCTAATTTTAACCTAATTGCAATGAAGCCAGAACACATTTGCAATCACTACAGCAATCCCTTATGTAAACAAAAAATATTATTTTTGAATTTTTGATACACATCAGTACTATAATTATATCACTTCCTCCTCATTCCCTGATCCCTCAAACTATTTCTAACCACCTTCCTATTAACTCCATGACCATTTCTTTGATTATTCTTGTTATACACACATACACACACATATACATACATACATATATATATATATATATATATATATATATAATACACATGTACATATATATGTATATGTATATGTATATGTGTATAATGTACTGAGTCCATCTAGTGGTTCCTCATGTTCATGTGTTTATGTCTGAGCATTTGGGCTTGTTTAACCCATCAGTGAATTCATCCCTGGGTTAAACTAATTCTCCATCCTTCAGCATCCATTGATTGCCTGTAGCTCTTCAGTTAGAAGTGAGATCTTATGAAGTTCCCCCCATCAACACTAGCATGTTAGCTGCTGTCATTATGTAGGTCTTGTTCAGGCAAACATACTGCTGAAATGTCATGGGTGCATGTATTCCCTGTTATGCATAGCTGCACTATCTTCCAGCACATATCCTTGTTCTCTGGCTCTTACAGTCTGCCCACTCATCTATTCTCCTACGGTGTCTGAGCCTTAGATGTAGGTGTTGAAGGATAGATGTTTCAGTTGTGGCAAGGCGCTCCACAGTCATTAATTCTCTGCATCTTAGTCAGTTGTGAAATTTTGTAATAGTCTGCGGCTACTGAAAAGAATCTCCTTTGATGAGTGGCGAGAACTACATTTATTTGTGAATATAAAGACAAATATTTATGAAAAAAATTACACAGGCATGGGAAAGTGATAGTTGTAGGTTCTACTCTAGGGTCTATGACTTCTCCAGCCGTGAGTATTTGCCTGTGTTTAGAGTACCAAGCAAGTATTCCCTCCTATTGAGTGGGTCTTAAGAAAAATTAGGCAGCTAATGGTTAACTCCAAGAAAAAAATGCCACCACTGAAGCTTGGTTTAGGCTGAATCACCATTTTTTTTTGGATCCAATGTGTCTCTAAAGAAACATTGAGAAAAAACGGCATCAAACAATGCCTAGCTTTTAGATATTTTTCAATACATGATCAATCATTTTGAAAATAAGTCTACATATGATTAACATATATTGTAATGAATCCACAAAAATTCAATAAAAATGTACATTGAAAATCAAAAGAGTCAAAACTACTCTGTAGGCAGCAGCAATGCAGGGGGTATTACTATACCAGAACTCAAACTATATTACATGGCTATAGTCATAAAAAAAAAGACTGGTACTGGCACAAAAACAGCCCTGTAGAACAATGAAACAAAATTGAAGATCTAAACTGCAGCAAATACAATTTCAGACACCTCATATTTGACAAAGGGGCCAAGAAGTCTCAGTGGAGGAAAGACAGCTTCTTTAGCAAGTGGTGTTGGCAAAACTGGATCACCACTTGTAGAAGAATAAACAAAGTAAAGTATGATTTTGAACTTTAGTGAAAAACATATTTATAAGCACTTCAGGTAACAGTGTTTATAAGCCAATAAATATTTTGTCCAGAAACTGGTTTATATATCTTAGCATAGCAAAGATATTTATGTTAATATTTTAGAAACAAATGAGCCATCATTTGTGCATTCATTCTTACATTTTATAGATATAAAAAATTGGAGACATAAACAACACTTTGATTAATTATAAATGGTTAATAATATGGAACAAAAAATTCCCCAAAATATAGAGTCCTTATAAAATAGAGAAAAATATAAAACAAAATAAACTATTGAAAAATTAGTGCTGGGTAGATGGCTCAGCAGTTAGGAGCACTGGTGATTTTGGCAGAGGACCCAAGTTCAGTCCCCAGCACCCACATGGTGGCCAACAATCATCTACAACTCCAGGTCCAGGTGGTACATTGACCTCTTCTGGCCTCTGTGAGTCTTAAGTACATGGGTTCACTTAAATATATGCAGGAAAACACATAAAATAGTAATGAGTATGCTATGGAAACAATTCATAATAAAATATGTGTTTCTATCTGATAAAGTCTATTTTAAGATAATGAAGCAGGGCTGGCCAGATGGCTCAGCAAGGAAAGGCCTTTGCTATGCAAATATGAGAATGTAAGTTTGATCCATGGACTCCACAAGAGAAGGAGAGGACCAATTCCACAAAATGTCCTTTGGGGTCTACAAATGTTCTGTGGCACACATCCCCATATGTACATTATGCACACAATGATATTAATACATAAACAAATTTTTACAATAATGAGGCATATCACCAAATTATAAAAAAATAAAAACTAAATTTTCTAGAAAACCCAATAATTGATAAAATGTATGCTCTTAAGGTAAAAATATCAATATATAATAATTGAGAGGACTAAAACTAAATGGAATTAGTCAGTGATTACTACAGGGGACCAAATACTAAAAAAAATACTATCTGTTCTCTTTTTTGCATTCAATTAGTAATTTATTGTGCTTACATTGACCTTGGCAATGGACTGTGTTAAAGATTGAATCGCAGTGAGGATTGACACAGAATCAATTTTTTAAACATTTTACCTTAGTAAATGAAGCATATTTTAGCAAGTGTTATTGCAGAGATGCAAGCAAGGTTCTTGAAAATTAGGGTATTCTCATGAAGGAAATAGAGGATTTTTCAGGGAAAGTGATATTTGACTTTGAAGTTGATAAATAACTAAATTTTTAAAGGACTAAAACAAGTAAAAAAAAGAAAATGATTCATGCAAATAAAAGAGTAAGGGTTACAAATCTATGGATCTACAAATAATGTGTACTGTATTGGGATCCACATAAGAACAGGAAGATGAGAAACATAAGTCTGCAATGTTATATTAAAGATGGTTTTGAAACTCCAGAGATGTTAAGATATGAAGTTTTTATTTTAATAGAAAATCGTAAGGAGTCTTAACTAAAGAGTGTCACCATAATCTTTAGAATGACAAGCCAATACACCACAAGTAACTTTTACTGATAATTACTAAAACTTGTAAATTGTTTAGGGAAGATTCACATCTAATCCTATCATAAAATCCCCCTTAGTTACCAGATGTTTTCCTGGGTCAAAACAAATGAATATTTTTACAGTTGACACGTCAGAAATTACATGACACTATTCATAATCATAAAACTCTGAATCACATACAATTGTTGTTTAATGTTCAGTCCTTAGTTACATCAATGGCAAGCTAGTGTGCTAAAGATTATGACTCACCCCTTTCTCTCTAGGTGTCCAACCCAACCAATTTTGCAAATGTGGTATTTTGCAGTAGCTTTTGATTTATAATGCACTCTATCCCCTTTATCTTTTCCTAGCTCCTAAATTTGCAATGTTTTCATGAATTGTAACATTTATGATACATGATTCTTCATTATGGATAGAAGCACATACTCTCAATAGAACTTTAATATCAAAGTGGGCACAGGATATATCTTTTCTCATGCATAAAATTTAAATGTGGTATTCTGGATTTATTATCTTCTTTTATTTTCTGTTTATGCTTAACCCTCCCGTGGAACATTGAATTACACTGGCATTTCTTTCTGGAAAAAAACACAACTGTCAAAGATGGACGTGAGATCTCCTGAGACCAGCTGAAGCAAGCGCAGGTAGAACACAGTGAAATAAAGCTCAGCATCAACACCAGGATAAGCCCTACTGCCTACAAGAACATATGGAGAATAAACAACACGCTCTTGAATAATGAATGGGTCAAAGATAAAGAAAGAAATAGGGGATGGAGAGATGGCCTAGCAGTTAGGAGCGCCGACTGCTCTTGCAGAGGACTGGGGTTCGATCCCCAGCACCCAAATGGCGGCTGAGAACCTTCTGTAACTCCAATTCCAGGAGAGCTCCAATTCCAGGGGAATCCAACACTCTCCTCTGACTTCAGCGGCATTGCACAACATGGGTGCACAAACCTATATGCAGACAGTATATTCATACACAAAAATAATTAATTAATTAATTAATTAATTTTAAAAAGAAATAAATAAAAGCATTCTTTCAATACTACAGGGCTACAGTCATAAAAACAGCCTGGTACTGGCACAAAAGCAGACCTGTTGACCAAAGGAACAAAACCGAAGATCCAAACCTGAGCACATACAATTTCAGCCATCTTTTATTTGACAAGAGGGCCAAGAAGACACAATGGAGAAAAGAGAGCATCTTCAGCAAGTGGTGTTGGCAAACTGGATCACCACTTGTAGAAGAATGAAATTAAACCCCTACCTCTCACCCTGTACAAAAGTCAACTCCAGATGGGTCAAAGACCTCAACAACAACAACAAAAAAAGTACAACACAACAAAACCTACGGGATATCTTAAAAGCAGTCCTAAGAGGGAAGTTTATAGCCCTGGGTGCCTACATTAGAAAAACTGAAAGAGCACAAGTGAATGATCTAACACTGCAGCTGAAAGCACTTGAGAGGCAACAACAGATGAACCCTAAATGCAACAGACAGGAAGAAATAACAAAAATCAGAGCAGAAATCAAAGAAATAGAAACAAAAAAAAATACAAAAAAAATCAATGAATCCAAATTTGGTTCTTTGAAAGAATAAACAAGATAGACAAACCTCTAGCCCAGTTAACCAAAAGAAAGAAGGAACAACTCCAAATCAATACAATCCATGATAAAAAGGGAAATATCACACCAGACAAGGAAAAGATCCAGCAAATCATACGGGAATACTTCAAAAACCTATACTCTACCAAGTTTGAAAACCTAGAAGAAATGGATGAATATCTGAAATCCTGGGAATCACCAAAGCTCAACCAAGAAGAGATCAACAGCTTAAACAGACCCATAATACATGAAAAAATTGAAGATGTAATAAGAAACCTCCCAACTAAAACAAGCCCAGGCCCAGATGGTTTCATGGCAGAATTCTATAAAACATGTCAAAAAGACCTACAACCATTATTACTGAAACTGTTTAGAAGGATAAAAACAGAGGGAATTCTCCCAAATTCCTTCTATGAAGCCAGCATCACTCTATTACCAAAACCAGGCAAAGATACAACTAAAAAGGAGAATTATAGACCCATCTCCCTCATGAACACAGATGTCAAAATTCTAAACAGGATACTGGAAAATCACATACAGACCCACATCAAGAAGATCATCCATCATGACCAAGTTGGATTCATACCAGAGATGCAGGGATGGTTCAACATATGAAAATCAATAACATCATCAAACACATAAATTGAATAAAAGACAAAAACCACACCAACATCTCAATTGATGTCAAAGGCTGAAAAAGCCTTTGACAAAATCCAGCATCCCTTTATGCTTAAAGTCCTAGAAGGAATTGGATTGGAGGGATCATTCCTCAATGTAATCAAAGCCATATGCAGGAAACCCACAGCCAATATCCTAAATTGGGAAATGACAGAAACATTCCCTTTAAAGGTAGGAACTCTGCAAGTCTGCCCCCTGTCACCACTCCTCTTCAAGACAGTGCTTGAAACACTTGCTAGAGCAATAAGGCAAGAAAAGGAAATTAAAGTAGTTCTAATTGGAAAAGAGGAAGTCAAGCTATCCCAATTTGCTAATGATATTATTGTTTACTTAAGGGATGCTAAAAACTCCACTAGAAAACTCCTAGAAACAATTAACAGCTTCAGCAAAGCGGCAGGATACAAAATTAACTTAAAAAACAATCAAAGGCCTTTCTTTACACCAAGAACAAGCAACTGGAGAAAGAATTCAAAGAGACCTTGCCACTCACAATAGCCTCAAAAACAATAAAATACCTAGGAGCAAACCTAACCAAAGACACCAAAGATCTCTACAACAAAAATTTTAAACCTTTAAAGAAAGAAGTTGAAGAAGACATCAGAAGATGGAACCTCCCATGCTCATGGATTGGGAAAATTAACATTGTAAAAATGTCCATTCTACCCAAACTCTTGTATAGATTTAATGCAATCCCAATCAAAATCCCCAAGAGTTTCTTCACAGACTTGGAAAAAAAATTCCTTAAATTCATTTGGAAAAACAAAAGACCCCGAATAGCCAAAACAAGCTTGAGCAAAAAGAGCTACACAGGGGGAATCTTTATACCAGACTTCAATACTACAGGGCTACAGTCATAAAAACAGCCTGGTACTGGTACAAAAGCAGACCTGTTGACCAATGGAACAAAACTGAAGATCCAAACCTGAGCACATACAATTTCAGCCATTTCTTATTTGACAAGGGGGCCAAGAAGACACAATGGAGAAAAAAGAGCATCTTCAGCAAGTGGTGTTGGCAAACTGGATCACCACTTGTAGAAGAATGAAATTAAGCCCCTACTTCTCACCCTGTACAAAAGTCAACTCCAGATGGATCAAAGACCTCAACATGAAACCCCAAACTCTGAAGGTGATAGAAGAAAAGTTGGCAGCATACTATAAGACATAGGCATAAGAAAAGATTTCCTAAATCAGACAGCAGCTGTGCAAGAATTATGGTCGACAATTGACAAATGGGACCTCATTAAACTCAAAAGCTTCTGTACATCAAAAGAAACAATCAAGGAAGTGAAAAGAACACCCACAGAGTGGAAGGAAACCTTCACTGCAGAAACATCTGACAAAGCATGATTTCCACAATATATAAACTACTCAAAAAACAAAGAAGAAAGAAAACAAATGACCCACTCAATAGATGGAGCAAAGAGCTGAACAGAGACTTCATAAGTGAGGAATTAGAGATGGCTGAGAACACCTTAAGAAGTGTTCAACATCAATAATCATTAAGGAAATGCAAATCAAAATTACTTTAAGATATCATCTTACTCTAATAAGACTGGTTAGGATCAAGAAAACAAATGATACCAAGTGCTGGAGAGGTTGTGGGGAAAGGGGAACACTCATACACTGCTGGTGGGAATGTAAACTTGTACAGCCACTACGGAAAGCAGTGTGGAGAACCCTTGGAAGACTTGGAATGAACTTGTCACCCAGCCCAGCCATACTACTCCTAGGCGTGTACCCTCAAGACTCGCCCCACTGCAGAGATACATGCACGGCCATGTTTATTTCAGCTCTCTTCACAATAGCAAGGAGCTGGAACCAACCCAAATTCCCTTCAACTGATGAATGGATAGAGAAAATGTGGTACATCTCCACAATGGAGTTCTATGTAGCAGTAAAGAAAGATGACATCATGAGATTTGGAGGAAAATGCCTGGAGCTAGAGAACATCATGCTGAGTGAAGTAACACAGTCCCAGAAAAACAATCGAAGAATGGTATCCTTCATCTGTGGATGCTAGTGCCAATTACCAAGTTGTAAGTATTTCTTGTGCATGGCCCCTTAAGCTTTTGTCCAAAGCAGTTGGGAGTGATGCATATTGGAAACAACAACAACAACAACAACAACAACAGAAAGGACTGCATCAAAGAACTGACTGAAACAGTGAACTTCTGCTCAAAACAGTCAACTTCCACATGCAGAATATTAGGAAACACTGAGAAAGAGTTGAAAAGCATGTTTGGCAGAATGCATGAGCTCTAGTGGGGTGGGGGGGATAGGGTTGGGAACACTGGTTAGATTTTATATATATAATTATATATATATAATATAATAATATATATATATATATAATTTAAAAAGGAATTGTCAAAGACAGTTTTTGTGCTACACACAAACTTCACAGAGATACACACAATAGGGGCAAAGATAACCTGGGAATCAGAGGACAGACATAAAAAATACTAAGGGTACTAGGTGGAAACTTATAAATGGCTCTCTCCAAACTTGAGCAATTTTTTTGTCTGTTTTGTTTTTTATTGTGACAGTGTCTCCTGGAAGACAGTGTCTTCCAGCTCACCTGGAAGCTACTATGTGGACCCAGCTGACCTCATTTCATGGAGATTCGACTGCCTCTGCCTCCCGATGCCTGGGATTAAAGGTGCACACTGCCACACCTGGAGTGTCTGTTTTGTTTTGTTTCTCCTTGTTTTCAAAGCAGATTTTTTTAACTTAATCCAAGTTTCAGGCTTTCAACAGCTGCCTACCAATAGATGACAGTCAACAAGTACAAGAGAGAGAAAAGGGACAGGGAAGGCAGTTCATGAGATTCTACATCCTTCCTATAGCCTATGTCCCAGTGTATAAATACCATGGAAGAGAGATAAATCTGGTCTTAGCCTCTTTCAGGTGGTTGTAGGAAAATTGATTAAGAGTGAGAAAAAAAATTTCACTTGAAGAAATAATGGACAAACATTTCTGAACTCGATGAAAATTCTTCTAATCACATATTATGTTCTATACATTTTATATGTTTAATATATTTAACAGCAATAGAATAAAAGGTGAGGAGAAAGTGAAGACATGCTATTCTAAGATGCATATTAAATGTGAAGTAATATCACTAGGATTACATTGAGGGGGCACAATAATGTTCACTTCATAGAATATAGAATTTCAAGGGAAACGGGACCCAGTAGTAGTAGTAGTAGTAGTAGTAGGAGGAGGAGGAGGAGGAGGAGGAGGAGGAGCAGCAGTAGTAGCAGTAGTAATCCTTTATAAAATTTTAGCCATATACAGGAAACCCACAGCCAATATCATCCTAAATGGGGAAATGACAGAAGCATTTCCCTTAAAGGTAGGAACTCAACAAGGCTGCCCCCTGTCACCACTCCTTTTCAATATAGTGCTTGAAACCCTTGCTAGGGCAATAAGGCAAGAAAAGGAAATTAAAGGAGTTCTAATTGGAAAAGAGGAAGTCAAGCTATCCCTTTTTACTGATGACATGATCTTTTACTTAAGGGATGCTAAGAACTCCACCAGAAAACTCCTAGAAATGATTAAGAGCTTCAGTAAAGTGGCAGGATACAAAATAAATCTAGAAAAATCAGTAGCCTTTCTTTACACCAAAAGCAAGCAACCGAAAAAGGAATACAAGTAGATCTTCCCACACACAATAGCATCAAAAACAATAAAATACCTAGGAACAAACCTAACCAAAGACACCAAGGATCTCTACAACAAAAATTTTAAATGCCTGAAAAAGGAAATTGAGAAAGACATCAGAATATGGACAAACCTCCCATGCTAATGGATTGGGAAAATAAATATAGTAAAAATGTCCATTCTACCCAAACTCTTGTATACATTTAATGCAGTCCCAATCAAAATCCCCAAGAGTTTCTTCACAGGTTTGGGGAAAAAATCCTTAATTTCATTTGGAAAAACGAAAGACTCCAAATAGCCAAAGCAACCCTGAGCGAAAAGAGCAATACAAGGGGGATCTCTATA
Organism: Rhizomys pruinosus; assembly: GCA_009823505.1. Classification (NCBI taxonomy): domain Eukaryota; kingdom Metazoa; phylum Chordata; class Mammalia; order Rodentia; family Spalacidae; genus Rhizomys; species Rhizomys pruinosus. Next base: position 1,315,481 of record VZQC01007230.1, read on the forward strand.
CCAGACTTCAAACTATGCTACAGGGCTATAGTCATAAAAACAGCTTGGTACTGGCACAAAAACAGACCAATTGACCAATGGAACAAAACTGAAGATCCAAACCTGAGCACATACAATTTCAGCCACCTCATATTTGACAAGGGGGCCAAGAAGACACAATGGAAGAAAGACAGCATCTTCAGCAAGTGGTGTTGGCAAAACTGGATGACCACCTGTAGAAGAATGAAATTAAACCCCTACCTCTCGCCCTGTACAAAAGTCAACTCCAGATGGATCAAAGACCTCAAACGTGAAACCCAAAACTCTGAAGGCAATAGAAGAAAAACTTGGCAGCAGACTACAAGACATAGGTGTAGGAAAAGACTTCCTAAATCAGACAGCAGCTGCACAAGAAATAAGATTGACAATTGACAAATGGGACCTCATTAAACTCAAAAGCTTCTGTACATCAAAAGAAACAATCAAGGAAGTGAAGAGAAAACCCACAGAATGGGAGGAAATCTTCACTGCAGATACATCTGACAAAGCATTGATTTCCAGAGTATACAAACTACTCAAAAAACAAAGAATAAAGAAAACAAATGAATCACTCAAAAGATGGAGCAAAGAACTGAATAGAGACTTCACAGAGGGGGAATTAGAGATGGCTGAGAAACATCTTAAAAACTGTTAAACATCAGTATAAAATTTTATGAAACAACTTACAAATATGGTGGGAAATGATGGTAAAATCTGTAGAAATTCTTGCATGTCCTTAAGTGAAATGAATTTATATACTTGAAAACACTCAGTAAATGTTCATTTTTTATGGGCCTATTTTCATGCCACTGTGTATTTGTATTTAATCATATGTTAGGTATTCTACAGAATGATAAATGAACAAATACTGTATTTTGCTCTATTATTCCAGATCCACCAGAAGAAATAGATGGCTTACTCCTTCTTAGAAAATACATATGCACTTAATCTTAAATTGTGAATTCTTGCTGATGCATGAGATCCAAGAGATGACATCACCTGGCCAGTCACTGCTCCTCTACTGGTGGGATCAACAGAGTAGTGAGCAACAACTAAATGTCCTTCAGTGTGGGGCCATTAAATGGAGTTTGGTCAACCTATTGAGTCACACCCTTAAAAGAGAATGCCTCTCCCTTTCCCAGCAGCCATCAGTCTCCAATAGTTGCTTATGTAGGGTTGGGGTTTATTCCCACTTCCCTACTTGTATCCTGGGATTTTTTTCTTTCTGGTTTGAGTTTATGTAACACTGATACATGCTGTTACCCTGGCTGGGAGTTCATACAAATGACTCTCTGGCTGTCTGAAAAACTGTTTCCTTGTAGTTATTCACCAACTCTGGCTCATAAATCTTTCCCCCTCCTTTCACAATAACCCCCAAGCCTTTAAAGGTAGAGTTTAGTTTAATATAGGTATCCAATTAATAAAATTAGTCAGCAGTCTCTTATTCTCTGTATTAGCTAGTTGTATCTGCGTTAATCACCATCTGCTAGCTAGAAATCTTTATTTAATGTTCTCTTTATTTACTATTATTAGTGTGTGTGTGTGTATGCTAGCTAGAAATCTTTATTTAATGTTCAGTTTATTTACCTTTATTAGTGTGTGTGTGTGTGTGTGTGTGTGTGTGTGTGTGCCCACATGCCATGGTACAAATGTGGAGGACAATTTTCATGAGTTTATTCTCTTTCTACCATTGGGTTCATGGAATCAAGTTCATGTTGTCAGGCTTGTCAGGCAATCTGTTTCACTCACAAAGCCATCCCCCCAGCCCCACAGTCATTTCTGAAGCACTTCTTTTAGGGATAGGAAACTATTTTTTTCTTTTTTTCTTTGATTTTTTTAATCCTTTGCTAAGAGACTTAAATCACCATTCTATTGAAATTATCTCATGTGTTGAACTTGCCAATTTTCTGTTATATATATTGCTTAAAAACATCTTTTTCCTCTGTTCTTCCTGTAAACACATAGTTGAATCCAAAGGTTTTGATTGTTTTTAGCAATTATAATTCATAAAGAATATACCATTTTAAGAAAAAAAATATATATTGTATTTTTCAATGAAATGCTTGGCAGGTTCATCTATAATTGTTTTCTAAAGTAGAAATTCATCTTTTCAACAACAAAAGCAACAACAAAAGACTGGGTCAAAGAACTGGCTGAAATGGTGAACTTCTGCTCAAAACAGTAAAGTTGTACATTGAAAATTTTAAAAGAGACTGAGAAAAAGGTGAAACTCGTGTTTGACAGAATGCATGAGCACTGGGGGGTGGGGTGGGGAGGCAAGGAATGGGGAATGGGTCTTGACTTGATTGGAAATTTTGTATGAAATGCATAAAGCTTCAATAAAAATAAGCATAAATTCATCTTTTACTTAATGTTGTCAGTGGTGATTGCTACTTAGATTGACCATGCCATTAGGAGATTCAAAATAGAGATTCCATTTTTTTATTTATTACTTCAGTTATTAGTTGAAACTCTACTACACGTACAAATGTTGCCTCAATGATTTACTTTCTCTAAGATACTGCATAGCAGCTGGATGTAGGTGCTATGCAGTATCTTAGGTTACTTCCCGTTATTTACTGGTGTTTAGAATGGACTGACTTCGTGACATTAAACACCTTTATATGCTTGTTGTATTTCTAAATCTCCTTTATTATAAGCTTACATGTTTTCATGCTTCAGACCATTTTAAAAATCATTATCATCTGCTTTGTTGTTATGTTAAGCCCAGCATTTTATTTTTAATTATATTGTATTACTATTGTCTTCTTCTATTACAATTTTTATATGGTTCTTGACTACAGCATTTCTCTACTCTTCATTTTAATTACAGAGAACTTGTGTTTTAGGAAGAAGCACTTGTGTAACTAAATGAGGTGAGCTAGTAGAAGATCTCTGCTTCCTGAGCTGCAAAACTTCCTCTATGGTTACTGAAATGCATATTATTGTTCCTCTTGTTTGGTCATTGTAAGTAGTTTAATACCTGAGAATAGCCTGTACCCCTGTTCTACTTCCTTTTCAATGCACTTTTTTTTCTTTTCTTCCTCTAAGGTTCTAAGCCATGCTGCATTTGCACTGTGCTAACATTTTTTTCTGTGAGAGCTTTGAAGGAAAGCAATTTGTCAAGTAACAGATTAGAGGTTTGCACTTAAGTCTTCCCCAGAATTGCTCATCTTCATCTGGTCCTGTCCATTCATCTCTGGTAGTAAACCTCACTAGTCCTTTGCTGGATTAGCTGTTATTGCTTCGGTTTTTACAACTTCATGAACAAAAACTACATACTTTGGGGAGAGGGCTTGTAAATGTTTTCTAGGCTCATCATAATCTTTTCATTTTCAACTAGGGGATTTGAGAATAATCATACTACTATATTAGCTCCTTAAACTCAATATGGACACTCATAGAACACTTGGTCTACTTGTGTGGAGTTGTTATCTTTGGGTTTTTGATCTATTATTATGTCTGCTTTTATATACTGATTTTATATACTAATTGCTTTTATATACTAATCTGCTTTTATATACTAATTATTCTGTCTGCTTTTATATACTGATTCACTGTCTCTACCATTGCCAACATATCTCTTTCCTTATCTCTTTTCTCCATTTAAAGGATTTCAAGTCTATAAAACTTTATATATTTGTAATTAATTAATTAATTAATTTTGGTCTTTTTGAGACAGGGTCTCTGTTTAGACTCAGCTGCCCTGGAGCTTGCTTTGTAGATCAGGCTGGCCTTGAATTCACGGAGATCCTCCTGCTTCTGCCTTAAAGGTATGTGCCACCATGCCCAGCTATTTTTTTGAGACGGGTCTTATTGTAGCTCCAGCTGGGCTGGAACTAACTATGTAGACCAGGTTGGCCTCAATATCACAGAGATCTGTCTGCCTCTGCCTCCCAATTGCTGGGATCAAAGGCGTGTGCCACCATGCTAAGCTCATGAAGACATGACTTTACTTACAAAGAAAGCCTATGTTGATGATTCATAAAAGCTATCTATAAAGTTGTTATTGCTATTATTTATGCTATTATTTACATGGCTTATTTCCTTTGGGGATACTTTTTAGTACTTACATTAATATCATAACTACATAGCCAATATTTATTTGGACAGTAACAGATTTTCATGGTTTGTTTCTCATCAGTGTTTCCTAGTTATTTTCTTACTAGTTTCTTCTTTATTACAATGATCTTTTTGCTAGTATGGAGGTATGTTAAATACCTGCATTTGTTTGTTTTTTTTTTAATTATACCTAAGAGGTTTCTTTCCATTCTCTTTAGGTTTCTAATATCTTCACTATATCTTTGTGTTTAAACTGGTGAAAATTTCAATCAGGATATTTTTCTTTCAATCTTGAGTGGAAAGTCTGCCATTGTTCTCCTGTTGTAAAATAAATTCCATCTTCACTGTCATGTTATTGCCTGCAGGCTTACTAAATTTTAATTTTTGTTAGGATTTATCATTTACACCAAAGTTTGTCTACTTTTTATTTCTTTTCCAAATGTGCTCTTTCTTGTTTCAGTGAGCCCTTTGAGAGAAAATTTGGTTTTTATGTCACCTATAGAGTATTTTGGATTATTCTCATCCACATTTTTTATTTTATACTTACAAGCAGGTAGTAGATGCTATAGATGATATTGTTTTCTAGCAATATTACTTTAATTATTGGACCAAAATTCAAGGAGAGAATGCACTCCAAATTATAAGTCCTCAAGCATATTATCACTTCCATTTGTTATTCTGTGATACAATGTATTATATATATATAGTATAGATATGAATCTAATAGATATATATATATATTCTTTCAGGGCTAGGGATGGAATCCAATTCTTTTTCATGTTAGGCAAAGGATCTGCCATGAAAATAAACTTAACACATTTACTGTTATCTATAATTTCAGTAACCACATTTTAATACTGACAATTCCACTTAATTATTTGGTAGCTTCTCTTTTAGGAAAGCATTCTTCTTCTTGCATTTATGGAAATGGTAGTTTCTTGAATTAAAGTTCACAAATTTTATTTCAAATATAAATTTAAATGCAAGTTTAGCTTTATGTTTTCCTTAAATTAGATGAGTTTCCAAATTTAGAAACTGAGTTTGTTTTCCCAGGGTGCTTTTCTTTCATCATGTTGTATCCTCATGCACATTTTCTGATTATTGGTATATATATATATATATATATATATATATATATATATTCAATTGATAATAGTATGGATTTCTTAATTGCAGTCAATTTCTAATGTAATTAGATGGATGACTAGATCAGAGGTATCTAACAGATGATAGACAGAGATAGAGACCTGATGGTGCTGCTGTGAAAAAATGTCTTGACAAATAGCAACTCAAGAGGAGGGATCTCCCAAGACCTCCTGAAGCACAGCTCTCTTCACAATAGCAAGGAGATGGAACCACCCCAAATGCCCCTCAACTGATGAGTGAATAGAGAAAATGTGGTACATCTACACAATGGAGTTCTATGCAGCGGTAAGGAAAGATGTTATCATGAGCTTTTCAGACAAATGGCTGGAGCTAAAAGATATGCTGAGTGAAGTAACACAGTCCCAGAAATACAAACAATGAATGGTATCCCTTATCTGTGGATGCTAGCACCAATTACCTAATTGTATGGCAAACTGAGCAATGTCAAGGTGATCTGAAAACAACTGTGCTCTTATATTGTGAATCCCTTAAAATGTAATAAAAATAATAAACAAAAGCAACCCAAGAGAAAGTATCTGTTTTACCTGAAAGTTCATGGGTGCAGTCCAACAATGCAGGAAGCCACAATGACAGGAGCTTATGGCAGCTGGTCATATTGTAGCCCCAGCCAGAAACCAGAGACACTTGTGCTCAGCTTCCTTTCTCCTTTATAATCATTCTGTGACTCCAGGCCAATTAACAATACCATCCAAAGTGCAAGTCTTTCCACCTTAATTAGCTTAATCTAGAAATTCCCTCACAGACCTGCTCAAAAGTTTGTTTTCTTTTTTTAAATTTTTTATTGAGCACATTTCATACATTTCTTAATCAAATTTAGACTCATTTCCCCATCCATGCCCACCCCTCATGCATCCCCCGCCCCCCATCAGAGCTCATGGATTCTGTCATACACGAATCCTGTCTTGCATCTTTTTCTCAGTCTTTTATAAACTTTTCGGTGCACAGTTTACTGTTTTGGTCAGTTCTTTGAATAGGTTTTTCTCTCTCTTTTTTTGTTCCTAATTGATTTTATATTATTCCTAAATATGCATATATACACTCCACACATAAATCAAAGTTACAAAATCTGAAAATAAACTATAGGTTAATTCCAAAGCACATTTAGATATTTACATTTTAACAGTAAAATTGCATGCAGGTAAAAAGTATAACTTTACATTCTTATTTTCTAGAATATGAATATTAATTTTCCAATATGATAGGATTACATAAGGATAAATTATGAATGGTTGTAGGATGTACCAATAAAAAGAGAAAATATTATTTTACAAGATATTTTTAACTGTTAAATATGATCTTTTTTTTTTTTTTTTTTTTTACCAAAAAATGTTATGTTTTCCCCAAGGAAGTGCTTGAAGGCTCCTCCTTGGAAAACTCTATTGTGATTCCAAATACTATCAAGTTAGCAATCAAAATTTGTGATTACAAATAAATATGCCATCCAGATATAAAAAACTTGTCAGGTGTACCAAGGTGAATTACACAATGAAGGATTTATTCCTTCATTGGTTTCTTCTCGGGTGTTCTGACTATATGGTTCTGTGGATACAAAGAGAGATTATACCGCAATCCTTTCAGGATAAATGTATTAGCATAATCCATGTAAATTCTCTAAGGGTTGTCTAATTAAGTAAGCATCTTGCCTAGAGAGAAAGCATTTTCATATGGATTGCTAATAAGCAATGCTGGTTCTCCTTACCGCTTCCCTTCCTCGCCTTCCCTATGTGGATTCGAGTGCATCACACTGTATTCTTTTCCCCCTTGCCATTTGATACATATCTTAGGGGCTTCTGAAAGTACACTCCATTCAGCAGTTAATATAGAGCAATGTTTGCTAAGCTTTTCCTCTACCAAAATACCTCAGCAGTTTTGTTGTGAACACAGAGCTCTTGCTGGCCCAGATCTAGATGGTTTTCAATTAATTATCCTGTTACTTGCCCTAAGGCCTATCTATATCTACTTCCAGTTCTTGCTGACTCTGTGGTTAGATCCCACATTCCACATAGTTTTCTTTTGGTTAACCTCTAACACTCACTTATACAATAGCCTGATTATATACAAGACCTGTGTTTCACTTCTCCAAGTATGTTTTCAGTGTCACGCCCATGATTTCTATTGTAAACCAGTTTTAAAAAATTACTTTTATAGGTATATTGCTGTAATATGTGTACAGTTCTGCTCTTAATTGTACTGTATTTCAAAGCAATTTGAAGAGTGAAAGGCAGAAACTTTGAACAGTGGGACAGGTATTTTGGTCTAGAGATCCTAATAACAACAAAGGCAATAAAGGTTACTGAATATTAATTCACATTTATCATTTAATAGGCACTAGTATTTCTCACGTGAAGGAGACAAGTACAATTTATTGGAATTGTTCACTACATTTTCTTTGGCCTCCCATTCTTTTCTGTGCCCTATTTAGCACTGTCAATATTAAAAAATAAAAAAGATGATATGAAATTTCTTCAAGGTATTAATTCCTAATGCAAAAGGCTTAACTGGGTGTTTTAACCTTGATAGTCACAACCAAGTGTAGAAAGGTCCAATCAGGGAGGAAATTAAGAGAATAAGAAAGAAGAATGGGGAAGCTCAACCATAAGATGATATATGAACAAGCCATAAGGAAGCATACTATTTTATAAATTGTTGCCTAGGACGGTCCTCTGACAGATGCCATCTTCACAAGTATAGATGCACTTGATTGCCTAAGTTCTCCACAGGTGAGCCTGTCAACTGTCCATGGCCCGAAAAAGAAGGGAAGGGCAGTGAGTGTCATGAGACCTTTGCCTGGGAGTCTAGCCACATCTCCCAATCAACCAGTTGGTCCTAGTTGGACACGGCCTAGAAGAAGGGCTAAGGGTATAATAGGTTGGAGCTGCAGAAGCCTAGGGGTGGCTCTCTCATCAGTTTATACAGCTGTGGGAAGTCACCCTCCAAGCTTGGATAAAGAATCCAGTGTGTGGCTTTGTGTGGGGAGCACACACATTTCTATGAAGAAAGCCTCACCCACTGCTCCATAAGTAAAGCCAAATAACCCAACCCAAATAACCCGCTGGTTTCCCAGACTGTACTTTAGTGAAATCATACCTAGATTTGTCATCAGGCCTAAGGGAGAAGGGAACAGACATTCTTTATTCCTCCCTCCCAAATAATTTTGGCTACAAATGCTTACTAAAGATACAATCCAAGCCAGGTATGATATGGCATGCCTTTAATCCCAGGGAGGGAGAGGAAGGTGGATATCCATGAGGCCCATGCCAGCCTGGCCTACATAGTGAGTTCCAGGTCAGCTGGGGTTACAGGGAGACCCTGTCTCAAAAACCCAAAAATAAAATTCTATAATTGTTTGAATAGAGGGACCTTCCATGTATGGATAATATTTCTCTCAGAAACTTTGGGTTAGTAGGTTAGTAGTGGGTTAGTAAATGAAAATCCCAGTGCTGAGTGTACTACACCTTTCTACAAGGTGTTTGCCAAGGGGGCATTCAACTGCTCCCCCTCCAGCCCCCATGCAGGCTATTGGCATTGCTTTTGTTTACCATTAGAAGTTGATGATAAGATCCTACTGCTCTGTTGATAATAATTCCAGAACAGCCAAGAGTATTTAAATTGGAACTAACCAACACTTCTATTTGTTTTCTTAGCTTCTATTCAGAAGCTAATACTCAACAATAAAATGGTTAAGAAGTATTTCTGAATTAAACCACATACTATAAAACTATTGGAGTTTTGAAAAGTTGAACAATAGTGAGGAAAAAAAAACTTGTTGTTTTGTGTAAATGGACTTGGCTATTCCTTTTTTTTTGGGGGGGGGTGTCTTTTTGGAGCAAGTAGACAAGTTCTCCTTTTTAGTCCCAGCTGGCCTGGAGCTCTCTATGTAGCCCAGGCTGGCCTTGAACTGACAGAGATCTGCCTGCTCTGCCTATGGAGTGCTGGAATTAAAGGTGTGTGTCACCATGCCTGGTAGTTATTCCTTTTACTTATAAAAATTATTTAAATATTTTTGTACATATAGTAGCATCAAAAGATACAATTGGTGCTCTTCAGTTACAAGACTGCCTTTAACCATTTTTTTTAATATTGAAAAGTCTTCAATATAGAAAGGGAGCTTACAGTCACAAAATGAGAATACTAGAAAATGAAGATAGCCAAAAACGTCTATTTTTCTTCATCAGTCAGAGACACATACAATTCTGTTCAAACAAATGTCTGGCTGTCTTATATACAGATCTATCTAAGTTTTAGAAAATGTATGCTCTCCTTGGGTGGTCAACTTCAAGATTTTGTTTTTTGAACTTTTCTACAACTTGATCTTAGTGTGGTAATTGGTATTCTACTTAACAAACTATGGCTTATTTTCCTTTTGTTTGAAAGCCATTTCATTGAAATTATGTATTGAACACTCAAACTAATACTTTACTTACGAAAATGGTGCCTTGAGAGCTGTTTGAATAGCTCTCAAAGACATTGCTTGAGTAAATTTCCTTCTTGACATTTGTAGAAATCATGCTTGTTCCATTTTCTAGAAAATGAGAATCTTCAAGTTGAAAACTATGATTTTAGTAACAGTCCCATCTAGCTGAAGATCATTCTCTTTTTATAACTAGACATTGGTAAAACTCATCTAATGGATTTTGTTTATTAGAAGCACTTGTTGCTCTTTTCTGCAGCCTAATTCCATCCTCTAGGAGCCCATAAACAAATCTCCCTGTGAACTCAGCCTGCATGCATTTCTTTTGTTTAACAGAGTAGGAACTTTCAACCATGTAACAAATATGTTGATACAGCATGCAGCATCTTCATGAGCAGACTTTGGTCTATCTCTCAAGCTTCCTTAATAGCAGATCTTACTACATTTGTTTTGATCCAATATTATCAAATCTTTGTAGAAAGCCAAACATGTCCAAATGTCCTGGTTCAGCTATTTGCTTACCATATGATACTCTCTGGGTACGTTTTTCTTTCTATTTCTATCCACAGTTGCTTGGAATGGAAGAATTCACATACAAGTTACTTTCCTGATGAGCTGATTGACATTCTATGTCCTCATCTTGTAAAATGTAACCTCTCTTTGTTCATAATTTCAGGCATTTATATCCTTTATCACATTTGTGTTGATTCATGGATTCCAAATATTACAACAGGAATCACATTACTCTCACATTACACTGCAATATTTGCCATACATTAAAGATCTAATAATATATTTAACTATTTACTGAAGTTCTTTTACTACACAATTATACTGGCTGCCATAGTAAGCACTGTCCCATACATTCTGCTTAAGGCTAGCTATATTAAAAAGAGATGGAAATCTCACCAAATCAGGAGAATTCTTTTCATGAAAATGATACACCATGTGAAGGTAAAGGAAGAGAAGAGCAATGAGATGGAGAGGATGGTAGAAATCATGTGAAATTAAAATAAAGAATGAGAATATTGAGGTGGTAAATTTTAAGCAGGGAAAGGGTAGGGAGACAGGAAGAGGAGGTGAGGGAAGGTTGATTCAAACTAAAGATGGAAGAGTGCACATTGAAACCTAGTACCCTTTAAGTGGATTTATTTTTATTTTTTATTTTTTTTTAATTTAATTTTTATTGATGGTTTGTGCATTTTATACATCATTTTCCAATTCAGATCAGGCATATTTCCCTTTCCCTTCCCCCCCACCCCCACCCCATCCCAGATCATGTATTCTGCCATAACTGTCCTGCATCTTTCAGGTTTATTTTTTTTCATTTTTTAGCTATAAGTGATAATCCATGAGTATAAGCATCCTTCGTGCAAAACCAATCTATAGACTGTTGTGCCCAAACCCCCACAGTCCCACCATTCAGTGGAGGTTGACAGGTTGTTTGTTCAATCAAGTTGATCAAATGAGTGTCCAGACTACATCGCTGTAGTTTCACCGTTCACCCCAATCGCAGCCTTTACATTCTACCACGCCCCCTCTTCCGCAGATTGTTCCCTAGGCTTAGAAAAGGGGCACAGGTGGATGAGAAGTAAAACTGTCCTCTCTCTCTGGAGCTGTTGACTTGGATTCTGGTCAATTCTGGCTGTTTCCTTTCATGGGCTGACAGTTTGTTCAGGAGTAACCTTTCGATCCTACTAATGAAGCACAAGCAATTAGATATATAGGTATTTAAGCAGCACTAATAGTTATGGTAGGTTACTTTGGCATAGACACATATGTTTGGATGATATGTTAATTCATGAATTACATTTTTACCCCCTGATAAATATAACAGGGTCTTACTGTGGCTTATGACATCTCCTAACCTGTAGAGGATGTAGGCTTGTGGCATCAGCCATGGGTTATTCCTCCAAGGAGAGAGCCAACAGCCAATTAGATTTGGGATATACAGGCACATGGCTGCCTCTGCTGCACAGTATTTCCAGGCAGGTGAAGTGTAGCTGGTGCTGATGGTGGAGTCTTGCTTGACTCAGGGAGACCCGTATTTGCTTTATTGGTTTAGTGGCCTTTGGGAACACTCTCTGGCATTCCAGAGGCCATCTGTACCCTTGCATGTGCGGTCTCAATACATCCCTCCCATGTTAACGTCAGGTCTTCGGCAGCAGGGTCTTATCGCCTCTCCTCCTGCAGGTATCCCAACTTAGGGGCAAGGAGCCCTTACCTTTTGTGGGGCCTTGGATCCCCTGGCCAACATCCCCCTGGTAGAACAATCCATTGCTGATGTCAGAGCTCCTGCATTAATATACTTTGCCTAAGTGCATAGCCCAAGGACTTTAGTATTATATTTGGTTCTGAACAGAGTATAATCCTTTTCACAGTTCTTATGTCTATTAGTCAATTAAAGAAGGCATTTTTACCGGTTTTATAAGAGATTACCTCTATAATAGTTGTCTCCAATTTACAGTTGGAAAATGACATCATCATCGTCATATTTCTCCTTGTTCTATGGGGGGGGAGGCAAGAAAGTCATATCAAAACCTTTGTTGCACCTAGAAGGTATAAGTTTCATTAGGACTCATTATAGATAGTTGTTACATGTAGGATCCACAGAAGGGTTCGATGTTTATGGCAATCTGAGGCTTTTCTTCCTTTCAGTGTTCAGACGGGTCAACCTTTCAGTTGCCACTTTTTGGTACATCCTACTCAATGCAAAGCTGTATCTTTTCTTTCTCAGCCGTTAAGTTGGTGACATTTTGTCCTGTTGGAACAAACAAATCTTTTCCCATAGTTAGTTTTAAGATTTGAATTGCAAGGTTTTTGACTAGAAGGTTTCATGTCTGTCTGTACCGCCCCCCCCCTTTTTTTTTAACCCATGAGTCTCCAGAAGACAGTTGTATTATACATAACTATAGGGTGGAATCAAGGCACAGATTTCATCAAATTCACCCATGCTGTTTTGGGTGACTATATATGATTAACTTGGGAAGCAAACTTAATTTTTGCTTTAAATCATCTTAAAGAGAATGCTACAAGGTGATACTGTACAACAGAGAAATTATAGAGAACATTTGTATGTGCCAATCCCAAAGTTATTGCTCTAGAGATTTTGTGTAAAACAAATGTGGACAACAGCAAATTATATCTACATTTAACTCAGATGCATTACCGTTTTTATCAGAGTCTGTAAACCAATGTTGTTTAATATACACATATTTACTTTTACTAAGTCCTAAAACACCATGTATCCTGTAGACAGTGTCTAGGTGAAACTGAGTACTTGCTGAACTCACATCAATTAAATATGCCTTGATTGAATATACATCCGTGTCCCTCTCCCACCCATCCCCCCTTCCCAATTCACCATTTCAGTCCATTTTCTGATGCAGTCTTTCTGTTGTTGTTCTTTTACTATGCATCCCTCTCCATGAGAAATATTTATATCTGGGTTGTTGGTACTAGCATCCACATATGAGGGACACCATTTGTCGTTTGTTTTTCTGGGACTGTGTTACTTCACTTAACATAATGTCTTCCAGCTCCATCCATTTACCTGCAAAGTTCATGATGTTGTCCCTCTTTACTGCTGCATAGAACTCCATTGTATACATGTACCACATTTTCTCTATCCACTCGTCAGTTGAGGGGCACCTGGGCTGGTTCCAGCTTTTTGCTATTGTGAACAGAGCTGCAATAAACATAGCTGTGCATGTATCTTTGCAGTAAGTTGTGTCTTGTGGGTATATACCCAGGAGTGGTATGACTGGGTCAAATGGAAGGCTCATTTTGAGTCTTTTAAGGGTTCTCCACACTGCTTTCCATAGTGGCTGTACAAGTTTACATTCCCACCAGCAATGGATGAGTGTTCCCCTTTCCCCGCAACCTCTCCAGCACTTGGTATCATTCGTGTTCCTGATCCTAGCCAGTCTTATTGGAGTAAGGTGATATCTCAAAGTGGTTTTAATTTGCATTTCCTTAATTATCAGAGATGTTGAACACTTCTTAAGATGTTTCTCGGCCATCTCTAATTCCTCCTCTGTGAAGTCTCTATTCAGATCTTTGCTCCATCTTTTGAGTGATTCATTTGTTTTCTTTCTTCTTTGTTTTTTGAGTAGCTTGTATACTCTGGAAATTAATGCTTTGTCAGATGTATCTGCTGTGAAGGTTTCCTCCCACTCTGTGGGTCTTCTCCTCACTTCCTTTATTGCTTCCTTTGATGTACAGAAGCTTTTGAGTTTAATGAGGTCCCATTTGTCAATTGTCGATCTTATTTCTTGTGCAGCTGCTGTCTGATTTAGGAAGTCTTTTCCTACACCTATGTCTTGTAGTCTGCTGCCAAGCTTCTCTTCTATCACCTCCAGAGTTTGGGGTTTCACGTTGAGGTCTTTGGTCCATCTGGAGTTGACCTTTGTACAAGGTGAGAGGTAGGGGTTTAATTTCATTCTTCTACAAGTGGTGATCCAGTTTTGCCAGCACCACTTGCTGAAGATGCTGTCTTTCTTCCATTGTGTCTTCTTGGCCCCCTTGTCAAATATGAGGTGGCTGAAATTGTATGAGCTCAGGTTTGGATCTTCAGTTTTATTCCATTGGTCAACTGGTCTGTTTTTGTGCCAGTACCAGGCTGTCTTTATGACTATAGCCCTATAGTATAGTTTGATGTCTGGTATAGCGATCCCCCCTGTATTGCTCTTTTCACTCAGGGTTGCTTTGGCTATTCGGGGTCTTTTGTTTTTCCAAATGAAATTGAGGATTTTTTTTTCCAGGCCTGTGAAGAAACTCTTGGGGATTCTGATTGGGATCGCATTAAATCTGTACACTAGTTTGGGTAGGATGGACATTTTTACTATATTTATTTTCCCAATCCATGAGCATGGGAGGTTTGTCCATCTTCTGATGTCTTCCTCAATTTCCTTTTTCAGGGGTTTAAAATTTTTGTTGTAGAGATCCTTGGTGTCTTTGGTTAGGTTTGTTCCTAGGTATTTTATTGTTTTTGAGGCTATTGTGAGTGGGAAGGTCTCCTTGTAGTCCTTCTTCAGTTGCTTGTTGTTGGTGTAAAGAAAGGCTACTGATTTTTCTAGATTTATTTTGTATCCTGCCACTTTACCAAAGCTCTTAATCATTTCTAGGAGTTTTCTGGTGGAGTTCTTAGCATCCCTTAGGTAGACAATCATATCATCAGCAAAAAGGGATAGCTTGATTTCCTCTTTTCCAATTAGAACTCCTTTAATTTCCTTTTCTTGCCTTATTGCCCTTGCAAGGGTTTCCAGCACTATATTGAAGAGGAGTGGTGACAGGGGGCAGCCTTGCCGAGTTCCTACCTTCAAGGGGAATGCTTCTGTCATTTCCCCATTTAGGATGATATTGGCTGTGGGTTTCCTGTATATGGCTTTGATTACATTGAGGAATGATCCCTCTAGGCCAATTCCCTCCAGGACTTTAAACATGAAAGGATGCTGGATTTTGTCAAAGGCTTTCTCCGCATCAATTGAAATGATGGTGTGGTTTTTGTCCTTCAGTCCATTGATATGTTTGATGATGTTTATTGATTTTCGTATGTTGAACCATCCCTGCATCTCTGGTATGAATCCAACTTGGTCATGGTGGATGATTTTCTTGATGTGAGTCTGTATGCGATTTGCCAGAATCCTGTTTAGAATTTTGGCATCTGTGTTCATTAGGGAGATGGGTCTATAGTTCTCCTTTTTGGTTGTATCTTTCCCTGGTTTTGGTAGTAGCGTAATGCTGGCCTCATAGAAGGATTCTGGGAGAAGTCCCTCCGTTTGTATCCTTCTAAACAATTTAAGTAGTAATGGTTGTATGTCTTTTCGAAATATTTTATAAAATTCTGCCGTGAAACCATCCGGGCCTGGGCATTTTTTGGTTGGGAGGCTACTTATTACATCTTCGATTTCTTCCTGTACTATTGGTCTGTTTAGGCTGTCAATCTCTTCTTGGTTGAGCTTTGGTGATTCCCAGGATTTCAGATATTCATCCATTTCTTCTAGGTTTTCAAACTTAGTAGAGTATAAGTTTTTGAAGTAGTCCCGTATGATTGTCTGGATTTTTTCATTGTCTGTTGTGATGTTTCCCCTTTCATCACTGATTCTGTTGATTTGGAGTTGTTCCCTCTTTCTTTTGGTTAACTGGGCTAGAGGTCTGTCTATCTTGTTTATTCTCTCAAAGAACCAGCTTTTGGATTCATTGATTTTTTGTATGGTTTTCTTTGTTTCTATTTCATTGATCTCTGCTCTGATTTTTGTTATTTCTTCTTGTCTGCTCCGTTTAGGGTTCATTTGTTGTTGTTTCTCAAGTATTTTTAGCTGCAGTGTTAGGTCATTCACTTGTGTTCTTTCTGTTTTTTTAATGTAGGCACTTAGAGCTATAAACTTCCCTCTTAGGACTGCTTTTAAAGTGTCCCATAGATTTTGCTGTGTTGTTTTATCATTGTCATTCAGTTCCAGGAATGTTTTTATTTCTTTCTTTATTTCTTCCTTGACCCACTCATTATTCAGGAGAGTGTTGTTTAGTCTCCATGTGTTCCTGTAGGATGTAGGGTTTATTCTGGTGTTGATATTGAGTTTTATTGCACTGTGGTCTGATAGAATGCATGAGATTATTTCAATCTTTTTATATTTGTTGAGTTTTTCCCTGTGTCCCAGTATATGGTCTATTTTGGAGAATGTTCCATGAGGTGCTGAGTAGAAAGTGTATTCTCTGGTGTTTGGGTGAAATATTCGATAGATGTCTGTGAGGTCCATTTGGTGTATTGTGTCATTTAGTTCGGATGTCTCTCTGTTTATCCTTTGTCCTGTTGACCTGTCTAGGGGACTTAATGGGGTATTGAAGTCCCCTAGTATTAGTGTGCTGGGGTTAATCTGTGCCTTGAGATCCTGAAGAATTGTCTTTATAAAGTTTGGTGCACCGGTGTTTGGTGCATATATATTTATAATTGTGAAATCTTCATCGTCAATTGTTCCTTTAATAAAGATGTAGTGGCCCTCTTTGTCTCTTTTGATTTCTTTTGCTTTGAAGTCTATTTTGTCTGATATTAGAATAGCCACACCTGCTTTCTTTTTGGTACCATTTGCTTGGAATACTTTCTTCCATCCCTTCACCTTAAGTTGGTGCCTATCATTGAAATTGAGATGGGTTTCTTGTAGACAGCATATAGATGGGTTTTGTTTCCTAATCCATTCTCCCAGTCTATGCCTTTTGATTGGGGAGTTTAGCCCATTAATATTTAAGGTTATAATTGAAAGATGGATGTTGCTTCCTTTCATTTTATTATCCATTTGGGCTTCTAGCCTCTGATTTTGCTCCTATGGTTATGTTTTATTAGTTTCTTTTCCTAGGTGTTTGAGGATTGTTGCTCCTCTCTTCTACCCTTTGAATTGCTTCAAGTATTTTATGAAGAGTTGGTTTTCCAGACATGTATTCCATCATCTTGTTTATGTCATGGAAGATTTTTCTCTCTCCTTCAAGTATAGTCGACATTTTTGCTGGGTAAAGTATTCTGGGTTGGCATCCGTAGTCCCTTAACACTGGGAATGCTTTGCTCCATGTTCTTCTTGCTTTCATGGTTTGAGGCGAGAAGTCAGTTGTAATTCTGATGGGTTTCCCTTTGTATGTGACTTGTTTTTCTTTTGTAGCCCTCAGAATTTTGTCTTTATTTTGGGCATCTAGCATTTTAACTATAATATGGCGTGGGGTGTTTCTTTTCTGATCTTGTCTGTTTGGGGTCCTATGTGCTTCTTGTATTTGAATGGGTTTGTCTATTTTTAGTTTGGGGAAGTTTTCATCTATTATTCTGTTGAAGATCTGATCAATACTATTCTCTTGAGATTCTTCTCCTTCCTCTATTCCTATGATACGGACGTTTGACCTTTTCATAGTGTCCCATATTTCCTGGTTGTTCCACGTTTGTGTATTTTTAAATTTTTCATAGTCTTTATTTGAGCTTTTTAATTGCTCTGTGTTATCTTCCAGATCTGATATTCTTTGTTCTGCTTCCTCCATTCTACTTCTGAGGCTTTTTCCTTTCCTTTCTTCTTGATTGAATGTGTGTTCTAATTCCTTTTTCATTTCATCCTGTGTTTTTTTTAGTACTTCCATTTCCTTTTTGAGCTCCTCAATCTCTTCTTGGTGCTTCTCAATCTCTTCTTGGTGCTCCTTACTTCGTTGGTTGGCTTCCTTTTTCAGTGTTTCTACTTCCTTTCGGAGTTTGTTTTTTTCTCCCTCTAGTTCTTTCTGGAGTTTGTTGGTCTGTTCCTTTAGTTCTTTCTGAAGTTTGTCATTGTATCCCTCTAGGTCCTTTTTGAGTTTTTCATTCTCTCTCTTTAGTTCTCTATATTCTTTATTTTTTTCTCCCTCTAGTTCTTTCCGGAGTTTGTCAATCTGTTCCTTTAGTTCTTTCTGATGTTTGTCATTGTATCCCTCTAGGTCCTTTTTGAGTTTTTCATTCTCTCTCTTTAGTTCTCTGAATTCCTCTTTATGTTCTTTAATTTCTCTGCATAGGTCTGCAATTATTCCTCTAAGATCTGTTCCTTGGTTCTCCTCCAAGGGGTTCCCATTGTAGCTGTCTCCTACAGGTTTGGTAGAGCTTGGTGCAGGATTATCCTGTGTCTTTCCCATGTTGTCCCTTCGTCGTGTCCCTGGCATGTGGGCTTCCCTTTTGTGGTTTAGATCACAAATAGCAGACGGTTTTGCTTTCCTCCTTCAGATAACTTTTTTGTTGTTGTTGTTGTTCCCCTTCCTCCTCCTTGTTTATGGAGTATGGACTTGTCTGCTTTTCAATTTTGTTGCTATATTAGGTATTGGAAGCCAAAGCACTCTTCTCTTCTTGTTCTGAAGGTTCTCCAACGGGGGGGGGGGGTTTGCCTGATCTAGCCCGCGCCCCGGCAGCCTGCTCAAAGGCGCAGCCGCCCTGGCCGCCGGACTCTCCGGACCCTCTGGCCCAGCGCCCGGGTCCCGCCCTCAAGGCCCCAGCTCCCAAGCTACTCGCCCAGGTGGCTTCTGGGTATCCTGCCCAAAGGCGCAGCCGCCCTGGCCGCCGGACTCTCCGGACCCTCTGTGGATTTATTTTTAATAAAGAGTTTGAATTGAGGTATCCTACACAGGTGGATAATGCTAATCTCAGAAATCTTGGATTACCAAGAGAAAACCTACGTTTTGGGGATAAGATGCCTATGAGTATTGGTTAGGTTGGCTACAGGGGCCTCCAAAATAAAACTGGTTCTTGTTATTTCCACCAGAACTATAAACTATAAAACCTATAGCTAAAGACACTATGAAACTTAGTTACAAGGAAATCAAGCTGGCACTGAACTAGAAGTAACTTCCTTGTTGAATAAAGCACACTGTGCCAGAAGGTGCTATGCAAGGTGACAGAGGAGAAGGAATATCCAGTCTTATACAGCTATGAGATCTTAAGCTACAATACCAAACTATTGGGAAGATGTTCCCACTGGTACAATAGTCCATGGCTTATGGGAGTAGCCGCCCAACCAACAAACCGCTCTCTGACTTGATCTGAGGCCTACTCCACAGGAGGTGATTCATTCCTGACATTGTAGACTTAGCAAAAACACAGGACCAGAGATGCCATAGTACCTATGGGGAAGCTTACTACTTCTGTTCTGTTAATTTTATATGGGATTAATCTGCCTTCCAAATATTTATGCTTATTCCCATAGACAAATATTATGCTTACCCTTGATCAAAGAAACTTCTTTTTGTAATTAACAGTGGTGAATTTAGAGACTTATGGCTGCCCAAGATGCTTAGAACAAGTGACTGTTTAATGCGTGGCTTTAAATAGAACATTTATACTACCCACTATAAGGCTCAAGGAAAAGCATAGAAGAGCAGGAAGAAAGAGTGAGAGAGCCAGAAGAAAAAAGAAGGGCTGCAAAAGGCTACCTTCTGAATATGACACAGCCATTGCAATTATGAACTCATAACAGCTTAGGTTGCCTACAAATGGCCCACACAACACTACCTGTCAACAGTGAGTTATGAATGGCAAAAGGGGTCATGGGTCTCTACTCCTCACTGGGTTATTTAAGGATGATAAGAAGAGGAAGTCATTGCCTTCTATTGTGAACCCACTGGTAAACCCTCCAGCCCCAATGGATATTTGAACACCCATGGTGATGTGGATAGCCCTGGTTAAACTCAGTAAGTCACAAAACAGAACGCAAAGAAAGAAAGTGGGAAATGGACTTCTGGGAAGGGACACTGGCGGGCACGGGGGGAGATGAATAAGGGTGGGGTGAGAATAATCAGAAGGCACTATAAACCATCAAAAAATAAACGGGCACGGGGGGAGATGAATAAGGGTGGGGGTGAGAATAATCAGAAGGCACTATAAACCATCAAAAAATAAACCTAAACCCCCACAGCCCCACCATCCAGCGGGGGGTGAGGCACAACAGCCTGCAAATTGGTTTCATATGAAGGATGCTTGTACTCATGGATCATCACTTATAGCTAAAAAATGAAAACAAAACAAAACAAAACAAAATAAAACAAAACTGAGAGAAAGATGCAGGACAGTTATGTCAAAATGCATGATCTGGGATGGGGTGGGGGTAAGGGGGAAGGGAAAGGGAAATATGCCTGAACTGAATTGGAAAATGATGTATGAAATGCACAAAGCATCAATAAAAAAATAAATAAATAAACCTAAAACAAAATTAAAGACTGCCTATGAGAAATTAGTGTTATTTAAATAGCCTCAGCAAGAATTAAATAGTGTAAATGCTATACCAATTATGATAACTGACATGTCAAAATAGCAATATATATCTGGCATTTGTATTGATTTAAACCAAGATGTCCTAATTCCCTAAAAATCTATTGGGGAGGGGCTGGAGAGATAGTTCAGTGGCGTAGGGCACTGGCTGCTTTTGCAGAGGACTCAATTTGGTTGTAGCATCCACATGGTGGCTAAGAACCATCCAATAACTCCAGGGTATCTGAAACTCTTTCTGACCTCAGTGGGCATTGCATAACATGGGGATATTTACATACATTCAGCCAATATACTCATACATATAAAATAAATTAAAAAAAATAAATGAAATATTTAAAAATCTATTGGGATTCCAAGGCTCCCTTGTGAAGAAGCAAATGCTAATGACAAAAGGAAAAGGAGAAGCTCTGAGGACAGCAGCTCAAGCCGCAGTGACCTAAAGAAGAGCAAGATTTTTTTTTATTCATTGCAGCAATGTGGGGAGAAAGAATTCAGAGCCTCTCAGAGAGTGTGAAGAAGAAGAAATATGACCAAAGTATGAATGGAAAGAATGAAATCAGAAACTGGCAACTAACAGCATAATAGCTACCTGACTAATAACAAGCATGTGCTTCCCTATCACACAAAATGTGGTGCTCAGTTCCAGAAAGATGAAGTTCACAAGGTTACTTAGCAATTTTCACCTAATGACCTACAGGCTTCAATTATGTCCAAGGGTGTCTAGCAAAAAAAAAAAATGTCTTTTAGTGTATTTGGAGAGCTAGAAATAAGTAAGAGGGAATCTTAGAGTATGATCTGTTTCTTGCCTATCACATCCTTGTATGTTCTCACTTCTCAAAGATTTAATTTAATATTGTATTTGTTTATGAGCAAACATCTTAGTCTGTTCAGACTGCTGTAACAAAATACTATAAAACGAATGCTTTATAAGAGCAGAAATTCATTTCTCACAGTTTTGGAGACTGTCAAGACCAAGTTCAATAGTCAACACATTCTTTTCTTTTTTAAAATTTTATTTATTTTTGTATTTGTATGAATGTACTGTCTACATGTAGGTCAGTTCACCCGTGTCGTGCAATGCCGCGGAGGTCAGAAGAGGGTCTCAGATTCCCCTGGAACTGGAGTTCTCCTGGAATTGGAGTTACAGACGGTTCTCAGCTGCCATGTGGGTGCTGGGGATCAAACCCGGGTCCTCTGCAAGAGCAGTCGGTGCTCTTAACAGCTAGGCTATCTCTCCAGCCCCAACACATTCTTTTCTTTGAGGGGTCTCTCTCCCTCATTCATAGATGGTCACTTTCTTCATGCTGTATCCTTCTACATTGGGAGGAACAAATGCACACTCACATCTCTTTTATAATGGTATTAGCTCCATTAACCAGGGCTCCATCCACATGATCCATTCAGCTCCAAATAACATCATCCTGTGGATAAAACTTTCAATATATAAAGTTTGGTAACAAGTTTTAAACATTCAATAGATTACAGTTTGCTTGTACTAAATATCTTCTTGAGTCAAATATGGAGAGTTTGTTATTCAAGGTTTCAGAATAGTATGGATTCCTATAGTGGAAAAGGTCACAGACTTCTTTCATGTAAATTACCAGATAAGATTTCTCATTAAATCTTCTAATAATTTCTTGATTATCAATGGTACCATTATCTTTGGCAGGAACCTCAGTATCAAAGCTCCTGTGCATCACTTCCTTTCTACCTGCCTGCTACGTGCATTAAAGGCGTTTTAAGGACTGTTATTGTGCATTTGGTTTTATTCTCATCTTACTTATCCTGATACTCCATTACAAACAACCTCTATTTCTACTTCACGACTAATATCCTTATGACTTCTCATGCAAGTTTCGACTCTCCTCCTAATAATTATTTATAAAGTGACTTGAAATTGAAGCATATTATACTTCAAAGTGACCTCAACATGTCTGAATATAAACATGAGTGTACTGGAATTTCTGAAATAGAAAAGTTAACTAAAAGTAGGAAATAATTTTTAAAATTTATCTTTCATTACACTTTGAATACCTATGCTACAGAATGGCAACATTAGACAAGAAGAGACTCCAAAAAGGTGTTCATCGTGGTTATTTCTATAATGAGCACTTTGATGGAGGTGGGAAGAAAAAAAATGGTTTTTAAAAAATTGTGCATATTGGATGTTATCTCTTCTGTTTATATTATTTATTCAAATAACAGTATAAATTTTCAAATGACTATTGATTGGTATTTGTTTACTGACATGTTGATTCCTAATTTTAAGTATGTGTGCCTGCCCAAATAAAGGCATATTGGAAACTGCAGCAAACATAAGATTTCTGTTACTTCTCTGAGAATTTAACATGTCAGGTGATTTAGACTTACCTTAAATAATGACCTTATTAGGATAGATTTCTAAGAATAAACAAGTTTAGGTAAATATTTAGGATACTGCTTGACAGCTGCCTGTATTCCAAAAGAATTATTTTCAGCAAATGTTAAGAATGAGTCCTTTTCATTTACAGAGAAATTCATAAAGCACAAACAATATATGTATAGACATCTCTGTGCTGATCCATTAGTAGTAGTAACACATGTTCTTTGTTAGACATTTGATTACCCTTGTAGTATCCCAAGCACCTCTTTTGCAATCCAGCTGGGGATGGAAAGAAACTAGGAAGATGGAGTAGACAGCTGTTAATAAGTTCTTTACTAATATTATCCCAGATTTTAATTGTTATTTTACTAGACTTTGAGAAAAATTCACCATTATTTCTTTTCTTCTTTTCTCATGTTGTTTCTAATCTTTCTTGTTATAGTTTAGATATCCTATCTTAAAATATGAACAAGTATTTAGATGACTTATTCATTTAAGAAACTATTATGCTTTAATCTACTTTATTTACTTGTTATTATTTATTAATATTATTTATTATTAATTAATTGATATGAGGTGTGTCTGTGTGGGTCTGCACTTGTGTGTGTGTGTGTGTGTGTGTGTGTGTGTGTGTGTGTGTGTAGGTCAGAGAACAGTTTGTTTAAACTGGTTCTTCTCTTTTACCAAGTGGGCTCCAAGGATAATATGCAGGTCACTAGGCTTTGCAGCAAGCACTTTTATATGCTGAGCCATTTTAAGTAATGAGCATTTGGAAGAAATAAGAAATGAACCCAGGAAGACACAGATAAAGCAAAGTAGTGAAAATATATGGTCTTAGACTCCATTACCAATTAGCAGCATGAGTTTGAACTAATCATTTCAGTATTATGAAATTTTGTTATCTTTATCATTTATCAACACATTTGTCATTTCTGCCTTATGCCGCAATGTGAGGCTCAAAGAAGGTGACATGTGGAAGTGTTAGGCATCTTAAAAGCTATTCAGTGTTAGATGCTTTTATTGATAGCATGAGTATCTTGTGAGGTTGATTTAGAAGTGGATTCAGCAATAGCTGAAGCTTGGTGGCCTGCCCCACCATGATAGTATTTAGTCACTCAAATGATAAGCCCAAATAAACCCTTCCTCCATCTCTTCCTTTTTGTCAGGTATTCAACTAACACAAGAAAGAAACAATAGCTTTGAATTTTAATGTCCATTTGAAAATAGGAAATGTGAGACAGGAACTTTGAGGAAATTCTCTCCAAGACATAGTGCTCATGGCCTCCAAATAGATAAAATTTACTATCCTGGCCTGAAGGCTGAGAGAAAACATCTCTGCTGAAATTATGAAAGCCCTGGACCACTGTTTTATTAGTGACATAATCTTAAAATTCATGTTATTTGTGTCTAAGACACCTACATAACTGAGAAAGTAGTGCTGTAATAGTAACAGTAGTAAGTCAAATCACAAAAAGGACAGTATACTCCCCTTTGCAAATCAAAATATCATTTAAGAAGGAAAATAGTTTCAGTAGCATAGTGACTGAAAATTATAACAGAAGAGCAAATAACATATTAGCAGTTTAGTCACATTTTGGGTTTTGGGTCAGTAACTAATATAATTTAAACAAAAGTATAAGTCAAAATATTTTATCAGCTTGTACAACTAGAACAATGGTATGCAAGGGAGAGTCATGTCAGGAAGCACAATTATGCACAGTAGAGGTAAGGAAAAACTGTAGCTAATTTGGAGATTTTTAAAATAAATTAAAACGTTCTAAGCAGTTATAAAAGGTTGTTCACAGGTCCTGTGTTAGAAGAACAAGCACCAGGCTTGATTGTGCATGACTTTAATCCTAGCACTTGGGAAGCAGAGGCAGATGGATCTCCATGAGTTCAAGGCCAAACTGATCTAAAGAGTGAGTTCCAGGCCTGCTGCGGCAATAGGGAGACTCTCAAAAAGACGAAAAAAAAACAGAAGAAAAAGAAGAAGAAGAAGAAGAAGAAGAAGAAGAAGAAGAAGAAGAGCTCAAAGCATTGGAAAATTATAATAGAACGACAGAAAAGATATAAACTGAGATATGGGTATGGGTATTAGATGAGTATAGAAGATAAAAGTAGATACAAAAATTGTAGGACTTTTGATTTATATAATGAATTAAGATTTTATATTTTAGCAAGTAGGAATTAACAATTAAAAATTAGGAATTATTTAAAATAATCTCTGTTTCCTATTTGAGAAAGAAGGTAGACAAAGGGAAAAGTGCATTTAAGGTGTTATTATGGCAATTAAAATAGAGACGATGCCTGTGATTGCAGAAAGGAAGAGCTGACTCACAGAGGCTGCGAAAGCCAAGCAGGGAGCAGGATTTCCAGATGTTTGCTTGTATACCTTGGGAAGTGGTTCCATATTCACTGAGAATGGAATACCAAAGAATAACAGAAGGGAAGGAAACAATGATCTTTATTAAAAAGATGAACTCTGAGACATCTTGTGTGGAAACCACACACACATACACAAAAACAAAAAATTAAGGGTGTTCTCTGCCAATGAAGGTAGAAAGCAGTGTATGGCCATAAAGATATTAAACAAAACAGCAAGAAAACTGTCCCTTCAACATATCTGTAATTTCAGATATATGGTGACAGAAAACAGATATGGAAATGAAGCATAGGAAATAACCACATAAAATGGCGCTTATGTAAGGTTTTGCCTCTCTAATGGTAATGTTGTATTAGTGACACATTCCTAACATAGAAAATATGTGACTAAATTTGCATTTTAGAAAGATGGCTAGCAGAAAAATAAAGGATAAATTAAATTTTTTCCTTTAAAAATCTCCCAAGTAACACTACCTCAATAAGAAGCAAATAAATTTATGTGTAATAAAATACTTCCACAGTCAAACAAGTTTGGAGAATGCTGACTTAAGTGAGGGTATCTGTACTGTATAATATCTCAGAGACTATGAAGTGCTAATATATATGGTTAATGCTAAGAATGGAGATGTATAATTCAAAATTTCTCCAAGTAATTAGGACGTGGAACCATTTCCTTTGATAGCAAACTAAGACTGTTCTTCCAGTCACTTTGGAAACATGTTGTTAAAGTGCTGAAATTTTATCATGTCCTAGTGGCACTCTTTCTTTCTTCATAGCTGTCAAACTTTCAAAACAGCATTGAAAATCAAGAAATAGAAAACTATGTGTTGGCTAGGAGATAGAAGGACAGAATCCCGGATACAGTCACCTTTTAATTTTGTAATAGTGCATCTATGGCTTGAAAGCTGTGTTGTTGAGAGTGGGGATAAATATTTTTTAGAAGAATTGGTATAAGTGTATGCATCTATATTTACATAGGACACCACTTGGATAAATTTGAAGAGCTTAAATTGGTGAGATTAAGAGACTACCTATGCTCTAAATGTCACTCTTTATCATTAAACCAGTAATAAAAAATAAAATGAATAATCAAACATAAGAGAAAAATGAGACATGACCAAGTGAAAGCAAATGAAGAAAAAACATTTTATTAAGGTCTGATCTGTCCTCTACTTCTTGGCACGTGATGCATAGCTCAGTTTTTCCCTCTGGGCATTGCCATTTCTTTCCATTCCCTATCATTTTTCCCTTACTAGACATTCTGTACAATTTCCCTTCAGAAATAAGATATAACCTTCATTTAGCCTACTCCTTAAACACTTACTGAGAGTAAGGAACACTCTGATAGAGTCATCTGGCAGTAAGTTTTCTGCCTATGTTTTTTAGCCCCTGTGGATATCTCTGCTTTGCTTGATTTCTGACGGCAAGAAAAAAATTGGAAGGCTTCCAAATGTCAACCATAGCCACTTCTGGACGTTCCTAAGAGAAAACTTAGCTCTAATTTCTCTGCTTTCTTAGGCATACAGCCAACTGAGAAATCTGACATGTAATGGAAAATAGCCACCAGTTTTAGCTGTGGGACTCAGTGGAGGACTAAGAGCTCTAAGAATATTTTTGTTAAGATACTGTTCACACCAAAATCACTTCCATTATGATGAGTCATAATTTGCCTTTTTATATTTCAATTCAGCACTCATTCCAATTCAGTACCTCCAGTCAATTGACTAATGTTTAGAGGAAGGGCATCTGGTCTATGCATAACAATCTGCTCAGTGCTATAGGGGAATAGTTTTAAATTAGTCAGTTAATTACATGAACATTCACGGAATGATTACTTCCAGGAATGATTTCATTCATAGAATCACTTGAAGAAGTGAAACTTATCACGTAGATACTAGTGTTGCTAAATACAGTTTTGAAATATTCATTTGGTGCTGTTCAATTTACAAGTTATGAAAGACTCATCCAATTCTTGTAGAGCTATAGTTAATATGGGGCAATAAATGAAAAGCTTTCCACCCTACAGTGGTTTAGAATAGGAAGAAAGGATTTTATTAGACATTAGCCAACGGCAGGGCAACTGGTCCATGCACAACGATGTAAGCAACGTTTTCATAGACTATACTAAAAATAAGGGAATATTTTAGGAGAATGTATGCAAACATTCATGAGAAATTTCTTTCGCAGAGTCTCTTCTTGAGATATTCATTAGGGATTGCCTCTAGATCCCAGTTATCAGTACTAAAAAAGCTGAATATCACTTGAGTTTGCTTAGAGTTAATTCAAGACACTAAATAATAGGAAAGTTTTCTGTAGTTCAGAGCTGGTAGAGAGCTGTTGAACAGAACTTAGTGAATAACACACATATGAAAGAAGTAAAATGTAAATAATTTCACATATAAAAAGAGTTTGGAGATATACAGAGATAGAAATAGACTGTATAGAGAGCCAGACTTGTAACAAAGGCATAATGTAGGACCACACAAGCTCAAGAAAGTGAATATATATGCATAAATTAAAAACGTATGTTGGAGAATAGGTAGAAAAGAAGATTTTTACTTTTTATGTCACTTTTCCAGGAGGAATTAGCTTTTCATCCAAGGTGAGGCACCAAGTCCAAACCGAAGAAATGATTTCCGCCCCCCTCAGGTTCAGCTTAATGAACAAATGCCTTTATTAGAGTTCTTATAGGAGAATGGGTGAGGGTTTGCTATAGGAGGATAGGTGATCTAGGCAGGTGCATCAGCAAAAAGGCCCATTCCCTCATGAAAGAGGACTTGTGACAGCTACATTTGGAGTTCCCTATACAGCTTGAAGGCAGCTACAAAGAAAATTCTCCTCTCCTCCAGTAGCTGTCCACTGCTCTTATAATGTCAGGAGCATTATTCTGAGACTTGAAACTTCTTTCATACATTTTGAAACCTTAAGAGTTTCATAATCCTTCTACTTTCTCTTCAGGAATATTTTAATCTAGTGAACATAGTTCCACAACAGTACTGAATTGTGGAGAATTCTGCACTAACATAATGCCACTCAGAGTTCTAAATCCCATACTAAACTCATTTTATTATTTTACTGTAAATTTTCCAACCAACAATTTGATGGGATTTATAGTCTGCACATCACTTTCATTAGCTATGAAAAGCAAGATGCTTATTAAAAATTTCCCATTCCCCATGATACTTCTTAGATAATTTAACATTTATAGCTGAATATATTTGATGAATACTCTAAAACTTTTGTAAAAGATCATTGTAATAGAGGCATAAATAAATAAAATTTGACCTACTTTATTAAAATGTTTAATGAAAAATCAAACTACGAAGGACAGACTAAAAGAAAGATCCAAATATCCAACTTTAGTGGAAAAAACAAAAAGAATTATGCTCAACTGTTTGGTTTTGGCATCCAATTAGGTAAGGTATATATGTTTACAAAACATAACAAATGAACCTGGTTTTCATGGAAGTTGAAAAACTTGGTTCACAGTTTTAGATTCATTTTGTTATTTTTAATGGTTTACATTGCTCAAAACTTCCTGTTGCTGCTTTTCACCTGAAGTAATAAAACCATGTTATTCACCAAAGCAATGTTTATAACTGGTTATAATGAGGCAAGTAATGCATTCACATTGAAAATTCCTTGTATGTTCATTTCAAATATCTTTGAACTAATAGTACCCATCTCATTACCAATTATTTATTTACGTCTACAGCCTCAAAAGAGATTAATGGATTATTTTAAGTAGTGCTGTAACAGATAAATCAAAACAGTGTATAATGGGACACTAAAACAAACCTTAGCTAGAAATTGTGGAGGTCTCACATAGAGTTAAAGAAAGTTGTGGTTAGTTAGTCCCAACAATCATGAATAACCAGGAAAAAAAGGACAGGTAAATGCCTGCCACCAGAGGCATACAGTTCTCCTCTTCAGAGGAAAATTAATTAAGGAAATGTTAGGTGACTTCACAGAGATGCAGTGTGGGTATTGTATATAAGACAGAGTTTGCAGTTAATGAGTCTGTTAGATATCACAGGATGGGTCCAGGAAATCTTAGATGTCACAATCATGATTTTATTATTTATCAAGATCCTGCAGGTATGAAGTCATTGATTAATTTTAAGCTTGTAATGTTATATAAAATGATGAAAGTTAGCAATTTGTTTCCAGGTAAAAACTAGAAAATGGATTGTGAGTGCTAAAGATGTGATAAGGAATTCAGCTAGTACGCTGGATAGATTTAGTTGTCCACTTGACACACCTGGGTAAAGGGAATCACACCTGAGGGGTTTCCTCTATTGGCTTGACCTGTAGCCATGTCTATGGGGTTTTTTCTTGACTGTCTGGTGATGTAGAAGGACCTAGCTCACTGTGGGTGGTGACAGTGTTGGGAAGATGGTCTTGTGTGATATAAGAAAGCAGGCCAACCACAGGTAGAGGAGCAAGCCAGTAAGCAATGT
Source organism: Rhizomys pruinosus (assembly GCA_009823505.1). Lineage (NCBI taxonomy): Eukaryota > Metazoa > Chordata > Mammalia > Rodentia > Spalacidae > Rhizomys > Rhizomys pruinosus. Next base: position 1,345,096 of record VZQC01007230.1, read on the forward strand.
TCTTCCATGGTCTGTTGTCCAGGTTCCTGGCCTGAATTCTTGCCTTGGCTTCCCTTGATGAGGGACTATGATCTGTAATAGACCCCTTCCTCCTAAAGTTTTTATTTATTTATTTTTTGGTCAGTGTTTTTATCACAGACATAGAATGCAGACTAATACAGCTAGGAAGATACTATTCTCAGTGGGAGATGATGAAGACCAAAACAAGAATGAGGCAGAGGTAGTGAAGGAGCAAGAGTCAGAGTAACATCAGCAAAATTTTGTGCTTTATGTGAGGGGAAGAGTAAGCCAAAATAAAATACATCTTTTGTTGATTAAATGGTGCAATATATGCAAAGTTATTAATCGAAGTGCTAAATGTTAGTTATTTAATTTCTATTTATACCAGAATAACCTGTAATTTATTAAATGGATAGAGTTATATAAAACTATTTTGCTGTTAGTCTGAGCTACTTCTAGCCCATATTTGAAGAATCTTCATTGTACTTATAATTAGCTGGATATACACAATAGCTTATGCTAATTGTCTTTTTTCAGGTATCACTAATCAGGTTTTTTTGTACCTGTGTAGCTCTAGAGTGTCTCTCCGTCTAATTACTTTCACTTTATTTCCCAAGTGGTGATAAGAGCTATTTTATGCTAATTGAGTCCACTTTGAGGCCAGGGTCTTCCTTATGTGAATTATGAGCTCTCTCCTTCTTGTAACTATTCATCTGGTAGATTAGAGAAATGGGGTTATTTCTAACCTTCTTATAGTATTAAAAGTTTTCCAAAAAAAAAAAGCCTGGCATGGTGGCGCACGCCTTTAATCCTAGCACTTGGGAGGCAGAGACAGGTGGATCTTTGTAAGTTCAAGGCCAGCCTGGTCTACAAGGTGAGTTCCAGGAAAACTGGGGCTACAGGGAGACCCTGTCTCGAAAAGACAAAAAAAAAGCTTTATGAAGGAATAATAGCAATTATTGGTATTTTTTATATTATTAAATGAGTCCTGACATACAAAGGGTATCTACACAGTAGACATGAATATAAAGGAACATATTTCTCTTACTGAGACTGAGGCTTCTGTTTTGATACCGTCACTAAATTTGTTCTTTGACAAACTCATCCATTCTCTGTAATTTTCCTTCCACTCCTGTCAAATCCATTCTTATATACAAGTCTTCTCACATTCATAACATTTCGTTGTTGTTTTTGTGAGAAGTACTGAGTTTAACTAGGACCATCTATGTAACCATGGATTAGAAGAATTCACTAAAGCCTACTGGACTCCTTAGTGGGAACACAATCACAACTGGTCAATAACTTCCCCTTCCCAAGAATCTATCAATAGCCAATAAATCAGCAGGGAGAAGAAAGTCCCCATAAGTCCCACCCTGTTCAGGACTTACTATTGATAGGCCTAGACTTGTGTACATCTATTTTAGACAACCATAGTTACTCTCTGATCACAACTGCAATGGCTAGGCCATGCCCAGAAGATAGCATTTCACAGCCCTGTAGGAATATGAAAGCCAGAAGACATGGTTTCTGGATTGTCTTCTGGCTTTTTTTTTTTTTTTTTTTATTATATTTTATTGATGCTTTGTGCATTTCATACATTTTTTCCAATTCAGTTCAGGCTTTATTTTCCTTTCCCTCACCACCCCACTACCCAGATCATGCATTCTGCCATGACTGTCCTGCATTTTCTCTCAGTTTTTTTTTTTTTTTTTCATTTTTAGCTATAAGTGATAATCCATGAGTAAAAGCATCCTTCATGCAAAGACCTATCTGCAGGCGGTTGTGCAAAACGTATCTACATATTGTATACACAGTTATAATGAGTCCTAATGAAACTTACCTTCTAGGTGCCACAAAGGTTCTGATATGAGAGACTTCCTTGCCTTCCCACCCATAGAACAAGGAGAAATATGACAATGATGAGGTCGCTCCCCAACTGTAAATTGGAGACAACTATTGTAGAGGTAATCTCTTATAAAACCGGTAAAACTGCTTTCTTTAATTGACTACTAGACATGGGAACTGTGGAAGGGATTACTCTCTGTTCAGAACCAAATATAATACTAAAGTCCTAGGGCTATGCACTCAGGCAAAATATATTAATACAGGAGCTCTGACATCAGCAATGGATTGTTCTACCAGGTGGATGTTGGCCAGGGGATCCAAGGCCCCACAAAAGGTAAGGGCTCCTTGCCTCTAAGTTGGGATACCTACAGGAGGAGAGGCAATAAGACCCTGCTGCCGAAGACCTGACGTTAACATGGGAGGGATGTATTGAGACCACACATGCAAGTGTACAGATGGCCTCTGGAATGCCAGAGAGTGTTACCAAAGGCCACTAAACCAATAAAGCAAATATGGGTCTCCCTGAGTCAAGCAAGACTCCACCGTCAGCACCAGATACACCTCACCTGTCTTCTGGCTTTTATATTCCTTCTGCTCTGTCTTACACAATGACCCCTGAACCTTATGGGGATGGTATAAATGTCCTGTTTAAGGCCGAGCACTCAGCCATTATTTATTCTAAGCTTCTTGAACAGCCGTGAGAATCTGAATTCACTATCTTTCATTACAAAGGGAAGTTTATCTGTTTAAAGCAGGGAGCTGCATTTGTTTAAGGGCATAAACACACCTATTTCCAAGCCAGCTTGATGTCATATCAATTTAGCTAAATAATAGTAGGAGGTTTACCTCTAGAGCCTCAGACCTCCTCAACCATGGATTTCTTATGGTAAACCCCATGGTACCAGGTTTGAAATCTCTCTTGCAGAGAAAGAAAAGCTTCATTTTTATTATCAGGATCATAGAGTCAGTAGAAAAAATTTCATTTAAATGGGCTTTCAAATATCTTATTTTTTCTTCTTCTATAAGTCAACATTTTCCACACTGTGGCTTTAGTTTTTTAAAGTGTTAACCCACAGATTGAATACAGCCTGTGCTTGGCAAATGAATATTAAATGCTTTTTTCCTGGAAAATGTGTTTGCTCATTAAATTTGACAGTCATTGCTTATGTGGTAAATGTTGTCAGTGCCAAGAACTATCCAGCATGGCTGCCAGCTACAGGTCCATTATTTTAATTGCCTTTAACCTATAATCAATATTTACTGCTTTCCATAGAAAGAGACTGCATAGCTAAGCAGTATGAAAAATGACTTTACTGTTCTGTACCTTAGTTTCAGCTCTACAAGAAAAAGATAATATAAAATGCTTCCTCTGGGTGCTTATCAAAACTTTCCCTACCACTTATTTTATGAAATGCTTACATCAGCCAAACCATGCCTATTTCAAATGCAACAGCTTGAGTTTATGGATAAGTGAGAATCAAATTCTGCTTCATCATAAAGTTATCTACAACTTTTTGTTTTTCCATTGAAAGAAAGCTTTGAATTTTAATATCATTCAGTGAGGAATGAATACTTTCAAGCACAAAATCTCCACAATATGCTCAGTGAATCTCAAAATGAGCTAAGCAGTCATCTATGGGTAACTACTGAGACATCCTAACTGAGGAAAAGTTGACTATAAAGGGTAGAAAAACTATGTTTGATCCTTAGGAGAGGCAACCTAAAAACAAGGAACCAGTAAATATTATTGAACTGAGGGATGATATTTCATAAATAGCTTGTAGAAAGATCACAGTGACAGTAATGAGAAGAAAAACTGTAATATTGCATACAAGGACAAGAAATGGCATTTACTATACATAAACATAGACTCTGAAAGAACCATGGCAATTTGGTATACCAGGAAAGTTAGAATACTGTACGTGACTCCCTGTATGTATAGAGTTATGCACATGAGGTTTCTATGATTTTCTCAGAATAACAAATATTTAGAAGGTCTGGAGTTGTCAAAAATCAAGAACTGGGAAAATAATTATATTATGTTGTCATTTTTGAAACATTGAGTTATAGGAAGTATAGTTACATAAAGTAATGTTTATGACACTAACTACCAAAATACTCATCACACATTACTAAGTAGAAAAGTATGTATGTGCATACTAGAAGAAAAAAATAAAATATTAATCAGTTCATTTTAATTTCCTCATTTATTAATAGCATTTTAAAATTTTTATTTATTTCGGTATGTGTATGAATGTACTGTCTGCACGCAGGTGTGTGCACCCGTGTCGTGCAAGCATTTTTCTAAATTTTTACAGATTAGTATTACATGTGTAATTTCTGCAATGTTGTGGACAGTGTGAAATTGGAAGAAAGGCTCAATTTATGTAGATTTTTATGTCCTTGACTATATTGTATTCTTAACAATTTTCAAATGATTGACCAAAATATCACTGCTAATTAATGTCTATGATATCATATTTGCAGAAACATTAACAGTATGTATCATAACTTTACTTTGTTGGAGAGGAAATGAATAAAAGTGGCAATATTAGAGTTAACAACATAAGTATATAATTTATTTTTTTATATGTATGAATGTACTGTCTGCATGTAGGTTTGTGCACCCGTGTCGTGCAATGCCACGGAGGTCAGAAGAGGGTGTCAGATTCCCCTGGATCTGGAGTTAAAGATGGTTCTTAGCTGCCTTGTGGGTGCTGGGAATTGAACCTGGGTCCTCTGCAAGAGCAGTTACCACTCTTAACCACTAGGCCTTCTCTCCAGCCCAAGTATATAATTTATTATACTAGGCTTTAAAGTTGGGGTTGGACCACTAATTGGGCATGAGACCCCAAACCTAGTGAGGAACTATTGGTAGCTGTTCACTGTTGGGTGAGGGAGCGTGGAAATTCATAAAGGGAGTGATTCTTGATGGGCTGAACAGCTTCCATTGTGGGAACTCACACCAAGGAACATCTGGGTACACAAACTTGACTTAATAGGTCTAACTTATATGGCAGAATGTTTGAAATCCTGTGGACAGGCTCAGGAGGAAGGGTGATATAAATATGATTATGATGTATTGTATGAAATACATAAAAGTCAATAAAATATACTTAATTTATTATACTATAGCCTCTAGCCACCTGGCATAATTATGCTGAGCAGGAAATATGTTCAACCAGAAAAACCATTGACTTTTTCAGTCACAAAGAGAAATGACCCTTTATTACAGAAAATTATCAACTTGATTGTTTTCTCTCAAAGTGTTATCAGCTAGATCCTACATCAGACAGTCATCACATATGATTTGTATAGAAAAAGTAATTTTTAACTATAAAACATGCAGTAATTGATTACAATACAGTGTACTAAACCAATATTCTGTGTGTGTCATGCAAAGTACTGTGTGAAACTTTAAGGAACATTAAGAAATTAGGAAATGTATTCTCATATCAAGTAAGTAGTGGATATATTAATGAACTGAAATGAAGGCTAACTGATAGAAATTAAGATATGTATAACAGTAAAGATGAAAGTTTAATTGTCTACAAAATGGAATTTCTGTCTTGGATTTTCAGAAGCAGTGAGAACCAAACAATTTAATATGCTATCATTTGAATGTTTGTTTGTTACAAAACTGTTGTTAAAATTTAGTTACCTGATAGGGTTTTACATATATGAAAGTGCATGCAATCCAGTGGGAGGTTATGTGTGGTACAGACAGAGGATCAGGGGCTAAATTCAATTAAGATTTATTATATGAAATGCACAAAACTAAATAAAACATTTTTTTAATTTTAATTACTATTTTAGCAGGGTTGACAGGTGGGACTTTTCCAGCGAACAGGCCATGAGCGAGATATAAATTCATTCCAAAAATTTGAGGTTGCTTCCCTTATCTTTCCATATTCCCCCATGGACTGAAGCAGCAAGATTCTGCCCTGACACCAGGAACTTGAACCTGAACTTCCCAGGTTCCAGAACAGAGAGAAACAAATCATGGATTATTATAAGTTATTCAGTTAGGTATTCTTCAGGAGCACAAAAGAAACTCAGGCAAAATAGTTACAAAGAATTGTTCGAAGTTGAAAAATAAACCACTCATCCTCAGAACACAACAAGAAATTATAACATCTATGAAATTACCATTAATCTATTACGTGCCCACAGACAAAATAGAACAGACTTTATTAAATGACATTTTTTTTTTTACTAAACAGAGTGGTACAGTGAAAAGTTTTCAGAAGCTGAAGAACTGGATTACTTTTCCAAAGACTATGTATTTAACTAAAAACTTATAGCTATGGAGGAAGGAGCTTAGGTATCCTCATGACAGGACAGGTGAATTGCATTGTAGTCACCTTTCATATCACCCTGAATGCACCCTAGGTCTTAACAGGAGAGAAAATGTAGACACATAGATCATTTTAATTTATAAGAGGACATTAATTTCTCATTTGGACTATGGCGTATTTTTTCCTAGTAACAAAAGATTGATTTATGATGTATTAATAATACTGCTTTATTTAGTTGATAAATGTCATACCTTTATAAGTCAGATAATAATTTCTCAAGCATCCAGTGTATATGAGGCATGGTGATGTAAACAATATATATAAATATATATCAAAAAGTTTAATAATTATTTCCTGACATATACCTTTAGTTCATCTTTTCAAACTACTTTGAAAAATATACTTTGCTTTTACTCTGTTAAAAAAAAATTTTCTCAAGCTCAGCATGATGGTGACCCATGCTTTAAATCCTAGCACTTGGGACAGAAGCAGGAGGATCTCTGTGAGATTGAGGGATGCCTGGTCTACATAGCAAGCACCAGGTCAACTGGGGCTTCAGGGAGTCCTTGACTCAAATAAAACTTATATATATATATATATATATATATATATTCAATATTAACATATAAAGTAATTGGAGTAACTTGTGAGCATTTATATTTTTAATTTTTTATTTATTATTTTTTATGTGTATGAATGTACTGTCTGCATGTAGGTTGGTGCACCCGTGTCATGCAATGCCTTGGAGGTCAAAAGAGGGTGTCGGATTCCTCTTGAACTGGAGTCAAAGATGGTGCTGGGAATCGAACCTGGGTCCTTTATTTTTATTATTTATTTATTTATTTATTTGGTCTTTTTGAGACAGGGTCTCCCTGAAGCTCTGGCTATCCTGGAACTCACTCTGTAGACCAGACTGGCCTCACACTCACAGAGATCCGCATGCCTCTGCCTCCCAAGTGCTAGGATTAAAGGCGTGCGCCACCACACCCGGCATCCTTTATAAGAGCAGTTGGTGCTCTTAACTGCTGAGCCATCCCTCCAGCCCCAAGCATTTACTTTTTTATTTTTGACAAAATGATGTAAAATATTACCACTGTATATTTTAAATAAGGATAGAATAAGTGTAATTGGTAAATATTTTTATACAACTATTCACTATTCAAATTGTACACCTGGATACAATAGATAACTATTGAGCAATTCATAAATTATACAAATTTTTTTAGTTTTAAATATATTTACACATTTTAGGAATCAAGAAAGAATGAGAGTAGCATTAAACTCAGATGGCTTGCAAGATAACATAGGACAACATAAATATTTTGATTGTGTTGGTCGTGACTTCAGTGTAGGATGGTAGATAGAATCTGCATTTGTATGATTGAATGAAAAAGTTACTAAGATAAAAGTATAATTTATTTATGTAAGAGAAAGAGCTAAACAAAACAGAAATAAACCTAGGTATTCCATACAGAAGCAAGGAAGCCACCAGCATTTAGCTGCACCAAAATTGGCTCTGGAAAACTGTATCCACCAGGGATGTACTTTTAGACACCACAAGAACAAACAAAGTCTAGGCTGTGGAAATACAAACAAGACTGAGGAAGGCATGCACCAAGCTCAGGCTGGAGTAGCCCACTGAGTTAATGGTCTCCATGTGAACATGGATGTGGGCCATGGGCAAGTTATAGGTGGCCACATCTCCAGTGAAGAGTGATTCTCCCTCCCTCACCAGCCATTAACTGACAATAGCCCCTCAGCTAGGGATGGGTCTTGCCAGCCACTCCCCAGTTTATGTTGTAACTGTCACTGGCTTGATCTTGTGCAGGTAGGTGTTGTGTAGGTTGGCACAGTTGCCCTGAGTCCATCTGTACAGTGGTCCTGGCATGTCAGGAAAACAGCATTTCTCAGCTGTGCTTTTGATAATCGGGCTCTGACATGGTATCCTCCATCTCTTCTGAGTATTCCCTGAGCCTTGAATGCTGCTGGTGGTGATACAGATGTCCAAGCTGTGGCTGAGCTCACAGCCACTTATTCTCATCACTTTGAAGAGCTAAAAAAAATCTTTGCACTAACTATGACATACTACCAAAGAAACTTCTCTGACCAAGGCTTGAGAACAAGATGAATTTATGGTTATAAACATAAATACTTAGAAGGCAATTTTCAATGTGACTATTTAGCAAAACAGCAATGTTAAGTTTCTCCCTAGAGCCTATGACCTCCAAGATATAGGTTTTTACCTGGTATTAAGTACCAGGCATGAAATTTCTTCTGTGGAGCAGTCCTCAATTCCAGCAACTGGTAGGTTGCCTCAACAACCATCATGCCACTGTTCACCAGTTGCCACATCTTGCTTGACAAGGTTATTATTGTAACATGAAAGGTCCAGTGCCTCATAAGGCCATTTATATCTCTTCTCTCCTAGCAGCTTGCATGGTACCTTCTCACATTACAAAAGCTAGGCAGGGTTCAATATACTTAGCCATCAGGGGAATGAAAGGAAAAAGAACTTTGAGATTCTATTTCACCACAGTCGGAATGGCTAATAGCAAAGAAAACACCAAGAAGTATGTAGGTAAAGAGGAATGTTTATTCAGTGTCGGTGTTAATATTAACTGAAATCATTAAGAGGGTTTATCAATAGTCAAAACCAGAACTACCATATGACTCTGCTCTACCTTTCCGGAGTATGTACCTTAATTATTCTAAGTCCTGCCACACAATTACCTGCTTATCACTGTGGCTGTTGTTTTAATGAGAATGTCTCCCACCAGTTCCAAGTTTGAATGCTTGGCTCCACTTGGTGACACTGTTTATGGAGGTTTAGGAGGTGTGGGTTTGCTGCAGGAAGCATGTCACCCACCGAGATAATTATATGAGAGTATAGCCTAGCCCCATTTTCAGTTTCTGTGCTATGCTTCCTGTGCCTTTAGTCTTCTGTTCTGGCTGCCTCCTGTACTGGTTCCCCTTCTGTGATAGACACTTATCTTTCTGAACTTGTAGGACCAATAAACTCTTCCTTCTAATGGTCACACTTTTTTTTTAAATCACAGCAACAGAAAAGGCAAGATGCTCATCAACAGATGAATGGCAAAAAGTGTGGCATATATGCGATGGAATTTTGTCCAGCTGAAAAATAAATGAAACCATGATATTTGCATGTTTAAGGGAAGAATTGTTGATTAATATGTTGATCCAAATAACTCAGACTCAAACAGACATATACCACAAGTTTTGTATCATATACAGATTCTAGACTTTAATTTGTATATATTTGGATATGGGAATAGATCATGAAGAGGTGGAAGAGGAAGAAGGAGAATAAATCAGAGATATGTATGAAAATTTCCTAATGAAATTACATCACTTTGTATGATAATTTGAACATAATAATAAAATAAAAAACAAACAAAAATTGCCTTTATGGACACATACAGATAATTAAATATGTAAAAAAATGGCCTATATCCCTCAGATAGTATACAACTCTTAAAGTGGCTGCTGTGATTCTCACCTTATGTATTCTCTTTCCTTTATAATAGGTTGTCCCAAGGCACTAGATTCTAATAAATATAGCATAGCAAAAATGATGTGTCATACTTCTATGATTGGATTACAAAGTGTTTTGGCTTCTCTTATCTAATTTGCCCTAGCTTGCTACACCATTTGTCATCAGCTGCCAAATCATAAGACTTGAATTGACTATGTAGAGGTTAACAAATCCAGAAACAAAGACTGCCAATGAGCACATGAGTTTTCTTGAAAGCAGGTTCTGTCCTGGTTGGCCCTGAAATGAGTGCAGGCCCTTGAACTCAGAATAGCTAAAGTTTCTAGCTCAGATGCACCTGCTTTCTTCCACCTATTTCCACAAAAGTTATGAATTATTAAGTATCTGTTATTTTTAACTGCTAAGTTTTTGAGATAATTAATTTTGCATCAAAGGATAAATAAGAAGTCTCATAATTCTTACACTATAAATTAAAATAATTAGATGAAATTATTCACATATCATATTGACAAAGATTGATGTTTAATGATGCTTATTCATAATAATGGAAAGTGGTGATAAAGAGAGGATCCTGATATTGCTTGTAATGTATAAATTGGTTCATCTTTACAGAGAAGATAATTTATCAATATGCACTAGTTTCACAAATGTTTATAGTCATTGACTCAGAAACTTACTGTGTATATCACCAGAGAAATGATTATTTAATTATGGTTTACACATGGGATGAAATATCCTACTGTTATTATGAAGAATATATATATGTATATATGCATATTTATGTATATACATGTGGTGAAATAGAAAGTTATTAAGGAAAAATATCAGCTACTTTTGTATTAGCTTTCAATATATTTTTTCTGTTTTAAGAAATATTTTATTGATTCTATGAGAATTTCACACAATGAATTTGGCCATATTCAAATCTACTTCACATCTCTACCCACAGTTCCCTAGCCCCTCTCAATTCCTGCCCTATGTTATTCGCTAAGTTCTATAAAGTCTAATTTGTGTGCCTCAAATGCTTTTGAGTATGGGCCCAAAACCTAGAACCTGGTAAGTAAACTTGCAACACACCCTTAAAGAAAAGCTAGTCTCAGGGGCTGGAGGGATGAGCACCGACTCCTCTTGCAGAGGACCCAGGTTCGATTCCCAGCACCCACATGGAGGCTAAGAACTGTCTTTAAGCTGGGCATGGTGGCACGCGCCTTCAATCCCAGCACTTGGGAGGCAGAGACAGGCAGATCTCTGTGAATTCAAGCCCAGCCTGGTCTACAGAGTGAGTTCCAGGCCAGCTGGGGCTATGGGAGACACTTGTCTCAACAAAAAAAAAAAAAACAAAAAAAAAAACAGTTTCCCTCTCACAGGAGCTATCAATTGCTAATTGTTCCTCAGCTATGACTTCTTGCCAACATTTCCCATCCATGTTGGGTTTTTGTCTGGCTTGGTCTTAAGCACTTTTTATGCATGCTGTCACAAGCACTGTGGGCTCAAATGAAGGGTCCAATGGCCTATCAGACACCACAAACTAGTGTATTAAATGCCCAATGCCAGGTATGGCCTCCCTCTTTTGGAGTTCTTGGCCAGGAGAATTCCATAAACTTTCAAACAATACTGGCTATTGGAATTTTCTTGAGGGAAACCAAGAGCCATTGTACCCCTGATGTAAGGTATCTGCATAAACTTTTTATATTGTATATGCATATACTTTAAGAAGTTTTTATATAAGATATTTGTATATAACTTTAATATTGACCCCTCAACCAATGAGTGGATAGAAAAAATGTACATCTACATAGTGGAGTTCTATGGAGCAGTAAAGGAAGATGACATCATGAACTTTGCAGGTAAGTAGATGGAACTAGTAGCCATTATGCTAAGTGAAGTAACACAGTCCCAGAAAAACAAATGATAAATGTATCACTCATTTCTGGATGCTAGCACCAAGTACCTAGTTGTAAGGCAAACTGAGCAATGTTAATGTTATATTTCTCTTTATCTGAATGCAACTGTGCTCTTATAATGTGAATCCCTTAACATGCTCTAGAATTAACCTACCACTTATTTTCAGACTTTGTAATCTTGGTATATGGGTGGAGGGTACGCATGCATATTTTAGAGTAATATAAAATTAAAAGAGAAAAATGTGAATCCTGCAATATGATTTGGAAATAACATATGGTTTATTTTCAGATGACATAGTTTTAGTATAGGTGTGACATATATATGCATATATGCATATTTTTTAAGCAATACAAATTGGAGGGAACAACAACAACAAAAGAACTGGGACAAAGAACTGACTGAAACAGTAAACCTCTGTCCAAACAATAAACCTCTGCAGAGAAAATCTTTAAAAAGATTGAGTAAAAGATACAAGACATGTATGGTAGAATGCATGAACCCAGGTGGGGTGGGGGGGCATAGATAGGGAAATGAGTTTAAATTGGACTGATAAATGATGTATGAAAGGCACAAAACTTCAATAAAAAATATTAAAATAAGCTGAGCATGGTGGTACACAACTTTAATCCTAGCACTCAGGAGGCAGTGGCAGGCTGATCTCTGTGAGCTCAAGGCCAGCCTGGGCTACAGAGTGAGTTCCAGGCCAGCTGGGGCTACAGAGAGACCCTGTCTCAAAAAGACCAAAAAAATATTAAAATAAAATGATCATCCACCATGACCAAGTTGGATTTATACTAGAGATGCAGGGACAGTTCAACATACATACATAAATAAATGTCATTAGCACATAAACAGACTGAAATACAAAAGCCACATGGTTATCTCAATTCACACAGAAAAGGCCTTTGATAAAATAATTATATTTTAATCATAATAGCAAAATATGCTTCATGGTCTCCTTTTATTTTACCTATTTTAAAAGAGTTATTGTTTATTAATAGCTTACATTTTCTTTTATTTTTGTCCTTTGCTTTTGTTTAATTTAGAATTTCATACATGGGTATAAAATTCGCACCGTTTCATTTCCCTCAAAATACTCCCTTACCTCTCCCAACACTTTCCTCTCAACTTCATGTGATTTCTTTTTTTTTTTAATTTTTTTTTGTTTATTTATTTCTGTATGTGTATGAATGTACTATCTGCATGCAAGTCTGTGCACCCGTGTCGTGCAATGCCGCGGAGGTCAGAAGAGGGTGTCGGATTCCCCTGGAACTGGAGTTCTCCTGGAATTGGAGTTTCAGATGGTTCTCGGCCGCCATGTGGGTGCTGGGGATCGAACCTGGGTCCTCTGCAAGAGCGGTCGGCGCTCTTAACCGCTAGGCCATCTCTCCAGCCCATGTGCTTTCTTGTTAAAATAAATCTGCTGAATCTACTTAGCACTGCCTGTATGTGCATGATTATATGGCCATACACTGGAGTATGGGTGGCCTTTCAGGGTCCACATTCCCAATGAAAATGTATAGGTACAATAGTGGCACAAATATATCAGAATATCCAATCATTCTTTGCCTGCTCTATAAGACAGAAAAGTTCTGTTCTGTTAACTGGGCTCAAAACTTATGTATGGACATGTTATGGACCTTAGAGGAGAGACTAATACTATTACTCTACTAAATGGAGATACCCTTAGAGCTAATCTTTATACTCATAGAGTAGTGCATCTCTTACTCCTCATCAGAGAAGTTTCTTTTTGCACCAGATGGTGATTAATGCAGAAGCATAAAACTGGTAATCATGGAGAGAATAAGAGACTTTGGTGCTCAGTTATATGTAGAACATCTTTATCACACAGGCTCCTTGTAAGGTTAGGACCATCTCAGAAGATATGGTGGTGAAATTGTAAGATATAGTAGTATTGAATATTTACAGTGAAACATTATTGGCTGGAAATGACAGGGGAATTGCACACATGAATTCACAGCAGCTTTGACTACATACATAAAACCTGCACAAGACTGAGCCAACCAAATTCCCAGCATGAATGAAGAGGAGCTCACAACGCTCCACCACTAGCTGAGGAATAATTGATAATAGATGGCTGCTGGGAGAAAGAGAGACATTTTTTCTTTCTTTTTTAAGAGGAAGGTTTTGAGACAGGATCTCACCATAGCCCCAGCTGGTGAAGGGACAGAAAGAGGTCAGTGGAATTTTCCACTTTGCAAAATAACTATAGCAACCCCTCCCTAGGTTAGCAAATAGCAACCCCTCCCCAGGTTAGCAGATAACAGGAAACCACAGTTATAATTCCAGGAAGAACCACACTGAGAGCTCTGGCCTCAAGCCACCTGCAGATCCAAGCATGCTGAGTATCACCTCATCTGCAACCAGCCAATCACTTTAAAGGTCACCACAGGGAGCCAATAGAAAGATGTCCTGTTGCTGTTACTGTAACCTGCCCTGCTCTAAGTGTATAAAAACTGTATGCAGAGATTGCTGGGGTCGTCCGGCGTGCAGGGGTTTGCCTGTACAAAGGGGAGAGGCAAACCCCTGCACGCCGGACGAATAAACCCCTTGCTTTTGCATAGAGTCTTGTCTCCGCATCTCTCACTCGGGGGTCTCTCAAGGGTAAGGATCGATTCGGGTCTTACACTGGCTCAGAACTCACTGTATTGATTACACTGACTTAGATTTCACAAATATCTGCCTGCCTCTGCTTCCTGTGCTGAGATTAATTTTTCTTAAAGATCTAGTCTGTGTGCATGAATGTGTATTTGTGTGTGTGTGTGTGTGTGTGAGAGAGAGAGAGAGAGAGAGAGAGAGAGAGAGAGAGAGAGAGAGAGAAAGTGTGCAAGTGTCCTTGTAGGCCACAAAAGAATGTATATCCCTTGTAACTAAATGTAGAGGTTGTTGTTGTTGTGTACCTCCTGACTCTGACATGAGTGCTGGAAAGTGAACTTCATCCTCTAGCAGAGCAGCAAGTGCTGTTACCTACATAACCATACTTCTTTTTTTTTTTTTTTTTTTTTTTTTNAGCATTCTCTTTATTTTTTTAATTTTATTTGTTTCCGTATGTGTATGAATGTACTATCTGCATGCAGGTCTGTGCACCCGTATCGTCCAATGCTGCGGAGGTCAGAAGAGGGTGTCAGATTCCCCTGGAACTGGAGTTCTCCTGGAATTGGAGTTTCAGACGGTTCTCGGCTGCCATGTGGGTGCTGGGGATTGAACCCGGGTCCTCTGTAAGAGCGGTCGGTGCTCTTAACCGCTAGGCCATCTCTAACCCCTTATAGTCTCCTTTGAAAATGAGAAACATGAATGCTCCATCATTCCAACTATAGAGCCTCCATTTCAATATGAAACCATCACTACAAAAACACTGGTGTGCAGGTGCCACTTTTTGTTCATATGCAAATGCTCATGGATGTCCATGGCACTACAGATAGAAAGGATTAGGAACATAGTCATGAAGCAACTGGCTCTATGTATAGTAATGAGACACTATTCATAATATATCACATAGAACATGACACCACAGTGACGAGTGGAAAGAAAGTTTAGACATCTGCCATGGTAAAATATTTAAACAGTATGTATTTGCATTACCATAAGTAATGCAAATTATTACATGATAATTTGGGGAAAATAGAGAAAAAATTATTAATTATAGATTGTTATTGATGCTAAATAAAAAAAAATGACAGACATTGAGGTATAGGCCTCACCCAAAACAACAGCTCAGACCAGAACTTGGTTTCAAAGGCTCATTTGTTGTTGAGAAAGAGCATTTATAAAGCAAGAATGGGTGTGGGTATAGATATATTTGAGCTAGTTTTGTGTAACATTTAATTTTACTATTTATGATATATGTCTTAATTTTTTAATTTGTTATATTCACAATTTTCATGTAATATAATTTGATGGTATTTAAAAATACTCCCCTATAAATATCCTCAATTGGACTTCAGTTTCACAGGAATTACAGTCAACAATCAACAAGTGGGTCCTCATTAACCTAAAATGCTTCTGTGCAGCAAAAGAAACAGCCAAGCAAGTGAAGAGAAAATGCACAGAGTGGGACAAGATCTTCACCAGGAACATATATGACAGAGGTTTAACATTCATAATGTTAAACACATATAAAGAACTCAAAAAGAAAATAAAAGATGTAAGAAAACAAGTGACCAGTAAAAAATGGGCTAAGGGTAAGAACATAGATTTCTCAAAACTAGAAATAAAGATGGATATAGTGCTAAATAGTGTAAAATAGTGCTTAATTCTGCTAAAGTTTCCTTTTTGCCTGCTAACTTCCCCCAAGATTTCTTCTAGAGGCCAGTCTTCTATGATGCAAATTGAGCTTGTAAATTCCAGGCTTATAGGGGGCCGGAGAGATGGCCTAGTGGTTAAGAGCGCTGACCCCTCTTGCAGAGGACCCGGGTTCAATCCCCAGCACCCACAAGAGATATTGGCTAGGGGATCCAAGCCCCAAAAGTTAAAGACTTTTTGCCTGTAAGCTGGGATACCTGCAAGAAGAGGGCCGTAAGGCCCTGTTGTTGAAGACCTGGTGTAAGAATGGAAAAATGTTTTGAGACATCACTTTCTAGTGTACAGATGGCTTCTGAAATGCCAGAGAGCATTACCAATGGCCACTAAATCAATGAAGCAAGTATTGGTCTCTTTGAGTCAAGCAAGTCTCCTCCATCAGAGCTACACCTCACCTGCCTGGAAATACTATGCAGCAGTGGCAGCCATATGTCTGTATATCCCAAATCTAATTGGCTATTAGCTTTCTCTTTGGAAGAATAATTCACCGCTGATGCCACAAGCTTATGCCCTGTAGTGTTTAGGAAATGTTATAAGCCACTGTAAGACCTTGTCATCTTTGAAAGAAACATTTTAAAAATTCTGCAACATCATTAGTAATTAATGAAATGCAAATTAAAACCACTTTGAGATTTCATCTTACTCCAGTAGGACTGACTAAGATAAAGAAAATAAATGATACCAAATGCTAGAGAGGATATGGGGAAAGGGGAACTCTCATTCACTGCTGGTGGGATTGCAAGCTCATGCAACTGCTAATGAAAGCACTGTGGAGAACTCTTAAAAGACTAAAAATGAACCTGCCCTTTGACCCATTCATGCCACTCCTCTGTGTGTACCCAAACGATTCATCTTATTGCAGAGATACATGCACATCCATGTTTGTTGCTGCTTGTTTTACAGTAGTGAAGAGATGGAAGCAAACTGTGTGTCCCTCAACTGACTAGTGGGTGATGACCATGAAGTACATTTACACAATGACTAAATATTCAGTGGTAAAGAAAGATGAAATCATGACATTTGCAGGTAAATGGATGGAATTAGAAGCTGATATGCTAAGTGAAGTAACACAGTTCCATATGTAAAGAATTCCTTTTATTTTATTCAAAACCTTAATGATGAATGTAGTTACTACCTAAAGAAAAGAATTTGATTCTGATATTACTCAAATTAAAATTTTCCTTATAATTACTATATTTAACATAATAGAATCTGATAAAACTTGATTTGAAAAATAAAAACAATTAATTATTCATCCAGATACCTAGGCAAATATGACATTAATATGAGATGTCTAGAATTCCTGCAAATTAATGATAAATATCCAATGAAATATAACATTTATATCTATCCACAGGAAATCTACACATTCTAAGCCATTTTATGAAAGAAGGAAAAATGAATTCTTGAAATTATATAGCTTTCCTTAGGTATGTCTGGAAATGCTTGGCCTACTTTTACATCCTTGTTGGAATAATTGCATACAATTTTGGAGCACCTTGCTGTGATAAGTTTTTAAAACACATATCTCCATCTTCCTTTCAAAAAAAAGACACACATTTCTTACAAAATAGCTCACAATTCTCAATACTTATATATAAAAGACACTAAGTTTATGGGAATTTGTGAACAAAATTGGCTATGTTCACATCAAGATAACCATTTTTACAGATTTCTTACTTGTTTTTCTCAAAGATTTCTTACAAGAATTTTTAAATGAAAGTGAAAATGAAAATAATTGAAATACACAAGCTTAAATATCACTTTCATTAGCAAATAATACAGTTTACTATTAGCCTTTCTGATGATAGCTTGTAACTATACTTGCTAAACTATGTTTTGGATGATTTTTAATAAAAGAAAACCTAATATCACATTAATATATGTACTTATTTTGTTTTATCTTAGAGTACCCACAGCATTATTTTAAAATTGTATAGCCCAGGTCTATCAAAATATTCTGATGTGATATTCAAGACTTCTAAACTTTAAAATATTTCACATACCCATAGATGGAATACTACTTCAGAGTGACATGAATATTTTTCCTGTATGAAAATATTTATTTGTCAAAAAGAAAATCGCTTATTATTTAAACTTTTGTTTTTCTTGCAAATATCGTATTGTAAAGACTCCTTTTATATGTTCTATTTATCTGTGTATATATATATATATATATATATATATATATATATATATATGGGATAACTTTAGTGTCAACTTGACACAACTGGGTTGAGGGAGCCTCAATTAGGGAATTGGCTCCATTGGACTGGCCTGTGGCCACATCTGTGGAGTATTGTCTTGATTGTTGGGCAATGTGGGAGGGCCCAGCCCATGATGGGTGGTGTCATCTCTGGGCAGTTTGTTGTGTACCATATAAGAGGGCAGGCTGGGCATGGGCCAGGGGAGCAAGCCAGTAAGCATCATTCCTCCATGGCCTGTGCTTCAGCTCCTGCCTCCAGGTTCCTGCCCTGAGTTGCTGCCTTGGGCTCACTGAGTGATGAACTGTAACCCAGAAGATGTGAGCTGAATAAACCCTTTCCTCCCCAAGTTGGTGTTGGTCAGAGTGTTTTGTCACAGCAATGGAAGAGAAACAGGAACAAGTATATATATATATATTTATTATATTATATATATATATATATATATATAATGTGTGTTGTGTTTTGTGTCTGTGTGTGTGTGCGCCTGTTTAAATATATGCCAAATGAGTGCAGATGCCCAAAGATACCAGAAGAGAGTGCCCCTAATGTGGCATTACAGGCCATTGTTAGTAGCAAAATGTGTGTGCTAGAAAATGAACTTGGGTTATGTGGACAAACATCAAGGACTCTTAAACACTGAACCACTTCTTCAGCTTCCATCTGGCTTTATGTCTTCATTTTAAAATACTTTACTTTTTTATTTTATGTATATGGGTGTACTGATTGCATGTTGTGGAAGATGCCATATTTCCTTGGATCTGGAGTTACATAAGGTTGTTAGCCACCATGTGGTTTGTGTGAGTCAAACCTGGGTCTTTTGCAAGGGTAGCCAGTGCTCTTGTGTGCTGGGCCATCTCTTCAGCTCCTATGTCTTCATTTTACACAGTAAACTTCACAGAAAATTATTTCTTCTTACTTTCCTTCCTCTCTTTTGTTTCCATCATCTCCTAAGTAGTTATTTTGAGAATTCCTGGTTGATTTATATCTTCTAATTAAACCATCATATATTTCAATTTGCAAAATTGTGTGATTGTTGCTCTTCACCTACCCTCTTCTCTGCTTTCTTCTCTTTTTAGTTCTTCAGCTTTGTTACAACCTCTCTTTGGAGATACTGTACACATTGCCCAATCAGCCCCTTCCATACTCACTAAGGTTATTTCCAGTATTGCAACATAACAAATCCCCAAAGAAAGCTTTGGTATTGAGAGAATATACTGTCCTTCAGAATATGTGGAGAGTTGTCTCCAGTGTAGATTTATAAAACTAGTTTATTGACTCAAAACAAGTACATAGGCAATTTTGTTATATATTTTCAAATTTTTCTTTACTATTTAGAATTCAAACCAAAAATTACTGAAAATGAAAGTTTCATTATTAGTTTATTAAAAGATTATATTCTCAAACTTTGGAAATTGTTTCAGTCCCATATATAAGAAAAATGTAACTTTATTTTCAAGTATTCTTTGACTTCAGACTTAAATGTGTCCGCATAGATCAACCCTCTTTTTGTTTCTTCTGGTATATGTTTATATTTATGAAAGAGAATAACTACTGGATTAATCATTGTCTAAAAACAATGTCTAAAGGAACTTTTTTCTCCCCTTGGCATAGGTTTTAACAGAAAAATCTTAAGCATACCACTTGCTCAATGTTTCCAGTGTAAATATCAGTTTTGACCACTGAATAAGTCAATAATGTGGTAGCAATCAAGATTTGTATTTAAAAAGGAATTATTGGGCAGTTGGTGCAGAGCATCAGCTGTTTTGGCCCAGACCAGAGGTTTCTGGGAACTGGGGAGCTGGGGTTTAGGCTCAGCTCGCAGGGTTCGGGCAGCTGGTGCCAAGTCACAGGGGCTGTGCATACCAACAGTTTTGGCCCAGAGGTTTCTAGGAGCTGGGGGGCTGAGGTTTGGGCTCTACAGGAGCCTGTAGAGGACTCCTTCAATGGGATCTCCCTAGAGATTACTCAGGACACAGATCATAGACTAACAATCACAGATATATTCAAAGAAATCATATAACTAAGGGGAGAGAATGAAAAATTCAGAAAGGATATAAAGGGAGACAAGGACAAACTTTGGAATGAACTAAAAGGAGAAAATGACAGACTTCGGAAAGAGCTAGAGGAAAAAAAATGACAAACTACAGAAAGAAGTAGAAACACTGAGAATATCCAATGCTTAAATGAAAAAGAAAACCAACGAGCAAAACAAGGAGCTACAAGAAAAGATTGAGAAGCTCCAAGAGGAAGTGGAAATAGTAAAGAAAACACAGGAAGAAATGAAAAAGGAAATAGAATGGGCATTAAATCAAAAGGAAAGAATGGGAAAAAGCTTCAGAAACAGAATGGAAGAAGCAGAAGAAAGAATATCAGACCTAGAAGATAATACAGAAAAACCAAAAAGCTCAAGAAAAGACTATGAAAAATTTAAAAATGCACAAGATTGGAATGACCAGGAAACATGGGACACGATGCAAAGATCAAACCTCTGTATCATAGGGATAGAGGAAGGGGAAGAATCCCAAGAGAATGGTATTTATCAGATTGTCAACAGAATAATAGATGAAAATTTCCCCAAATTAAAAAAAGACAAACCCATACAAATACAAGAAGTACATAGAACACCAAATAGACTAGACCAGAGAAGAAACTTCCCCTGCCATATCATAGTTAAAATGCTAGACACCCAAAACAAAGACAAAATTCTGAAAGCCACAAAAGAAAAAAGCAAGTTACATATAAGGGGAAAATTATCAGAATTACAGCTGACTTTTCAGTGCAAACTATGAAAGCAAGAAGAACGTGGACCAAAGCTTTCCCAGTGCTAAATGACTACAAATGCCAACCCAGGTTGCTATACCCAGCAAAAATGTCTACTCTAGTTAAAGGAAAGAGAAAAATCTTCAATGACATAAAAACGATGAAAGAATACATATCTGGAAAACCAAACTTCCAGAGAATACTTGAAGCAATTCAAAGGACAGATGAGGGGAGAAACTAACCCTAGGCACATTGAGAGAGAAATTAATAAAAGCAGAAATGCAGTAGTAGAAACCTAGACAAAAAATGCAAATGGATAATAAGGTGAGAGGAAGCAAGACCTTTCAATTATAACCTTAAATATTATGGACTAAACTCCCCAATTAAAGGTATAGACTGGAAGAATGGATTAGGAAACAGAATCCATCAATATGCTGTCTACAAGAAACTCATCTCACTCTCATGGATAGGCACAAACTTAAAGTGAAAGGATGGAAAAAGATTCCAAGCAAATGGTACCAAAAAGAAAGCAGGATTTGCTATTTTAATACCAGACAAAATAGACTTCAAAGTAGAAGCAATTAGAAGAGACAAAGAGGGCCATTACATCCTTATCAAAGGGAAAATTAACCATGAAGACCTCACAATCATGAATATATTTGCACCCAACTCTGGTGCACCAACCTTTATAAATACAACTGTACAGGACATTAAGGCACAATTAACCCCAGCACACTCATAGTAGGGGAATTCAATACCCTACTGATTCCTTTGGACAGATCAACTGGACAAAGAATAAACAGAGAGACATCTGAACTGAACAATACAATACAGGAAATGGACCTCACAGACATCTTGCAAATATTCCATCCAAGCACCAGAGAATATACTTTGTACTCAGCATCCCATGGAACATTCTCCAAATTCGACCACATACTTGGACACAGAAAAAAACCTCAACAAAAACAATGAAACTGAAATAATTTCATGCATTCTATCAGACCATAGTGCAATAAAGCTCAATATCAACATCAGGATAAGCCTTCCTACCTACATGAACATATGGAGACTAAACAACACACTCCTGAATAATAAATGGGTCAAGGAGGAAATAAAGAAATAAAAGAATTCCTGGAACTAAACGACAATGAAAGTATAACACAACAAAACCTATGGGGTACTTTAAAAGCAGTCCTAAGAGGGAAGTTTATAGCCCTGGGTGCTTACATTAAAAACAAAAAACAAACAAACAAACAAAAAAAAAAAACAGAAAGAGCACAGATAAATGAGCTAGCACTACAGTTAAAAACACTAACCAAAACATTAAACCTCTGCATACAAAAAATTTTTAAATACTGAGAAAAAGATGCAAGACATGTATGGCAGAATGCATGAACTTGAGTGGGGTGGGGGGCATGAAAAGGAAAATGAGTCTAACTGGACTGAGAAATGTTCTATGAAATGCACAACGCTTCAATAAAAATATTTATAAAAATGTTTATCTCTTAAAATCTCAGATATCACATTTGCCTAGTTTCAACTTACTTTGCAGATACTGACACTTTCTTTTTAAGTATTTTGCAATTTTCAAGCCCTCTTAATCTAAGATGGATGCAAGACTCAATATATACACGTTTACTTTATCTCTTCACTTAGACAATTAAAATATTATTTGTTTTATGTGGTTAAAACCATATATTTACTGTTGTTTTTCAATAGTAATATTAGTATAAACCTCCCAGTAGTGTATCAACTATGTATAGCATTAAAGTTCTCAGTACTGGTCATACAAAAAAAAAAAAAACACTTGAATTACAACAACAAATAAACCCTAAATGCAACAGACAAGAAGAAATAACAAAAATTAGAGCAGAAATCAGTGAAATAGAAACAAAGAAAACAAAAAAAAAAAAAAAAAAACACATAATGAATCCAAAAGTTTGTTCTTTGAGAGAATAAACAAGATAGACAGAACCCTAGACAGTTAACCAAAAGAAAGAAGGAACAACTCCAAATCAATAGAATCTGTGATGAAAGGGGAAATATCACTACAGACAGTGAAAAGATCCAGACAATCATATGGGTTTTCTTCGCAAACCTATACTCTACTAAATTTGGAAACCTAAGTGAAATGGATGAATATCTGCAATTCGGGGAATCACCAAAGCTAAACCAAGAAGAGATTGATAGCTTAAACAGACCCATAATATATGAAGAAATTGAAAATGTAATGAGACTTCCCAACTAATAAAAGCCCAGGTCCAGATGGTTTCACAGCAGAATTCTATAAAACATTTAAAGAGGATTTACAACCATTATTACTCAAACTGTTCAGAAGGATAAAAGCAGAGGGAAAGCTCCCAATTCTATGAAGCCTGCATCACTCTAATACCAAAACTAGACAAGGATGCAACCAAAAGAGAGAACTACAGACCCATCTCATTAATGAACACAGATGCAAAAATTCTCAACAAAATATTTGCAAACCATATACAGACCCACATCAAAAGTTCATTCACCATGATCAAGTTGGATTCATAACAGAGATGCAGGGCTGTTTCGACATAAAAAATCAGTAAATATCATAAAATTCATAAATGGACTGAAGGACAAAAACCACAGGATCATCTCAATAGATGCAGAAAAAGCCTTTGACAAAATCCAGCATCCCTTCATGATTAAAGTACTAGAGGGAATTGGACTGGAAGGATCATTCCTCAACATAAACAAAGCCATATATCAGAAACCCACAGCCGGCATTGTCCTAAATGGAGAAAAGATAGAAGGATTCCCCATAAAGGTAGTAACCCGACAAGGCTACCCCTTGTCACTACTCCTCTTCAATACAGTGCTTGAAACACTGGCTGGGGCAATAAGGCAAGAAAAGGAAATTAAAAGAATACTAATTGGAAAAGAGGAAGTAAAACTATCCCTTTTTGTGGATGATATGATAGTTTACCTAAGGGATGCTAAAATCTCCACCAGAAAACTCCTAGAAATGATTAAGAGTTTCAGTAAAGTGGTGGGATACAAAATCAACCTATAAAAATCAGTAGACTTTCTTTACACCAACAACAAGCAACTGAAGAAGGAATACAAGGAGAACTTCCGAATCACAATAGCCTCAAAAACAATAAAATACCTAGAAACAAATCTAACCAAAAAAACCCCAAAGATCTCTTATAAACTCCTGAAGAAGGAGATTGAAGAAGACATTAGAAGATGGAAAGACCTTCCATGCTTATGGATTGGAAAAATTAATAAAGTCAAAATGTCCATTCTATCCAAACTAATATACTGATCCAACGTAATATCAATTAAAATCCCAAGGTCATTCTTTGTGGGTTTAGAAAAAAAATTCTTAAATTCCTATGGAATAACAAAAGACCCTGAATAGCCAAAGCAGCCCTGAGTGAAAAGAGCAATACAGGGGGGATTTCTATACCAGACATCAAACTATACTACAGGACTATAGTCATAAAAAAGCCTGGTACTGGCACAAAAACAGACTTGTAGACCAATGGAACAAAACTGAAGATCCAAACTTGAGCACATAAAATTTCAGCTGCATCATATTTAACAAGGGGGACAAAATACTCAGTGGAGGAAAGACAGCATCTTCAGCAAATGGTGTTGGCAAAACTGGATCACCACTTGTAGAAGAATAAAATTAAACCCATACTTCTCACCCTGTACAAAAATCAACTCCAAATGGATCAAAGACCTCAATGTGAAGCCCAAGACTCTGAAAATGATAGAATTAAAAGTTGACAGCAACTTACAAGACATAGGTGTAGGAAAAGACTTTTTTTTTTCTGTCTTTTTGAGACAGGGTCTCCCTGTAGCCCCAGCTGTCCTGGAACTCACTCTGTAGACCAGGCTGACAGCAGCTGCACAGGAAATAAGGTCAATAATTGACAAGTGGGACCTTATTAAACTCAAAAGTTTCTGTGCAGCAAAAGAAACAATCACGGAAGTGAAGTGAAAATCCACAGAGTGGGAGGAAACCTTCACCGCTGATACATCTGACAGAGCATTAACTTCCAGAATATATAATATAAACTACTCAAAAACAAAGAAGTAATAAAAAAAAAGACTCACTTAAAAGATGAGTTAAGAGCTGAACAGAGACTTCACAAGTGAAAAATTGGAGATGGCTGAGAAACATCTTAAGTGTTCAACATCACTAATAATTAAGACATGCAAATTAAATCCACTTTAAGATATCATCTTACCCGGATAATGCTGGCAAGGATCAAGAAAACAAATGATACTAAATGCTCGAGAGGGTGTGGAGAAAGGGAAACATTCATCCACTGTTGGTTGGAGTGCAAACGTGTACAACCACTATGGAAAGCAGTGTGGAGAACCCTTAAAAGACTCAAAATGAGCCTACCACCTGACCCAGTGATACCACTTCTGGGAATATATCCATCAGACTCTTCCTACCACATGTACAGCCATGTTTTTTGCAGCTATTTTCACAATAGCAAAGAGCTGGAACCAACCCAGGTGCCCCTCAACCGAGGAATGGATAGAGAAAATGTACATCTACACAATGGAGTGGTAAAGCAAGATGACATCATGACTTTTCAGGTAACTGGATGGAACTAGAAATTTTTATGCTAAGTGAAGTAACAATACCAGGAAAACAAAAGACAAATGGTATCCCTCATCTGTGGATGCTAGTACCAATTACCTAGTTGTAAGACGAACTGAACAATGTTAATGTTATATTCCTCATGATCTAAAGATATCTGTGCTCTTGCATTGTTAATCCCTAAACAGGTTCTAGAGCTGACCTAACATTTATTTTCAGACTTTGTGTTTTCGGTACATGATGGAGGGTATGTGTGCATCTTTTAGAGTAATATGGGATTAAAATGGAAAGACGCAAATCAAGAAATATGCTATGGAAATAGCATAAGTTTGTTTCAAAGGGTACAATTTTAATATAGGTGCAATGTAATAGGCTGGTGCAACTTAGCCTTTCTGGGTGCTTAACGACCATACTTAACACCCATACCAATTTGGCCAAGGGACCTAAGGGATAACTTCGTTCCTTGCCCTCAGAGGTCAACTAAGTCTTAGGGGATTATGCATGGAGGCATCTCTTGAAATGTCCTGGAAATGTGGTTCACCAGTCTTCCTGTTCAGGGAGGTCATGGAGAGCCACTAATGGGACTTCAGCCAGTGTCCAGTCTATAAAAAGGAAAGTCTGCTCATGCTTCAGAAAAGGAAGCCTGGTCTAACAAGACCTGATGTGGTCCTCAAGTGGATGGAACTGGTAAATGATAAGCTGAGAGGAGCAAGGGGCTCCCACCCTCCCCGCCCCGAAAGAAAACCTGAGAGATCCCTGAGGACCAGATCCTCAACTGACCATGAGAAAACACAAACCTTGGTTAATCTGTGCTAACTGTGTGGTCTTAAGTATCCAAAAAGAAAGTACAACCAGATATAAATAACCAGTAAGACTAGAGAAACTGTACTGCAGACATAGAATTTGAGCTCTTAGTAAAGAGGCAAAAAGAAAAAGAGAGAGTACTGTTGTTTGTCCTGTCTTCAATTCTTACTGGCAAGTGCATCAACTCTGTGGCTGCCACTGCTTTTGGTACTCCTCAAAGACATTAGACACAGCTTTGTAACCTTCCAATATGGATGGAGTACTCATGTCTCTCCAAGAATCTTCCAAACCTTCAATGCCAGATGGGGACTACTGAGATACCCAGCTTGTGGACTAAACAGCTAAGGAGATGTCAGCCTGGTCAGAATAGAGACTGCCATTGTTGGACTATCTGGGCTGTATCATGGAGGCCAGTGCAGTGGGATCGAGACTGGAAGTGTGCTTACTGGACTTCATTTGGGGGACCATGGGAGGGAAAGACCTCCATGTGGAGCAAAATTGCAGGACTGATAGTTGTTTGGGATTGCCAAGAAGGAGCTTTTGAGTACTTTCTCAAGGAAAACATGACATCTTTTAGGAAAAAAAATCCTACAATTCACATTTTATATATATATATATATATAAATTATATATATATATATATATATATTTTAACAAAATAAAAATATAAAAAAAAACTCTGGAAAGACTCAGAAAAGATACAGGACATGCATGGCAGAGTGCAGGGACTCAGGTGGGATGGGGGGCATGGAAAGGGAAGCAATTCTAGATTCGATTGAGAAATGATATATGACCTATGGAAAAAGTTTAATAATAAAAACGTTGAAAGAAATCACTGCTGTAAAGAAAGGAATTATTGGTCTAAAAAGAAGGGACAAAAATTGAAGAAATATCCATTTTTAGTAATTATGCTTGCCATTTGAATTGAAAGTTTCTATAGCTTCAAGCTAAATGAAATATATTCTAGAAAGATGAGTTTACTTCTTGTGATGCCATCAATTAATTTCATCAAGTATTTTATTATTAGACTTAATTTAACTTGAAAATCTACTTTGGTTTAGTTGTGACATTTAAATATGTAGGTATTTTAGTACTTAGGTGCTTTTAAACACCATCTGAGGCTGGGATCCTGGCTTCTTCCTTCATATTCAAACTCTGTAGCTTCTCTCTTTTCAGATAAACATGTCAAGAATGGAAACCATGGACAAAATCCAGACTTGAAAGTTAATCCTCTTTTATGAATCTTTCCATTAACTGCCCCAGGTCCTGTGGCAGCCAGCTGGAACACCAGCTTATTCCAGCTCCTATAATTCTGTTAAGGACTTAGAAAGAGATCCAATCTTCATAGAACCAAAGAAAATTGCATAGATATAGATCTAGGTAGAAATTTATAGATCATATCGTTCAAATCTCTGATTTTTCATATTAACAAACTGAGGGCTTGAAAGGTGAAGATATGTTCAAGGTCAGATATTTATAGCTCAGAGTAGCACCTGGAGTTCTGAGTGGCATTATTTCCATCCTCATGTGCTTCAGTCAATGCGAAGAAAGGATGCCTTCTCTATTCAGCAATTTTGCTTGCTATGCACAAGTTCTCTCTTTATATTTTTTTCTGGTGTACTTCTGAAAGCTATATTTTCACAATGAATTATTATGATGTATTGGGAGTGTAATTTGCTTTATTTATACCATTGTAATTACTCCCTTAATATAGTGGAATATACTGAAAGAGGAAACATGTTTAAAACTCTGAGTACTATTTTTATACTTCTTCTCAGAGCAAGATGGCACTGTTATAATCTCTTCATTTAGGTAAAAACATCTTACTTATTCCTTGTATTAATTACTTTTGTACTGCTTTGATCAAGACACCTGGCATAAAATACTTAAAAGAAGGAGGATTTATTTGGGCTCACAGTTTCAAGGTTTGATTTTTGGATCCATGTACATAGGCAGAATATCAAGGGGGTAGGAATATGTGGCATAGGAAAATCACACAAGGAAGACAGGAAACAGAAGGGAAACATGAGGAGATAAGTAAAGAGGTAATAGAGAAAGGAGCTACAGAACAGTATAACTCTCAAAGATGTCTCCAGTGGCTTTTACTTTTATTTCTTTAAATTATGTCCATGTCCTGCTTTTTACAATGTTCAATGGTACAATCATATTATGACTCCATCCAGATGTTACTCTATTTGAGGAAACCATCATGATCTGTTTCCTGAATCCATACACACACACACACACACACACACACACACACCTACACACAAACACAAATACACACACATAAACACAAACATATACACAATTGTTTCTAATTCAAACTAATTGATAATCAATATTAACATTCATAACAGATCATCTCTATAAATTTTCAAGGTACTATTCTAGTTCATCTGCATAATTGTTACTTTAATATGTTCTATGTCTAAACCTATGTCACATAGTTACTGATAAGCTATGCAGTGTCCTAGATCATTATTGCAAATGCATGGGAACAATGAGGACGAACCCCTCCATATCTTGTAGCCCTCGTTACTTTTCTATATATTGAATAATTTTTAGAGCTAAGAGGCATACATAGGCATACACAGCGTAAGAGCACAAAAGTCCAATTTGAATCATATTAATATGTAATTGACCTGTAAGATTAATATAACTTACTTCATTTGTCATTAGAGAGACAAAGAGTTACTATTTCTAATATCCTTATATTAATAGCAGAGAGCTAGTCCTATGGAGATTTAGCGTGACATATTCTTGAATTTAAAGACATTTCGGTTCCTTCTTACATACTCGAGTTTACGTAACCTAACTTAAACATTTTAAAATACTAATAACTCCTTTACAATCTTGTTTTAGGATCACTGTGTAGTACCATATGTAAGCTGCTCAATATACTATACTGTTTCATTCCTTATTCTGTAATATTTTACTTAGTGTCTTCTATGTTCATAATTGTACCTAATAGAAGATCATTTCAACTATTTAATAATGACACAATCCCTAGTATATTTTGAAATTCAATTAAATTTATTATAATAGGTATCATGCATTGTAATTTTAACAGAAAATGATTTTTTTCTAAGCTTTAATACTTGAAACTTTTTATGACTATGAAGTTTCATATTCTTGCCATGTTATCTCCTTTCACATCCAACACATCACAGCTAATCAAAATGTAACCATTCTAGCTTAAAAATAAGAAAATATTTTGTTCAAGGCTAGCTTAATAAAGTTTTCCAAGAAGAAGTTGCATTTATTTAGCATGCACAGTGTATAGGAAACGTTCTTTGTGGAGTTCTTGTCCTGAATTAACTGGTTGGACAACCTGCTGTTTTATTGCAAAATCTTCATTTCCCTAGGTGATGTACTGTGACGTTGACTCTAAGTGGTCCCAGGTAACCTTTATGACCGAAGGGCATAGAGCTTTCCTCGCAAATGAAACATTTCCTGCAAGCTGTTCTTTAGGAGTCTCTACCTAGCTGTGAGGAAAGCCTATGTTTGATGCCCTCTCCTTTGATTAGTGGTTGCATGATAAATCATTTGAGTTTTCTCAACTCCCTCTCACATACAAACTTTCACATCCCATGTCATAACAACTGTAATAAATTCTCATTCTAATGCATTTTCTCTACTCTTACACCATCTTACATGGCCTACCTAAAGTCAGCATGAAATAAGACTACATGGAGAGTGAATTCAGGTTCATTTTGCCATCCACTGTGTTCCATAGTCATTTGCCTCCAAGGTCTCTTCCATTTATTTACAAGTTCTACAGTGCAGGCAAATATTCAGAACAAACTTTACGTTTGCTTCAAAATTTCTATCAGTACAGTTTTTGTCCTTTCAAAAATTTAATCATTATATTTTGATAAATGGTCTCATGTACCAGGCTGGCCTCACATTCCCTAAGTAGATGAAGATGACATTGAATTCCTGGTCCTCCTACCTCAGTGCCAAGTACTGGGATTACAGGTGTGCATCATTGTACCCATTTTGTGTAGTTTGGGGACAAAAAGTGGGGCTTTGTTCATGCTAGACCAACACTCTGAAAACTAAGGTTTCTCTTTCATAATTTTAAACACTAAGTATAATCCTTATTTATTTCTCAATGAAGCTCTATCTTCTCCATCCAGACTTCCCACATTTATAGTTTATTTCTCCTATTCCTTTGATTCTCAAGATTGACCAACTATAGTATTTAATCGTTCTAAAATCCTAGTAATTCAGTTATACTACTAAATGAACAGATTTATCTGTAGTATAATATAAATATTGCAATTTTAAAGCTTTGCTTAGGCAGTTCAAAAATGGGTAAAAATCACTGCCACATGTATTCAGAAAGCATATTGGCTGTACATTTCATTATGCAATACAATAAGATGCTGTGCTAGTACCTGACTTCAAACTATATTACAAGGCTATAATAATAAAATAAAACAGCCTGGTACTGGCACAAAAACAGACAAGTAGATCAAGGGAACAAAATTGAAAATCTAAACCTGAGCACATGCAATTACAGCCACCTCATATTGACAACGGGACCAAGAAGACCCAATGGAGGAAATACAGCATCTTCAGCAAATGATACTGGGAAAACTGGATCACTCCTTGTAGAAAGATGAAGCTGAATCCCCTACCTTTCACCATGCACAAAAATCAACCCAAATGGACCAAAGATCTCAATGTGAAACCAGAAACCTTGAGAATGATGGAAGAAAACATTAGCAGTAAAGTACAGGATATGGGCATAAGAAACAATTTTCTAAATCAGACAGCCACTGTATTGGAAACAAGGTCAACAATAGACAAATGGGACCTCATTAAACTCAAGAGCTTCTGCACAGTGAAAGAAACAAAGAAGTGAAGAGAAAACCCACAAAGTGAAGGAAAACTTCACCAGTGATATATCAGAGCATTCACATCCAGAATATATAAATTACTCAAAAACCAAAGGAACAAGAAAACAAATGACACTATCAAAAGATGGAGTAAATATCTGAATAGAGAATTCACAAATGACAAATTGAAGATGGCTGAGAAGCATCTCAGAAAGTGTTCAAGGTTGTTAATAATTAAGGAGATGCAAATTAAAACTAACTTATGATTTCACCTTACCCCTGTAAGACTGGCCAAAACTAGGAAAACAAATGACACCAACTGCACGTGTAAAGGGGAATGTGCCTAAATTAGACTGAGAAATGATGTATGAAATACACAAAACATCAATAAAATATTGTATAATTAAAAAAAAAGATGTTGTGCCAGATAACTTTAGTGTCAACTTGACACACCTGGGTGAGGAGAGGGCACCTCAATTGGGGAATTTCCTCCATTGGACTGGCCTGTGGCCATGTCTGTGGGGTGTTTTATTGATTGTTGGGTAATGTAGGAGGGCACATCCCACTGTGGGTGGGGTCGCCCCTGGACAGATGTTCCTATATTGTATAAGAAAGCAAACTGAGCATGGGCCAGAGGAGCAAGCCAGTAACCAGCATTAGTCCATGCCCTGTGCTTCAGCACCTGCCTCCAAGTGCCTGCCATGAGTTCCTACTTTGGGCTCCCTAAGTGATGAAATGTGACCTGGAAGATGTAAGCCAAATAAACCCTTTCCTACCCAAGGTAGTATTGGTCAGAGTGTTTTGTCACAGCAATTGAAAGCAAGCTAAGATAGATGCATACTGGCTTTGCAGTAAGTGTACATTTTAAAGATGTTTTCAGCATCAAGGAAGTAGGTTGTCATTGACTTCTCTATAAATATTCATCTATTTATTACCTACTAGCAGCATATGTAAAATTATCGGTTTATGTTCTTGTAATACAGTATCAACGTAGAATGTGTTTTAAAAGTTTCAGTGCCAGAAGCTTTTTAGTTTAATGAGGCCTCATTTGTAAAGTGTTGACCTGAACTCCTGAGCAACTGATGTCAGATTTAGAAAGTCTTTTCTGATACCCATATGTTGTAGGTTACTGCTAATGTTTTCTTCTAAATGTCTCAGAGTTTCAGGTTTCACATTGAGGTATGTTTACCCGATTGGATTTGACTTTTGTACAAGGTGAAAAATAGGAATCTAGTTTCATTTTTCCAAGGGAGAAACGGGTAAAAAGGGAGTATTTAAATGGGAGGGGAAAAGAGAGTTATACAAGGATCTGTGAGAATAAAGGAAAGAAATAAATAAAGAGAGGTAGGAAAATAGGTGACTGGTATTATCCAGGAAGAAATGGGCAAAATGGAAGTACTTTATGTGGAGGGGGCATGAAGGAGAGAGAGAGAGAGAGAGAGAGAGAGAGAGAGAGAGAGAGAGAGAGAGAGATTAAATAATGCTTAGCTAGTGTTAAAAACCAGAAGGAATCATATTAGTCTAACAACCTAACAACAAATTACACATAAACTATCTCAGCATAAGTGTATGTCTATGGCTGAAGAGTATATAACAAGAAACAGTGCTAGACAGGAGGAAACTTCCTTTGAGTTGTTGGCCAGGGTAGTCCAAAAGACTCCCAAAATTACACATGCTATTGCTACAGCCCTTGATTGCCTCCAAGATCTTGAAGGTAAGACCTTATTGCTGAAGTCAGGACTTAACTTTAGACCCTGGAGCTGGAATTGACCTGGAAGCCACTTTTCCTGAAGGCTATCACAGATTTGGAGAGCACTATGCACAGTTCTACGGGAGAACATTAATTGATGATCCAACCCCACCTTTAAGGCCTAATAATGATATCAATGATGTCGTATAGCACAGCAAATTATATTTGGGCAGTAGTGGAGGTTTTATCTTGGGAGTAATCAAAAGATACTCAAACTTAAAGCCCAGTAAGTTGGGGTACTTGTGTGGTACTGTAAACGTAGCCAAATACACATGGCTGTAGAAGTCAAAGATCTTAAAGAAAATCCTCATGGCTATCACATCCCTAGACAAATATAATTTCTTACTAGTTGCTAAATATGGATTTTTATATTCACAAACAAGTATCCCAGTCACTATTCCTCAAAGAAGCTTCTTTTGCTACAGTTGGGGATTATTAGAGAATTCCACAACTGATCATACATGGGGATTGTCTGAATTGCCCAAGCCTAAGTGACATATTTACAATACAATCTCTATACAAAGGCTCAAAAAACATAGTGGAACAAGGGGTAGAGAGAATACTAATTCATTATTCAACTCTTATCAACAAAGCTCCCACATGCCACACAGGGCCAGGAACACAAAAGGGCACAAATAGCCAAATCATAGAGAATAAGTCAGAGAGAGTGGGTCCTTAGACAGAACTCTTGTATTAAATTCCACCCACCCATAGATCAGGTACTGTGTAAGAGAGGGTGGAAAGGTTGAAAGAACCAGGAAAAGAGGTGCATGGCCATCTGGAAATAGGGTCCTTCAGGCTAGCAGGATCTTGCTCATATCTTGCTATAGCAGCAGTGTCAGCATGCACAAGACCCGTGCAAACAAAACTCCAGCACACAACTGTGGAAATGGGTATCAGGCCCCAATCTTAGCTGAAGAACTATTGGCAGCTGATTACTTCTGAGTGAGGAAGAGTAGTTCTTCTTAAAAGGAGGACCTTTTGATAGGTTGAAAAGATCAGTGAATGAACTTGCACTGATGTATGTCTGGATTCTAACTTGACTTTGTAGGCCTTAATGCAAATAACAAAATGTATGAATTCCAGTGGGAGGGCACTATGAGAGAATATCAATAGGAAAAGGGTTATGTAGCTGATTAAGATGTTTTATATGAAATACATTAAAATTCAATTAAAAATTTACAGGAAAGAATAAGGCAAGGGCTGGAGAGACGGCCACTTGCAGAGGACCCCAGCACCCACATGGCTGCTGAGAACCATCTTTAGCTCCAGTTCCAGGGGAATCTGACACCCTCTTCTGTCCTCCATGGCACTGGACAACAGAGGTGCACAAACCTACATGCAGACAGTACATTCATACACATAAAAAATAAATAAAGAAAGAATAAGGCAAGAAAGATAAAGGAAGAGCAAAAAATAAAATATTACAACTTCTATGTATTATTTACTATGTACTACACTAAACAATATTCAGTAACAAATAATTAAAGCTTTAATGATTATACACTTCTTCAGATCAGCATTCAAATCTGTTATTTTCACCAAAAATAGTTACTACCAACAAATGATCACATATCATTCCTGACAATGTTTAAGATGCAGAAGGAACAAGCTCAAGGACTCTTCATTTTAGTTGGTTTGGAAAGGAGCAAGGACATGAGCATGGCTACAGAAGACTGAAAGTGGGACTGATAGAAAAGAAGAGAAGCCAAACAGACACATGGAAGAGCAATAGTGTGCACTATTTTCAGGGCTCTAGCCTTCACTGACAAGGCAGAGGTTCACTAGAACAAGAAGAGAAATAGATGGCTGGAGTTATATTTGCAAAATATTACTTAATATGTTTAGAACAAAAAAAATGGAACTAGTGATAAAGATGGAAAAGTGATTAAAGTACTCAACAGATACAAAAATACTTAAGAAGATTCTGGATGTATTTGAATATAGCACCAACAGATTTTTGAATGTGATTGAGTGTGAGAGGAAGATAGGACGTGGGATTTTTTGTTTGTTTCTTGGTTGGTTGGTTGGTTGGTTGGTTGGTTGGTTGGTTGGTTGGTATTTTCAAGACTGGGTCTCCCTGTAGCCCCAGCTGTCCTGCAACTCACTCTGTAAACCAGGCTGGCCTTGAACTCACAAAGATCCACCTGCTTCTGCCTCCCAAGTGCTAGGATTAAAGGCATGAACCACCATGCCTGGCAGGACCTAGGTCTTAATCCAAGGTTTTCAGATGAGAGAATGGGAAGTTCCTCTCTGAGAACACCTGACACTTGCATTCCAATTACACCTTACCTGAGCAGTTCATTGAGCACTGTGAGCACCACTTTTGTTACTGTCTTAGGCTCATGATTACATATTGATTTATCTTTATTATTGTAAAATGTAAATCATGATAATATAATACTATTATGAATTTGAATATTAAATCAAGTAATATGTGACAATGTGTAGGATTGAGCTTAGATCTTTTTTTTTCCAATTAACTAAGGTGCATTACCGTTTTTATCAGAACCTTTAAACCAATGTTGTTTAACATATACATATTTACTTTTACTAAGTCCTAAAACACTATGTAACCTGTAGACAGAGTCTGGGCAAAATTGGATACTTGTTGAACTCACGTCAATTAAATATACATTAATCGAATATAGACCCGTGTCCCTCTCCCGCCCCTCCCACCCCTCCAAATTCACCATTTCAGTTAGTTTTCTGATGCAGCCTTTCTATTGTTGTTCTTTTAATATGCATCCGTCTCCACAAGATATATTTACAACTGGGTTATTGGCACTAGCATCCGCAGATGAGGGATACCATTCGTCGTTTGTTTTTCTAGAACTGTGTTACTTCACTTAATATATCTTCTAGCTCCATCCATTTACCTGCAAAGTTCATGATGTTGTTTTTCTTTACTGCTGCATAGAAATCCATTGTGTACATGTACCACATTTTCTCTATCCACTCCTCAGTAGAGGGGCAATTGGGTTGGTTCCAGCTTTTTGCTACTGTGAACAGAGCTGCAATAAATATAGCTGTGCATGTATTTCTGCAGTAAGATGAGTCTTGTGGGTATATACCCAGGAGTAGTATGCCTGGGTCAGATGGCAAGCTCATTTTGAGTCTTCCAAGGGTTCTCCACACTGCTTTCCATAGTGACTGTACAAGTTTACATTCCTACCAGCAATGGATGAGTGTTCCCCTTTCCCCACAACCTCTCCAGCACTTGATATCCTTTGTTTCCTTGATCCTGGCCATTCTTATTGGAGTGAGATGATATCTTAGAGTGGTCTTAATTTGCATTTCCCTAATTATTAGTGACACTGAACAGTTTTTAAGATGTTTCTCAGCCATTAATTCCTCCTCTGTGAAATCTCTATTCAGTTTTTTGCTCCATCTTTCGAGTGGTTCTTTTTTGTTTTTTGAGTAGTTTGTATACTCTGGAAATTAATGCTTTGTCAGATGTATCTGCAGTGAAGGTTTCGTCCCACTCTGGGTCTTCTCTTCACTTCCTTTATTGTTTCTTTTGATGTCCAGAAGCTTTTGAGTTTAATGAGGTCCCAATTGTCAATTGTCGATCTTATTTCTTGTGCAGCTGCTGTCTGATTTAGGAAGTCTTTTCCTATGCCTATGTCTTGTAGTCTGCTACCAACTTTTCTTCTATCACCTCCAGAGTTTTGGGTTTCACGTTGAGGTCTTTGATCCATCTGAATCGACTTTTGTCCAGGGAGAGAGATAGGGGTTTAATTTCATTCTTCTACAGGTGATGATCCAGTTTTGCAGCACCACTTAATGAAGATGCTGTCTTTCCTAAATGTAATCAAAGCCATATACAGGAAACCCACAGCCAATATCACCCTAAATAGGGAAACGACAGAAGCATTCCCCTTAAAGGTAGGAATTTGGCAAGGCTGCCCCCTGTCACCACTCCTTTTCAATATAGTGCTNCCCTGCAAATGTAAATCCAAAGTCCCCACATTTACTCAGTGATCTCTATCCCTGGTGACAAAATGGCTAGAGAGAGCCTCAGCTCCAAGTGGGTGACTTTTCGATCATCATTGGCTTCTCCCAGACATGGTGCACAGAATCTCAGAATTCATCCTGTGTTCTCCTGAGTATCATGAACTTGCCCCAACCTGTCCTTATCCCCTCCCTGTAAGTAAGCTGAAGGAGTTGCCGGAATCTCTACTCCTCCCCTTAGAGAGGCGGGAGCTCTTGGGCGTGAGAAAAATTTCAAGGTCAAAAGCCTTCCTTTCAGAGGACCACCCGCCTTACAAGAGCACTTATAAAAACTTTGAAAATATAAGGGAATCACTCGGTGATACAACACTTAGGAAATTACTAGGGAATTAAAGTCTTTTAGCTCTATTATAGTCTAATATGTCCATCGTGGTAGGTGGGTCTGTCACCAACTGAATCATTGTGACTTAGGGCATGGTAACAGTCTATTTTACTATCGAGGTTTTAAATTTATGCAAAAAGTCCTATTGTTATAGCTGTTTGATTTTGTAATAAAATTTTCTTTGCTATGGTTTATATGCTCTACTTCTTGTTATCCTGTAACACCCACTCAGAACTCAAGGAATTACTTAAATTCCTAGTACTCCAAGTAAGAGAGATTTTCTTTCTGTTTTTTAGGTATATAATAAATATTCTCATTAGTTCATCTGCCTTTTGATAATATTTTGAACAAGATGGATAGCTTGACTGTATCATTCAAGAGTCACTAAGTGATCTCTCAAATCTCACATACAGAAGCAGTAGCTAATGGCTCTATCTCATAGATTTCACCTACTTTTTGTACTCACTGGGTTCCTCCTCCATTAAATGTATAATTAATTAAACATAGAAGATCCACAACTTTGGCAGGGGATGTTTGGCAGCTGATCACTGTTGGGTGAGGGAGAGTCCAATCTTTTTAAGGAATGACAGGCTGACCAACTCCAGTAGATGAACTCACTTCTGGATACACACTTGACTTAGTAGGAATTAAGATATATGACAAGATGCCTTGTGCTTGGGCTATGGATAGGGCATCTAAATATGATTAAGTTGTATAAAAACCCAAAATTCCATAAAATATATTTTAAAAAAGATCTATGTATTCCTTCTTCAGTTTTGTTGTGGTGTATAAGATTTATTTGTATCCTGCCACTTTACTGAAATATTTAATCATTTCTAGGAGTTTTCTGGTGGAGTTCTTAGCATCCCTTAGCTAGACAATCATATAATCAGCAAAAAGGGATAGTTGACTTCCTCTTTCCAATTAGAACTCCTTTAATTCCTTTTCTTGCCTTATTCCTAGCAGGTTTCCTCTGGAGGGATCATTCCTCAATGTAATCAAAGCCATATACAGGAAACCCACAGCCAATATCATCCTAAATGGGGAAATGACAGAAGCATTCCCCTTAAAGTTAGGAACCCAGCAAGGCTAACCCCTGTCACCACTCCTTTTCAATATAGTGCTGGAAACCCTTGCTAGGGCAATAAGGCAAGAAAAGGAAATTAAAGGAGTTCTAATTGGAAAAGAGGAAGTCAACTATCCCTTTTTGCTGATTATATGATTGTCTAGCTAAGGGATGCTAAGAACTCCACCAGAAAACTCCTAGAAATGATTAAATATTTCAGTAAAGTGGCAGGATACAAAATAAATCTTTACACCAACAACAAGCAACTGAAGAAGGAATACATAGATCTTTTTTAAAATATATTTTATTGGAATTTTGGGGTTTTCATACAACTTAATCATATTTAATGCCCTATCCATAGCCCAAGCACAAGGCATCTTGTCATATATCTTAATTCCTACTAAGTCAAGTGTGTATCCAGAAGTGAGTTCATCTACTGGAGTCTGGTCAGCCTGTCATTCCCTTAAAAAGATTGACTCTCCCTCACCCAACAGTGATCAGCTGCCAAACATCCCCTGCCAAAGTTGTGGATCTTCTATGTTTAATTAATTATACATTTAATGGAGGAGGAACCCAGTGAGTACAAAAAGTAGGTGAAATCTATGAGATAGAGCCATTAGCTACTGCTTCTGTATGTGAGATTTGAGAGATCACTTAGTGACTCTTGAATGATACAGTCAAGCTATCCA
Source organism: Rhizomys pruinosus (assembly GCA_009823505.1). Taxonomy (NCBI): domain Eukaryota; kingdom Metazoa; phylum Chordata; class Mammalia; order Rodentia; family Spalacidae; genus Rhizomys; species Rhizomys pruinosus. Next base: position 1,384,034 of record VZQC01007230.1, read on the forward strand.
TCTTGTTCAAAATATCTATCAAAAGGCAGATGCAACTAATGAGAATATTTATTATATACCTAAAAACAGAAAGAAAATCTCTCTTACTTGGAGTACTAGGAATTTAAGTAATTCCTTGAGTTCTGAGTGGGTGTTACAGGATAACAAGAAGTAGAGCATATAAACCATAGCAAAGAAAATTTTATTACAAAATCAAACAGCTATAACAATAGGACTTTTTGCATAAATTTAAAACCTGATAGTAAAATAGACTGTTACCATGCCCTAAGTCACAATGATTCAGTTGGTGACAGACCCACCTACCACGATGGACATATTAGACTATAATAGAGCTAAAAGACTTTAATTCCCTAGTAATTTCCTAAGTGTTGTATCACCGAGTGATTCCCTTATATTTTCAAAGTTTTTATAAGTGCTCTTGTAAGGCGGGTGGTCCTCTGAAAGGGAAAGGCTTTTGACCTTGAAATTTTTCTCACGCCCAAGAGCTCCCGCCTCTCTAAGGGAGGAGTTAGAGATCCGGCAACTCCTTCAGCTTACTTACAGGGAGGGGATAAGGACAGGTTGGGGCAAGTTCATGATACTCAGGAGAACACAGGATGAATTCTGAGATTCTGTGCACCATGTCTGGGAGAAGCCAATGATGATCGAAAAGTCACCCACTTGGAGCTGAGGCTCTCTCTAGCCATTTTGTCACCAGGGATAGAGATCACTGAGTAAATGTGGGGACTTTGGATTTACATTTGCAGGGGTGGGGGAAAAGAAAGCCATTACTTGGCATGTAAGATATTTCCATTCACTTTGTAGTCAAGCGACTTCCCTGAACTGTGGTTCTGTGAGCCTTTCTTGTAGGTCTTGGGAAACCAGGGGTTGGGGGAGGTTAGACACCAGGTATGTGGGCATGTCCCTGGTGGAATCTTAACTACAGCCTTCTATTCTGTTCACACAATAAATCACCTGACGATGCATTCCTTAGAATGTATTTCTATAATTAAGCAGTGCATGATTGTAATTTCAAATTTGAAGTCATTGTAAAGTCAGCAAAACAGACACAGAATGTGGGCACTTAATAATTCTCCATAAGTGAAAACAGAGCAACTGTACATTGGTAATATGAACAGGAGTTTTCAGAGGTCCTGCCATGGGCCAACATTTTAATATTACATAAAAGGATGTGAATTCAAATATGAGATCTAATCTTTACTATTGAATGGCCACTTGAACTCTTATTTTCTTCATCTGAATACAAAATGGAAAGAAAATTCTCACCCCAAGTGTTTCAGTAAGGATTTAATGCATAAAAAGTTGTGAAATGTAAAAGGTCTGGCATATAATAAGATTGTAATAAATGTCAGCATTTAGATGGAAGTGAAGGAAAAGATATTTGAAGATAAGGAAGGATGAGAATGTTTACAATTCCCTGCTGTAGAAAGAGGAAGGTAAACAAGATGACACAGATGGCATACATACTGCTAATGGCTCCAGGTGTCTAAGTTGCTTGTTAAATAAACCTGTAGGTCATTTATCAATAATATTGTTCAGATCCCCCACCTAATTCTTTTTGCAACTATCATTAGTCTAGATTATTGCACAGCTTCAGGTATTATAAATCAGGTATACTTGAACCAGGCAAACATAACTGTCCATCTGGCTATGCTTTTTGAGCCAAGGCTAGAACTAGCTGGAACTACACATGCAGTGACTAGCAGAAGAGAGGCAGGAACAGAAGCAACCAGTGCCCAAGCACACTTTGGTCTCTATTTGCAGCTAGACAAATACCATCCAAAATAGAAAGATAAAGTCATAGCCAAAAGGATACCTTCTCTAATTCTGTTAGTAGAAACTTGTTCAAAATGCACTGAAATAAGACCCATTCTTTACAGGTTCCTTCTGGAAATGCCTGCTTTACCTATAAACATCTTGATTAGCTTTGTTATACTATTTTCTAATGAAATCCTATGCCAAAGCATTATAAAACTCTATGTTCTTTGCTCATGAAAGACAGACAATAGCATAATTATAATTAATTATGTTATTGGAAAATTGATACAATTAATTAGAATTTATTTAAATTTTAAATATTGTTTTTATTTTTTGTATATGAGTTATTGCCTGCAAGCATGGAAGTGCATCCATGTTGTGCAGTGCCCACAGAGGTCAGAAGAAGATATCATATTCCCTGGTCCTGGAGTTACAGATTATTATTAACTGCTATGTGAGCACTGGGAATCAAACCTGTGTCCTCTGCAAGAGCAGCCAGTACTCTTAACTTCTGAGCCATATCTCCAGTCCCTCAACTAGAATTTTAAAATAACTTAGTTTTTTTTCCACTATCGAAGTCCATAATATACTAACATATAGGATGGCCTTTATCTGTTTTTATTTTCCCACAATGGGGTGCACTGTTCCTGGATGTACTGGAATACCAGCTGTTTTATATCAAACTTATCATCTGCCTTTCTTATAATCTACTATGAAGGACAAGCAACTATGTTTCCCAGAAACCTGTGCCAGATAAACCTGTGATCAGTTGAAAATCTGGTAAGGTTTATAAGCAACAATAGAGTGAGGCATGAATGTATCTGTCCTCCTAGAGTGAACGTCTGGTCCAGTCCCATTTTCACTGTTAGGCTCTGACAGCATGAGACTCCTTCTAGGGCCCCTTCTTTCCAATCAGATCTACACACTTCTTCATTTGATCTTGTGGCCAGTACTTTGGCTCCTATGATCTTACCATTCCTAAGGATGATATTGGCTTTCTGCAATTGCTGATTTCTATATTGCTACATAGTCCCATGTTTAGCTTAGCAACTTCTCTTTTACCTTCACAATACATTCATTATAATATAATCCTTCTGTCTGAAGTACCTAGTGAGGTTTCTATTTTCACGACTCATCTTGACTTAAAAGTTAATGACATGGGGCTGGAGAGATGGCCTAGTGGTTAAGAGCTCCGACTGCTCTTGCAGAGGACTTGCAGAGGACCCGGGTTCGATCCCCAGCACCCACATGGCGGCTGAAAACCGTCTTTAACTCCAGTTCCAGGGGAATCCGACACCCTCTTCTGACCTCCGAGGCATTGCACGACACGGTACACAAACCTACATGCAGACAGTACATTCATACACATACAAAAATAAATTAAAAAAAAAAAAAAAAAAAAAAAAAGTTAATGACAAAAAATTGATGTCAAAACTAGCCAATATGCTGATATTAAGAGACTACAGAGGGGACTGGAGAGATGGGTCAGTGCTTAAAAGCGCCGACTGCTCTTGTAGAGGACCCGGGCTCGATTCCCAGCAGTGGCTAAGAACAGTTTTTAACTCCAGTTCCAGGGAAATACGACGCCCTCTTTTGACCTTTGTGGCATTGCATGACACGGGCGCACCAAACTACATGCAGACAGTATACTCTTACACATAAAAAATTATAAATAAAAAAAATTAAAAAGTAACTACAGAGTATTTATCCCTGAATCAGACAAACTTCTGCCTTCTATGACTCATGGATCATTGAAGAGGAGAGCATGTAAAGATTATAAGAACCAGAGGTAGTAGATCTATGAGGAAACAGAGTTCTTCAGACAGCTAGGCAGTTACGTGAATTCACAGCAATGGCGGCAGCATGCGCAGCAAACACCAAGCCAGACAAAAACTCAAATCTGAGGAACTATTTGGGAACTGATAGCTTCTGGGAGGCAGAAAGCCAGTTTTCCTTAAGGGTCAGTCAGAAGCCAGTGGATGGATCTACCTTGTAGGACCCAAGTTGACTTAATTGGCCTTAAAGAGTGTGTGTGTGTGTGTGTGTGTGTGTGTGTGTGTGTGTGTGTGTGTGTGTGTGAATGAAATCAGGTGGGCAGTTGTAAAGGGGTCTAAATATGATCAATATATGTGTGAAATCTAAATATTCAATAACATTTTTAATAAAACTTTATGATAAAAAAACACCTCATAAAGAGATGTTTCAGCAAAGTGTCTTGCATACAGGAATTCCTAAAATCTATTAAGTATGGTAAAATATTGGGATGGTGTCCAGGAGTGAAATGTGTTCAGTGATTCCTGAATCATTATTCTGAAAAGCTGGATTGATTGTGTTTGTTTTGTCCTCTTTTTGCATGGAATAGCTACAGATACCATAGGAAAGTATTGTTACACAAAACACAGTTTTAAAATGCTGACAAAAGTAAAATTCAGTTTGGAGTGATAATGCATACCTTTAATCCCAGCACTCAGGTAGCAGAGCCAGGTTAATCTCTATAAGACCCAGGCCAGCCTGGTCTACATAACAAACTCCAGGTCATATCTAGCTATAGGGAGACCCTGTTTCAAAAAACACACATCTTTCTGAAAATTCCTTAAATATGATACATGATGAACCAGTTTTATATTTTGCATCTCTGGTCATTTGACACATTCCTAACTGTGATAACTAGAAACAAATATCTTGAAAATTAAAGATAGATGGGAATAAGGCCACAGAAATCATCTCCCTCATTTTAAATCCATTTTCAATATTATGGTGGGCAACAGCAAGTTATTTCATGCTGAAACACCTTTTGCAAATTTGGTAATTGAATCCAGTTTGTTGAGTTTGCACCCTGGAAATGCCACTGCATTTCATTTATATCAAACCGACTGGGTTTGAAATGATTAAATGTGCCAGATTGAGGGAAAAGAGTCCAAATGAATTCATACAGAAATGTTATTAACTTGGAAATGGTTCAATGGACATTTGGCATTTTCACATTGGTGGGTTTCATTTGCAGAGTGAGAACAATGAGCTGGAGAGATACAGACTCTGTGTTTTCGCCACTTTAACATTTATGTTTGGCGTTTATGAACCTGAGCTGAGAATTAATTAAATTTCTGCATTGTAGCTTTCAAGTTTTACAACATATAGAAAGTTTGATATATTCACTGTCTCTTTTATATATTTTCAGTTTAAATATGGACCTAGGAGCATGATTTTATTTCCAAAACAAGAATGAGAAAAGCAAGAATGCTAAAGATAAGGCTTTGAACAAATAAATACACTGTTCCCAATTAAGTGCTTGGAATAGAGTATCTAAAGTTTAAATTATTAAGGTGCATGTTATACAAGCAAAATAATTACATGTTTAAAGGGAAAGTCATCATTTTAAATAATGATGTGACTCAGAACAAAATAAAAAGAGTAAATATGAGGAAATAGTGAATAATGCAGGATGGACCATAAAAAACTGGAAAACAAAATGAATCTCAGTGAATAAAGGTCTGCAAATCTGGAACAAACAATAACATGATATCTGAAGTCTCAACAGTGACTAACAAAACGCATGGTGCCCAGCAGCATTTGTGTGTTGGTTCTCTGCTTGAAACGTATTATACAAGTAAAAACATGGAACTGAGATCAAGAGCTTTGACAACCACAACCAGCCTTTATTCTAACTAGGTATCTGAGCTAATCACTCAGGTCCATTCATTCATATTTGCTCCACAAATATTTATTGTTCCCTGCTCTGTAACAATCACACAGTTATGATGGGAAAATTCTCAATAGGTTTATATTAGAAAGGGGAGGAATAATTAAGAGGGCACAAACTTCAAACAGGTTAATAGAATAATGAGTCATTACTAGACATTGTTAGCAGCTTTACCAATGAGCAGCTATGGACAGCAGCTATGAAGTCAGCTATCTATGAAGAGGAAAGGTCAAGAGGTGGGAGGGTACCGGATTCCATGGCTAGTGCAGTTATATCCTAGTACTCAAAGGGTTGCAGGTAGCCAGGAGACATTTCAGTCAGAGTTCTTGACTAATCTGAAAGTCTTTGCACATTCACAGTGTCAGGAGTTTGCTGAAAATGGATTTTACACTTTAGTTCCCCCATTCCTAAAAAGCTTTGCTTTCTGTGAATGAGAAAGACAAAATTAAATCTTTTATGCACACAGGTACTGTAAGAGAATAAAGCAAGCAGAACACATGATGACTGACAGAATGATGAAAGAGGAAAACAAAATAAAAATTTAGATGGTCTATGATTTGCATAACTATAATTGAAAGACATTTTAACTAGAGAACCCAAATATAAAAGAAAATGTGAAAATGTAGGCAGGGCTCACACCTTTAATCCCAGCACTGTAGAAGCAGAGGCAGGTGGATCACTTTGAAAGGCCAGGCCAGCCTGTTTTACATATCTACATAGTGAGATCCAGGCCAGCTAGGGCTATAGGGAGACACTGTCTTAAAAAAATGTAAATCATTATATATGAGTAACTTAAATCAATTTTGTTACATTTCTTCTCTTGGAATTGTTATATAGGACATTCTGTATTATTCACAAGATTGTTCGTTTTAGCATTTCTAAAGTGCAAGTCACTTTGATTCAATTACCATCTCAATACTCATCATGCATACCTGGTATAGGTAAAAATGATCTATCAATAAATATTTAGACACTCATTTTTTTCCTTAAGTATTCACCATAGAACTTAGGTTTCTAGAGTGTTTTTATATAATACACAAAATAAATATCCTATCTTGGTCACTATAGTGGCAGCAAACTCCAGGTACAGTAGCTAAGGAAATAAGAAGGTATTATAAAAAGAAAGTTCACTCTTCCCTGTATACAGGAAAAGATTCAGTCAGTCATATTGGCCTCTCTAAATTAAGATATTCATTCCCAATTATCTCAAATTGAAACAAGACTACAAGTCTGACATATAAGTCCTTTACCACCCAAAGAATATAAGTTGTCACTAGTCAGGGTTCATAATGACATGGAAATTTCTATTGAATTTGATTTGCCCTATGAGAAACTGTGAGCTTCTAGTAGCAAACAGTCATTGCAGCTGTGGAATGGGGACCTGGATCCTGAAATGGATATCTGATGGTGCTTTGTATCATCTATTACACCTGGCCTCTAGAGATGAGAAAATTCGTTACACCCAAAGAAACATAGGCACTCACATAATTAGAATAATGACACTTTTCAAATGGTTTTACTTTAAATATTTCTAGTCTACATAATTCAAACACAGGCCCTCTAGCAACAAGTTTTAGGGGACCCTATGCAAGCTGCTAAGGGAAAAAAAATCAACAGATGTTCCAACTTCAGGTTTAAAGACTAATAATAGACAACAATGATAGTACAGCTAACTATTTTGGTACAGTAGTGGCACTTTTTTGTTGAGGGTAATGACCAGCTACCTAATTAGACTTAAAGTCCACTCAGTGGGATGAAACGCATGTGTGGTACTGTAAACATACTCAAATACACATTGGCTGGAGAGGTAGCATAGAGAAAACCCTGCACCAGTCAAATAATTTGTCAAAAGTAATTTCTTACTATAGCCTAAGTATTGATCCTTATATTACAGAAGGATTGTAAGAGCCAGAGCTGGTACAGGAAACAGCATCCTCCAGGCTCCTGGACATGCGTTCATACAAATGTACAGCAGTGGTGACAGTAAGGACAAGACCCATGTAAACTCAATCAGACACAAACCAACCTAGAGCTTGGAAAATGAGCAGGAGGCCCCAACCTTAGATGAGGTACTGTAGGCAGCTGATCACTGCTGAGTGAGGGAAAATCAATCTTTTTTAAAAATTTTTAAAAATTTTATTGGACTTTTGCAAATTTCATAAAGCAGCTCTTTTTTTTGGTAGTCCCACCTTTTATTTTATTTTATTTTATTATTCACATAAATTTTATTTTTATTTTTTAAAAAAATCTAGACCCGTGTCCCCTCCCCATTCCCCCACCCCACCAGAGCTCATGCATTCTGCCAAACATGCTTTTCATCTCTTTCTCAGTCTTTCTCAATATTCTCCATGAGGAAGTTGACTGTTTTGAGCAGAAGTTCACTGTTTCAGTCAGTTCTTTGATGCAGTCCTTTATGTTGTTGTTGCTGTTGTTGTTGTTTCCAATATGCATCACTCCCAACAGCTTTGGACAAATCAATCCTTTTTTAAGGGACTAACACCGACCAGGCATCAGTAGATGAATTCACACCTAGAGACATTTGAGTATACAAATTTGACTCACTTGGCCTTAACATATATGATGGAATGCATGAAATCCTGTGGACAGGCTAGGGAGGGGGGTAGATGGAGGAAGGATCTAAAAATGATTAAGATCCTAGTATATGAAATGGACAAAATTTCCATAAATTGAAATTATACATTGAAAAATAAAATAAAATAAAATAATAAAGTAATTGATATCCCAGCATTGGACATTTAACAAGGGAAATATGTAATATGTGTTAAATCTTACTGTTTTGTGTTTATCCACAACCACTATAAATTGTTGTAAGTTTATGTAAGATAAATTTAATTATAAGTATTTGCAAGCAGATAAAATTTCCTTTCAACATCTTCACAAATAAGCTAAGTTGGATATAATTTACTCAAAAACTTGATTACACCTTTTTCTGTTTGCTTTCCAAGGATACTTCTGAATACAGATATTTCTTAAATTCTGTGGTTCTTGATAGGACTGGACTGGAGAAGTCTATGTCACTTACAGTGACATATGGGTAAAACACTGAGCTATAATCCCCATTTCTTTTCCTCCCTGTGGTAGTGACAGATGCAGGGCTAGCTCAATCATAATCTTTCCTCAGAACTCTCTCTTCCAACTCTGTACGATCATGTTTATGTCTCCAGTCAAAGGCCAATGCCCTAGGATTCCAGGTCTGTTTTGAATTAGACAACTTACTCAGACACTATCTTCCTTGCTTCTAGCACAGTAGGTATGAAGCTTGGGCCTTGGATGATGAATACGACAATAGCATTTGGGCCTTTGGAAAGGAATGAGAAAATGCAGAACACTATCATTTAGAGAAACCTGTTCCAGAAAGGAGATTCTTTTTTTGACTTTGCTTAGTTTATTTGAGATTTCTAAAGAGCTAAAGCCAAACTTCAGGTATTTATAAAGGTAAATCTACATTCTGCCCCAAACAGTTTTTGGTCTTACTTTAGGGCTAGGAGCTCAAAATACTCTTCCTGCAGAGTGTTTTATAATTATCTTTGAATAAGGAGTTATGGAGATAAAAAGGGTCAGCAAGATGAAAGATAAAGATATCTCCAAATGAGCCGGGCGTGGTGGCGCACGCCTTTAATCCTAGCACTCAGGAGGCAGAGGCAGGCGGATCTTTGTTAGTTCAAGGCCAGCCTGGTCTACAGAGCAAGTTCCAGGACAGCTGGGGCTACAGGGAGACCCTGTCTCAAAAAGAAAAAAAAAAAAAAAAAAAAAAAAAGATATCTCCAAATGAATAGACTTTAGAAAGGATTAAGAGAGAGACCGGAAAGGGTGGACCTACATGCTGACTCTCAGATGGCCACTGTGGCTGTAACTAAGAGTGCAAGTTTGGAATTAAGAGAACAGATGTAAGGTTAGTTTAGATGTGCCTGAAAGGTTGTTGGGCTATCTTCAGTTTCCAAAGGTACAAGAGGACACTTTAAATTTTAAAGTTTGTAACTTTTTAACAACATTAATAACAACTAACATATTTATTCATGTTTATTATATCACAAACATTTTATAATTACTGCTACTATTACTTTTCATGTCAATTTTCGGGGAAATTATTACTAGCTAGTAGTGTTCCCACTTCATATACATGAAATAGAGTATTCAGAAAGATCACATAACTTTCCCAATGTCTGATTGATTTGGAGAGCACATTTTCAAGGATGCAGTCAAATCTTCTGGACATAATAAGGCTTTGACCATTATTGGTCAGGAATGGATGCATGAAGATATAGAGGACCCATCTATTCCTGAATCTTGCTGTGTTTTCTTCTATAAATGTACTGTAGGCATCCTTGGCTATTCTGAGTTTGTAATGGCAATGGCTGTGTCATGTCCATAATACGGCGTTTTGCAGCACTTTCCCCTAGTTTCCCAATTGTTCAATCTTTCTGTCTCCTCTTCTGCAGTGTTCCCTCAACTTTAGAGGGCATGGTCTAAATCATCTCCTGATCACTCATCCATCACTCATTTTCAGCACTTTCTATAGTCATGAGTCTTTGCATCCATTTACTGGAGAAGCTTTTCTGAAGACATTTGATAAGTAGTATTTGTCTATGGATATAAACATAAATATTTATGGGTCAGTTTGAGGCTATGTCAATTTAGATAAACAATATTTAGTTCCTCTGAATACTTATGATAATCTCTATTGAGAGTTTTAGATCTGGTTTATAGTACCAAACATGGATTTCCCTCTGAGGAGTAAATCCAGAGAGTAGTTGGATACCCCACAAACAGCAGTGTACCGTGGTATAGGGTGGCACATCTTATCCTGCCAGATAGTCTCATAGTTTGTAGGGTTCACAATGGGGTAAGACTTTTCATGTCTTCCCCCACAACAAGCCCAGCAGCCTACACAGCATCTTCTAATACAATGAAAGCTAGTCATTAGGAAAGAAGCTTCTGCCTAGCACCAGCTTGATTTCTCTATATCATGCTACCAATTTGTATAGCATCTTCAGAAATATGCTCCTAAGATTGAGTTCTATGGGAAAAGAAAGAAATGACAAGAGCCTATTTATTTGGAGGGGCCTCTGAGGCCTCCATGATCAGCAACTGGTTATGAGGTATCCCAATAATGGTGCAGAGATTTTTGTTCAAGAACCATTGGATTCTGGGAACAAACCTTTCCAGCAATTCAGGGTATCTCCTTTCAAAATCTATTTTTACTGAATTACATTTTTAATTGCTTACAGAATAGGTTTCTATAAGACTTTTTCATATCTACTTCTTTATGGTTAACCTTCCCCCTGCCTCCAATATTCTCTGTCCCTTACTCCTTTCCTATTTAAACATGTCTACCTCCAGTATTCTCCTATTCTACTTTCATATTACTTACTCTCTACAATTTCCTCTCTCCATAGGCAATACTCACCTAATGGCTTTCCATATGGACTCTTTATAGTTTCCCGGCTTCTGTAGGCACTCCATGTTGATCAAACAAAATAATAGATTCAAATTCAGGATCCACATAGGAGGGAGAATATTCAGTGTTTGTTTTTCTCTATCGTGTACCTCAATCAATATAACTTATTCCAGTTGCTTCTTTTTAGCTGTAAATTTCATCTTATTCCAGTCACAATACCCTCTTCATTGTAGACTCTCATGTTTTCTCATCATCTTTCTCTTCCATTTTAACCCTGGTATATTCTGAGAATTAGAAAGACTATGCATGTGTCTAACTCAAATTATTTGGCAATTCCTTTTTGAATTGCTTGTGCTAAGAACACTCTTTCCTTAACTATTTTCTACCAATTATATGATGAGGAGAATTTTGGAATCAAGCTAATGTTTTTGCTATTAACCAAACAAGCTAATATATATACATACACACACACACACACACACACACACACACACATATATATATATATATATATATATATATATATATAATTTGTCTACTTTTTCCATATCATACTCCTGAAACCCATCACTTCTCCCACACACCAGAGCTATCTTAATAGTTCAGAACCTCATTAGTAATCCAATTTTATTGAAATGACCTACTTATAGACAAGACCCTTAAGACTAGATTGAAGGTAAGCATGAAATTATTCAACATTTTTATCATTTAAGTATAGCAATATAAAGGCAGAGAGGGGAATAATGGAATGAAAGCATTAATGTAGGGAATGAGAGGGCAGGGTAAAGGAGGGAGGCTAGGAGGGGGTAACTAACAATTAAAGACCCTTTTAAAAAGTCATATGGAACTGGGGCTGGAGAGATAGCCTAGAGGTTAAGAGTGCCGACTGCTCTTGCAGAGGAACTGGGTTTGATCCCCAGTACCTACATGGCGGCTGAGAACCATCTGTAACACCAATTCCAGGAGAACTCCAGTTCCAGGGGAATCCGAGACCCTTTTCTGACCTCCGCGGCATTGCACGACACGGGTGCACAAACCTACATGCAGACAGTACATTCATACACATGGAAAGTAAATTAAAAAAAAAAAGTCTTATGGAACCTACTTCTATGGAAGCTTCACACACACACACACACACACACACACACACACACACATATGAAAATAATTTAAATGGAGTTATTCTGTAACAAGTGGAAAATACCCCTACCATAAAACACAGGCTAGCAAGCAAAAACCCTGGTGCCAGAAATGGACCCCTCTTTTTAAATTTTTTTTATTATTTTTTTATGTGTATGAATGTACTGTCTGCATGTAGGTTGGTGCACCCATGTCATGCAATGCCACAAAGGTCAAAAAAGGTCGTCGGATTCCCCTGGAACTCGAGTTAAAGACAGTTCTTAGCCACCATGTGGGTGCTGGGAATCGAACCCCGGTCCTCTGCAAGAGCAGTCTGCTCTCTTAACCACTTAGCCATCTCTTCAGCCCCAGGAACCTTCTTAGAGTGTTGTTGATCAAGGAGGCCCATAGATCCTCAAAATGTATTGGTTATTGCCATTCTTCTTGACTACCCTTTAAAACTTGATGTTAAGGACTACATTCTTCAGTAGTAGAACAAACACTACCAAAATCAAGCTGGTACTGACCTCAAAGCTCATCTCTACCTCCAAGTTTGCTACAATATAGACTGACCTGGTGAGTCATCCCTCCTAGTGAAAAGCAGCATCAATATTAATGGAGTAGCCAAACACTCTGCTTGCATACAAAACTTGTTTAACAAGATGAAGCTGGGCTCTGTTATCAGGGGCAAAATATGCAGCTAAACAGGTCACAGGGCATAGGGCAGAGCCCATTATTATTATTATTATTATTATTATTATTATCATCATCATCATTTTTTGGTCTTTTCGAGACAGGGTCTCCCTGTAGCCCCAGCTGTCCTGGAACTCACATTGTAGACCAGGCTGGCCTTGACCTCACAAAGATCCACCTGCCTCTGCCTCCCAAAGCCTATTATTATCTTGCCAATCTCTGCATCTCAACAGAGAAGCTTCTTGCAGAATATGGCAATTAACACAGAGAAACACAACTGATCAATATGCAGCAAATGAGACTCTGCATTTCTTGGCCCTAAATGGGACACCTATATTATAGTCACTAACTCCAAGCCTCAAAACACTTAACAAATCCAGGAGAGCTGGGGTGACAGGGAGACTCTATCTGGAAAAGACAAAACAAACAAACAAACAAACAAACAAACAACAACAAAAACACTTAGCAGAAGAGAGTGTGGGAAGATTGTAAGAGCCCAAGGTAGGGGCTGGAGAGATGGCCTAGCGGTTAAGAGCGCCGACCGCTCTTACAGAGGACCCGGGTTCGATCCCCAGCACCCACATGGCGGCCGAGAGCCGTCTGAAACTCCAATTCCAGGAGAACTCCAGCTCCAGGGGAATCCGAGACCCTCTTCTGACCTCCGCGGCACTGCACGACACGGGTGCACAGACCTGCATGCAGACAGTACATTGATACACATACAGAAATAAAGAAATAAATAATTAAAAAAAAAAGAGCCCAAGGTGATAAATACAAGAAAAGGATGCTATCTGGTCACAACAGGGTAGTAGCAAATATGAACCCATAGCACTTATGACAGCATGCACAAGTCTTGTGTAAGCATAAGCAAGAAAAAAATCCTCCATGAATCGGGGAGATGGGCAAGGAGTCTCAGCCCTAGATGCAGAACTCTTGACAAGTGATATCTTCTTGGAGACAGACTCTGTTTTTTTTTTCAGAAGTGTGATTCCAGGCAGGTTGACCAGGCAGTAAGGAATAGAAACATACCCAAGAGCACTTGGGAAACATCAATTATATTCAATAGACCTTAAAAATAATAGGTACATAACGTGATAGTGAGTAGTGAGGTGAGAATACATTTAACAGTAGATTGAAAGTCAAAATATGACCAAATTCATTAAGTGAAATGTTAAAAGAATCGATAAAATGTTTTTCCTCTTCTAAAAATAAAAGGTATATTCGGATCTTATAATAATATTCTCATTTCTACATTGGCTCCACCATACATTTGGTAACTCATATGGCAATATTTGTAACAAGTGGAATACCCAACTTCTTATTCTGTACCTCCATTATAAGCACATGTGGGGACTCTATTCACTTCTTCCTAAGAGAAACTGATTATCTTTCTGGACAGTTTATTAGTTATAATTACCTTCTTCACCAATTTCTTGATTTATGCATGTTAATGGCATAATTCTCTCTCTTGGGCTGTGAATCTCTTGAATATACTTCTATTACTACAAATAACATGTTTTATTAAATATGATACTTTTCAAGTTTATGTACTCCTCTAGAATGCATGTTAGGGTAGGTTTTGAGTGTGTGTGCATGCACACAAGTGGTATAGCTATATTGTTGTTCCCAGTGTCTTGTCATCATTTCTGCAAAAGCAGGAGGCAAAAAATGAATGAATAACTTTGGAATATACTTTAGTAATTATTTCACAGAAGCATTCTGACATATTATCAATGAAATAAGCATGTCTTTATTTCATAGAGTTAAATATGTTCGTGATATATTTTCTTTGTTAATATAAGAAGTAAAGCAATTTTAAAAAGTCACAAAATGTGATGCTTTGTTGAGAACTTTTATAAAAATGAAGTAAAATCAATGAAGTTATAGTCATTCAAACTGAGTTAAAAACTTTGACAATAAACAATGTTGAAATTTTGGGGGTCATAAAATTATTTTTAGTGGATTTTGAAAAAAATATCTTTTTCAATGCTACTTTTATTGAAATTTTGTGTTTCATACATAATTTTTCAATCAGTCTCAATCACCTTTATACCCCCTTCTCCCTTGCCACCCACCTGCAGGCATCTCTTCCTCAACATCCCCGGAGTTCACACTTTCTGTGCTAGGCTCCACTGGGCTAAACTACTTTACCTGCACACTCCTCAGTGCCAGCTCAACCCCTGACCTCTCTAGTCAGCCTATCCAGAGCCCATTTCCTTAAAGGAGACCAGGGCTTCCTCACCCAGCCATCATCACCTGTCAGTATTTCCTCAGTCAACGTTAGGCTCTCCTACCATTTCTGCAGTTCTGTGCTAGGTCTTTGTCCAGCTGAGCTTCCTTGGGTTTTGTGCATGCTGATACAAATGCCATAGGTTCATATGAACAGGGTCCCAGGTGCTTGTAGGATGCATTTCCTTTTGGTCTTACAGCACCTCCCTGGATCTTATAATCTTTCTACCCCTTTTCTGTAATATTCCCTGGGCCCTGGGTGGGCAAAGCTGAACATAGGCAACCTGTCCAAAGAACCACATTCTGTAGACTCCTAATCCTCACAGATTGGCCATTCATATACTATTGGGATCCTGGTCTCCTGTCTCCTGGAAGGGCTTCCTTAATGAGAGTTAAGAAAAAGTTGATGCCTTCTTTGGTCTTTGTTTTATGATGCTTGGGGCTTCTGTGTAGAGGTTGCATTGGAGATGTATCGCCTAAGCATGAGCCATTCAAGATTATGTCTGTGTATGTCCAGTTGTGTGACTCTGTACTATTCTCATCTGGTGCAGAATAGGCTTCTTTTCCGAGTGGTGTTTGGGATAATTGTCTGTAAATATAAGGATATTTCTTTTGTAGTTAGTAAGATATTACCTTAGCCTAGGGATGTGTCAACCTTGGAGATTTTGCTGAGACTATTACTTCTCCAGTTATTTCCATCTGGTTATGTTTACAATACCACTCAGGAGTTTCTTCCCATTGAGTGTGCTTTAGGTCCAGTTACTTAGCCATTGATTTCTTCCAAGCTAAAAGGGCCACTATTACACCAATGTCGTATGCTCTGCTGGTCATCTACATGGATATCTGGTCTTGAGGCTGATTGTGGACCATTGATTGTCATTCTCCCTTAGCAGATTGCATAGTGTTCTCCAAAGCTATGAGAGCTAGCCTTCATTGGAGTTGGCTTCCATGTCAGACCCACATCCATTGGATTTTGAAAATTTTATGCAATACATTTTTTTCTTCTTTTTTTTGTCTCCCCCGCCCCCCAGAGCTCATGCATTCTGCCAAACATGCTTTTCCTCTCTTTCTCAGTATTTCTCAATATTCTCCATGTGGAAGTTGACTGATTTGAGCAGAAGTTCACTGTTTCAGTCAGTTCTTTGATGCAGTCCTTTCTGTTATTGTTGTTGTTGTTGTTTCCAATATGCATCACTCCCAACTGATTTGGACAAAAGCTCAAGAAGCCATGCACAAGAAATACTTACAACTAGGTAATTGGCACTAGCATCCACAGATGAGGGATACTGTCCTAGTTTGTCTTCCATTGCTGTGACAAAACATTCTGACTGACACCAACTTGGGGAGGAAAGGGTTTATTCAGCTTATATCTCCTGG
The DNA here is from genome assembly GCA_009823505.1 of Rhizomys pruinosus. Lineage (NCBI taxonomy): Eukaryota > Metazoa > Chordata > Mammalia > Rodentia > Spalacidae > Rhizomys > Rhizomys pruinosus. The sequence goes on from VZQC01007230.1 coordinate 1,400,329, forward strand.
GTTACAGTTCATCACTTAGGGAGCCCAAGGCAGGAACTCAGGGTAGGAACCTGGAGGCAGGAGCTGAAGCACAGGCCATGGAAGAATGTTGTTCACTGGCTTGCTCTCCTGGTCCATGCCCAGCCTGCCTTCTTATATGGTACACCACAACCTACCCAGGGTGGCACAACTCATTGTGGGCCAGGCCCTCCCACACTGCTGGACAACTAAGAAAGACAATACTCCACAGATGTGGCCACAGGCCAATTCAATGGAGCCAACTCCCCCATTGAGGCTCCCTCAACCCAGGTGTGTCAAGTTGACACTAAAGCTATCCAGCACATATATCATTCGTTGTTTGTTTCTCTGGGACAGTGTTACTTCACTCAGCATGATGTCTCTAGCTCCAGCCATTTTCCTGCAAAGCTCATGATGTCATCTTTCTTTACTGCTGCATAGAACTCCATTGTGTAGATGTACCACATTTTCTCTATCCACTCATCAGTTGAGGGGCATTTGGGTCGGTTCCAGCTCCTTGCTATTGAGAAGAGAGCTGAAATAAACATGGCCATGCATGGATCTCTGCGGTGGGATGAGTCTTGAGAGTACAGGCCTGGAGTGGTAGGCTGGGTCGAGTGGCAAGTTCATTTGACGTCTTCCAAGGGTTCTCCACACTGCTTTCTATAGTGGCTGCACGAGTTTACATTCCCACCAGCAGTGGATGAGTGTTCCCCTTTCCCCACAACCTCTCCAGCACTTGGTATCATTTGTTTTCTTGATCTTAGCAAGTCTTATTGGAGTAAGATATATCTTAAAGTGGTTTTGATTTGCATTTCCTTAATGATTAGTGATTTTGAACACTTCTGAAGGTGTTTCTCAGCCATCTCTAATTCCTCACTTGTGAAGTATCTGTTCAGCTCTTTGCTCCATCTATTGAGTGGGTCATTTGTTTCCTTTCTTCTTTATTTTTTGAGTAGTTTATATATTCTGGAAATCAATGCTTTGTCAGATGTTTCTGTGGTGAAGGTTTCCTCCCACTCTGTGGGATTTCTCTTCACTTCCTTTACTGTTTCTTTTGATGTACAGAAGCTTTTGAGTTTAATGAGGTCCCATTTGTCAATTGTTGACCTTAATTCTTGCACAGCTGCTGTATGATTTAGGAAGTCTTTTCCTACACCTATGTCTTTTAGTCTGCTGCCAACTTTTTCTTCTATTGCCTTCAGAGTTTGGGGTTTCACGTTGAGGTCTTTGATCCACCTGGAGTTGACTTTTGTACAGGGCGAGAGGTAGGGGTTTAATTTCATTCTTCTATAAGTGGTGACCCAGTTTTGCCAACACCATTTGCTGAAGATGCTGTCTTTCCTCCATTGTGTCTTCTTGGCCCCCTTGTCAAATATGAGATGGCTGAAATTGTATGGGCTCAGATTAGGATCTTCGGTTTTGCTCCATTGGTCAACAGGTCTGTTTTTGTGCCAGTACCAGGCTGTTTTTATGATGATAGCCCTGTAGTGTAGTTTGAAGTCTGGTATAGAGAACCCCTGTGTAGCTCTTTTCACTCAGAGTTGTTTTGTCTATTCGGGGTCTTTTGTTTTTCCAAATGAATTTAAGGACTTTTTTTTCCCAAGCCTGTGAAGAAACTCTTGCGGATTTTAATTGGGATTGCATTAAATCTATACAAGAGTTTTGGTAGAATGGACATTTTTACAATGTTAATTTTCCCAATCCATGAGCATGGGAGGTTTGTCCATCTTCTGATGTCTTCTTCAGTTTCTTTCTTTAAAGGTTTAAAATTTTCGTTGTAGAGATCTTTGGTGTCTTTGGTTAGGTTTGTTCCTAGATATTGTTTTTGAGGCTATTGTGAGTGGGAAGGTCTCTTTGAATTCTTTCTCCAGTTGCCTGTTCTTGGTATAAAGAAAGGCCATTGATTTTTTTAGGTTAATTTTGTATCCTGCCACTTTGCTGAAGCTGTTAATCGTTTCTAGGAGTTTTCTGGTGGAGATTTTAGTATCCCTTAAGTAAATAATCATATCATCAGCAAGTAGGGATAACTTGCCTTCCTCTTTTCCAAGTAGAACTCCTTTAATTTCCTTTTCTTGCCTTATTGCTCTAGCAAGTGTTTCAAGCACTGTATTGAAGAGGACTATTGACAGGGGGCAGCCTTGCCGAGTTCCTTCCTGTAAAGAGAATGTTTCTGTCCTTTCCCCATTTAGGATGATATTGGCTGTGGGTTTCCTGTATATGACTTTGATTACATTAGGAATGATCTCTCCAATCCAATTCCTTCCAGGACTGTAAGCATGAAGAGATGCTGGATTTTGTCAAAGGCTTTTTCAGTATCAATTGAGATGATGGTGTGGTTTTTGTCTTTCATTCCATTTATGTGTTTGATGATGTTTATTGATTTTCGTATGTTGAACCATTCCTGCATCTCTGGTTTGAATCCAACTTGGTCATGATGGATGATCTTCTTGATATGGGTCTGTAGGCAATTTGCTATTATCCTGTTTAGAATTTTGGCATCTGTGTTCATGAGGGAGATGGGTCTATAATTCCCCTTTTTAGTTGGATCTTTGCCTGGTTTTGGTAATAGAGTGATGCTGGCTTCATAGAAGGAATTTGGGAGAATT
>VZQC01007230.1:1418959-1497048 GCA_009823505.1 Rhizomys pruinosus
ATATATATTATATATATTAATATATATTATATATAATATATTATATATATACACATATGTTATATATATAAATATATATATATATATAACAATATATATTGTTATATATATATATAACTTCTGGGGTCCAGTTGCCTAGATTTCCCTTTCTGTTGCATTGTTCATGTTCATCTTCTGAGAGTTTTGTTTTGTTTTGTTGTTGTTGTTGTTGTTGTTGTTTCAGCTGCCTCTGGCGTCTTCTTTCGGGCTGCCAATCTCAGACCCGTTACTTGCTTCTTCCTTAATATTAAATCGTGATGGTTCTTGTTGGCTTCAGTGTGATTGTCTAAACCCATAAACATCAAGATATTCACCCAACATCAATAATTCCTGAACTCGGTGCAGAAAGAGGAGAGGTGCTACAAGTTTAATACAAGCCTGGGCTACATAGTAAGTACAAGGCAGGCCCAACTTGGACTTGAATAATTGAAATAATACTGGTTGCACATCTCCTTTAAATATCTGGTAGAATTATGTTCTAAATCTGTCTGGGCATGGGCTTCTTTTGGTTGGGAGGTTTTGTATTACTATTTCGATTTCCTTGTATTACATGGGTCTTTTTAAGCTGTTGAACTTTTCTTGGTTTAGTTTTGGTGATTCCCATGTTTTATATATTCATCTATTTCTTTTAGGTTTTCAAATTTAATCCAGTATAAGTTTTTAAGTATTTCCTTATAATTGTCTAGATCATTTTGTTTTTTGTGATGTTTCCCTTTTCATTTCTAATTTTGTTGATTTGGAGTTGCTCTTTCTTCCTTTTGGTTAATTTAGCTAAGGGTCTATATTGTGGTCTATTTCAAAGAAGCAACTCTTGTACTCATTGCTTCTTTGTATTGTTTTCTTTTTTTCTGTTTCATTAATCTCTGCTCTGGTTTTTGTTATTTCTTCTTGTCTGTTGGGTTTGTGTTTCCTTCGTTGTTGCTTTTGTGAAGTTAAATCATTTATCTGTGCTCTTTCTGATTTTCTAATGTAGGCACTTAGAGCTATATTTTTCCCTTTTAGGACTGCTTTTAAAGTGTCCCAGAAGTATTGTTGTACTGTATTGTTTTTTACGTTTAATTCCAGGAAGACTTTTACTTTTTTCTTTATTTCTCCTTTGACCCTTTCATCCTTAATTTTCTTATTGTCACAGGTAAGACTGTAAGTACTATACTGAACAGGAATGGACAGGGAGAGCATCCTTGATTTGTTCTTGATTTTGATAGGAATGCTTTGAGTTTTTCTTCATCAAGTACAATGTTGTCTGTGGGCTTTTATTATGTTGAGATATGCTCCATGTATGCCTACATTCTCCATGAGTTTTGTCAAGAATGGATGTTGGATTTTATCTCAGGCATTTTCTGGCTATAATGACATGCTCCTATGGTTTCTGTACTTTAATCTGTTTATGTGGTGAATGTAATTACTCACTGGAAGCGTCTGGTCTTGGGTTCTTTTTATTTGGGAGATTGTAATTACTACATGAATCTCATCAGTTGTTATGATCAGTTTAAATTATAAAATTTATTTCAACCATGTTAAGTCATAATATCTAGAAAATTATCATGTTATTTTAGATTTCCAGTTTAGTGGAATATATATTTTTAAAGTATGTACCTTTCATTTTTTAAAAAATTTCCTCAGTGTCTGTTATAGTGTTTCCCATTTCATTTCTGACTGTCTCTATTTGGGTCCTCTCTCCTTTTCTTTTGGTTATTTGGATAAAAATTTGTTAATATTTTCAAAAGAACTTTTGGATTCATTATATTATCTTTTTATTTTTATTCTTTTTCTAATTCACTAATTTCAGTATTTATTTATTTAATAATTTATTTATTTATTCCCATTTATTCTTTATAAGTATTATTCTTTTCTTGGTTTTCCACGGCTTTCAGGTTCATTGTTAAGCTATGTGCTGGATAGTTTTAGAGTCAACTTGGCACACCTGGGTTGAGGGAGCCTCAACTGGGGAATTTCTTCCATTGGACTGGCCTCTGGCCACGTCTGTGGAGTACTGTCTTGATTGCTGAATGATTTGGGAGGGCCCAGCCCACTATGGGTGGGCTATACCTGGGTAGGTGGTTCTTTACCATATTAGAAGCAGACTGACATGGGCCAGAGGAGCAAGCCAGTAAGAAGCATTCCTCCATGGACTGTGTTTAAGTTCCTGCCTTCTGGTTCCTACTCTGAGTTCCTACATTGGGATCCTTGAGTGATGAACTATGACAGGGAAGATGTGAGATGAATAAACCCTTTTCTCCCCAAGTTGGCATTTGTCAGAGTGTTTTGTTAAAGCAATTGAAAAGAAATGAAAACAAGCTATTTATATGAGATATCACTAAATTATTATGTAGATCTTAATGTTATAATATTTTCTTAATACTGCCTTGTGTCCCATAAATTTTCATTTGTTATGTTTTCATTTTTATTCAATTCTAGAAATTTTTGAACATACTTCTTGATTTCTCCTATGTTCCTATTTTTGTTCAATGTTGTTTACTTTGCATAAATTTGTGTACGTTTCTCATTTTTATTGTTGTTATGTGTAGTATTGTTGATTTGTGGTCAGATAGAATATAAGATGTTATTTCTATTTTCCTAAATTTGTGGAGACTTACTTTTGTCCAAATATATGGTTGATCATGTTTTATTAAGCTGAAATATATCATATATATATATATATAGCTTCTCCATGACTTTTGTCAAGAAAAGACTTTGGATTCTGTCAGCAGAAAAAAAAAATTCCTGCTGAGAAGAAAGTGTATTATTTGGTGTTTGGGTGAAATGCTCTGTCAATGTCTTTAAACTCCACTTGACTGAAGGTGTCACATAACTCCAGGCTTACTCTGCTTTGTTTTTGTCTGGTTGACCTGTCTATTTGTGGCAGGGGCGTATTGAAGTCACCCACTATCATTGCCTTGGATTCAATGTGCGATTTTAGATATATTATTTTTTTTTTTTACAAAACTGGGTGCTTTCAGGTATACTGCATACATATTTAGAATTGTGATATATTCTTGCTATATTTTTCCTTAATAAGTATGAAGCGAGATTCTCTACCTCTTCTGACTGTTGAAGCATATTTTGTCAGCTTTTAGAATAGGTGCATTTGCTTATTTCTTAGTTCCCTTTGCTTGGATTAAGTTTTTCCATTCATTTACCTGGAGGTGATGTCAATAATTGATTGTGAGTTTCATTTCTGGGAGGAAAACAATCAATGACTCCTGTTTTCTAATCCAATCACTTAGTCTGTGTCTTTTTAAATATTGTTCCAAAATATGCATATATACATTCCACACATAAGTCAAAATTAAAAATTCTGAAAATAAACTATACGTTGGTTCCTAAACACATTTAGAGATTCACATTTTAACAGTAAATTTGCATGCAGGTATAAAGTCGTATAACTTTACATTTTTTTTGAATATGACTACATATCCACCATCTATGTATGGTAATTACAGTGTGTGAGTATAAATGGTAGGACAATTCTAGAGCCCATTTATAGATTCACATTGTAATAGCATAGTTGCTTTCAGATACAATGAAATATAATAATAAAGTTACTCAGTTTGACTGCCAACTGGGGATTTGGTGTTAGCATCCACAAATGAGGGAAACCTTTCGCCTTTTTTTTTTTTTTCTAGGACCGTGTTACTTCACTTAGTATACTTGCTTCGAGTTCCATCCATTTACCAGCAAAGCTCATGAAGTCATCTTTTTTTACTGCAGCATAGAACTTCATTGTGTAGAAGTACCACATTTTTGTTATCCAGTCATCAGTTGAGGGGCATTTGGGTTGGTTCCAGATCTTTGGTATTGTGAAGAGAGCTACAATAAACATAGCTGTGGAGTCTTGTGGATATATACCCAGGAGTGGTATGGCCGGGTCAGGTGATAGGCTCATTTTGAGTTTTTTATGGGTTCTCCACACTGCTTTCCACAGTGCTTGTACCAGTTTACATTCCCACCAGTAGTGGACAAGTTTTCCCCTTTCCCCACAACCTCCCCAGCATTTGGTGTATTTTGTTTTCTTGATCTTGGCTAGTCTTATTGGAGTAAGATGATACCTTAGTGTGGTTCTAATTTGCATTTCCTTAATTATTAATGATGTCGAACACATTTTAAGATGTTTCTCAGCCATCTTTACTTCCTTACTGGTGAAGTCTCTGTTCACTTCTTTACTCCATCTTTTGAGTAAGTCATTTGTTTTCTTACTTCTTTGTTTTGTTTTGTTTTGTTTTTGTCTTTTCGAGACAGGGTCTCCCTGTAGCCGCAGCTGGCCTGGAACTTGCTCTGTAGACCAGGCTGGCCTTGAACTCACAAAGATCCTGTTACTTCTTTGTTTTTTAAGTAGCTTATATATTCTGGATGTTAATGTTTTGTTTGATGTATCAGTGGTGAAGGTTTCCTCCCACTCTGTGGGTTTTCTCTTCACTTCCTTTATTGTTTCTTTAGCTGAACAAAAGCTTTTGAGTTTGATGAGGTCCCACTTGTCAGCTGTTGACCTTATTTCCTGTGCAGCTGCTGTTTGATTTAGAAAGTCTTTTCCTACACCTATGGCTTGTAGGTTGCTCCCAACTTTTTCTTCTATCACACTCAGGGTTTCACGTTTTAGGTTCAAATCTTTTCCCATAGTTAGTTTTAAGATTAAATTGAAAGTTTTTGACAAAAATGTTTAATATGTAACTGTATCCCACCTTTTTTATTTTAGGTTTTTTATTTTTGACCCATGAGTCTCAAAAAGGTAGATGTAGTACACATACCTATAGGCAGGAATCAAGGTATAAATTTCATTAAATTTATCTAAGCTTTTTTGGGTGACTGTATGTTGTTAATTTGGGAGGCAAACTTAATTCCTTATGTTAAATTATCCTACAGGTAAAAGAGAACATTACAAGATGATACTGTATAACACAAAATTTATAGAGAATATTCATATATGTTAATCCCAAAGTTATTGTTATATAAATTTTAAGTAAAACACCATGTAATTTTAAATTAAATATACATTAATAGAATATAGACCCATGTCCCTCTCCCACCCCTCCCACCCCTTCCGGTTCACCATTTCAGTCAGTTTTCTGATGCAGTCTTTCTGTTGTTCTTCTTTTAATATGCATCCCTCTCTACAAGAAATATTTACAACCATTTGTTGTTTGGTTTTCTAGGAGTGTGTTACTTCATTTAATGTAATATCTCCTAGCTCCATCCATTTACATGCAAAGTTCATGATGTTGTCTTTATTTACTGCTGCATACAACTCCATTGTGTAAATGTACCACATATTTTCTATCCACTCGTCAGTTGAGGGGCATTTGGGTTGGTTCCAGCTTTTTGCTATTGTGAACAAAGCTGAAATAAATATAACTGTGCATGCATTTCTGCAGTAAGATGAGTCTTGTGGGTATATACTCAGGAGTGGTATGACTGGGTCAAATGGCAAGCTCATTTTGAGTATTCCAAGGGTTCTCCACACTGTTTTCCATAGTGGCTGTACAAGTTTACATTGCCACCAGCAATGGATGAGTGTTCCCCTTTCCCCACAACCTCTCTAGCACTTGGTATCATTTGTTTTCTTGATCCTGGCTGGTCTTATCTGAGTGACATGATATTTTAGAGTGGTCTTAATTTGCATTTCCATAATTATTAGTGACGTTGAACAGTTTTTAAGATGTTTCTCAGCCATCTCTAGTTCCTCCTCTGTGAAGTCTCTATTCAGCTCTTTGCTCCATCTTTTGAGTGATTCATTTGTTTTCATTCTTCTTTGTTTTTTGAGTAGTTTGTATATTCTGGAAATTAATGCTTTGTCAGATGTATCTGCAGTGAAGGTTTCCTCCTACTCTGTGGGTTTTCTTCTCACTTCCTTGATTGTTTCTTTTGATGTACAGAAGCTTTTGAGTTTAATGAGGTCCCATTTGTCAATTGTTGATCTTATTTCTTGTGCAGCTGCTGTCTGATTTAGGAAGTCTTTCCCTACACCTATGTCTTACAGTGTGCTGCCAAGTTTTTCTTCTATTACCTCCAGAGTATTGGGTTGAGGCCTTTGATCCATGTGGAATTGAATTTTGTACAGGACGAGATGTAGGGGTTTAATTTCATTCTTCTACAGGTGGTGATCCAGTTTTGCCAACACCACTTACTGAAGATGCTGTCTTTCCTCTATTATGTCTTCTTGGCCCCCTTGTCAAATATGAGGTGGCTGAAATTGTACATGCTCAGGTTTGGATCTTCAGTTTTATTCCATTGGTCAACTGGTGAGTTTTTGTGTCAGTACCAAGCTGTTTTTATGACTATAGCCCTTAGTATAGTTTGAAATATGGTATAGAGATGCCCCCTGTATTGCTCTTTTCGCTCAGGGTTGCTTTGGCTATTCAGGTCTTTTGTTTTTCCAAATGAAATTGAGGTTTATTTTTCCAAACCTGTGAAGAAACTCTTGGGGATTTTGATTGGGATTGCATTAAATCTGTATATGAGTTTAGGTGGAATGGACATTTTTGCTATATTTATTTTCCCAATCCATGAGCATGGGAGGTTTATCCATCTTCTGATGTCTTCAATTTCCTTCTTCAGAGGTTTAAAATTTTTGTTGTAGAGATCCTTGGTGTTTTTGGTTAGGTTTGTTCCTAGGTATTTTATTGTTTTTGAGGCTATTGTGAGTGGGACGGTCTCCTTATATTCCTTCTTCAGTTGCTTGTTGTTGGTGTAAAGAAAGGCTATTGATTTTTCTAGATCTATTTTGTATCCTGCCACTTTACTGAAATTCTTAATCATTTCTAGGAGTTTCCTGGTGGAGTTCTTAGCATCCCTGAAATATACAATCATATCATCAGCATAAAGGGATAGCTTCACTTCCTCTTTTCCAATTAGAACTCCTTTAATTTCCTTTTCTTGCCTTATTGACCTAACAAGGGTTTCATGCACTATACTGAAAAGGAGTGTTGACAGGGGGCAGCCTTGCTAAGTTCCTACCCTTAAGGGGAATGCTTCTGTTGTTTCCCCATTTAGGATGATATTGGCTGTGGGTTTCCTGTATATGGCTTTGATTACATTGAGGAATAATCCCTCCAATGCAATTCCCTCCAGGACTTTAAACATGATGGGATGCTATATTTTGTCAAAGGATTTCTCCACATCATTTGAGATGATGGTGTGTTTTTTGCCTTTCAGTCCATTTATATATTTGATGATATTTATTGATTTTCATATGTTGAACCATCCCTGCATCCCTGCTATGAATCCAACTTGGTCATGATAGATGATCTTCTTGATGTGGGTCTGTATGCGATTTGCCAGTATCTTGTTCAGAATTTTGGCATCTGTGTTCATTAGGGAGATGGGTCTATAGTTCTCCTTTTTGGTTGTGTCTTTGCCTGGTTTTGCTAATAGTATGATGCTGGCTTCATAGAAGGAATCTGGGAGAAATCCCTCTGTTTGTATACTTCTAAACAACTTGAGTAGTAATGGTTGTAAGTCTTTTTGAAATATTTTATACAATTCTGCTGTGAAACCAACTGGTCCTGGGCATTTTTTTTGTTGGGAGGCTGCTTATTACATCTTCAATTTCTTCATATATTATTGGTCTATTTAAGCTGTCAATCTCTTCTTGGTTGAGCTTTGGTGATTCCCAGGATTTCAGATATTCATCCATTTCTTCTAGGTTTTAAAACTTAGTAGAGTATAGGTATTTGAAGTATTCCTGTATGATTGTCTGGATCTTTTCATTGTCTGTTGTGATATTTCCCCTTTCATCATAGATTCTATTGATTTGGAGTTGTTCCTTCTTTCTTTTGGTTAACTGGGCTAGAGGTCTGTCTATATTTTTTATTCTCTTGAAGAACCAACTTTTGGATTCATTGATTTTTTTGTATTGTTTTCTTTGTTTCTATTTCATTGATCTCTGCTCTGATTTTTGTTATTTCTTTTTGTCTGCTGCATTTAGGGTTCATTTGTTGTTGTCTCTCAAGTATTTTTAGCTGCAGTGTTAGATCATTCACTTGTGCTCTTTCTGTTTTTTTTAATGTAGGCACTTAGAGCTATAAACTTCCCTTTTAGGACTGCTTTTAAAGTGTCCCATAGGTTTTGCTTTGCTGTATTATTATTGTCATTCAGTTCCAGGAATGTTTTTATTTCTTCTTTCTTTCTTGACCAATTCATTATTCAGGAGAGTGTTGTTTAGTTTCCATATGTTCTTGTAGGTTGTAGGGTTTATCCCGGTGTTGATATTGAGTTTTATTGCACTGTGGTCTGATAGAATGCATGAGATTATTTCAATCTTTTGTCTTTGTTGAGTTTTTCCCTGTGTCTCAGTATATGGCCTATTTTGGAGAATGTTCCATGGGGTGCTGAGTAGAAAGTGCATTCTCTGGTGTTTGGGTGAAATATTCGATAGATGTCTGTGAGGTCCATTTGGTATATTGTATCATTTATTTCAGATGTCTCTCTGTTTATCCTTTGTCCTGTTGATCTGTCTAAAGGATTTAGTGGAGTATTGGAGTCCCCCATACTATTAGTGTGCTGGGGTTAATTTGAGCCTTGAGATCCTGAAGAATTGTCTCCACAAAGTTTGGTGCAATGGCATTTAGTGTGTATATGTTCATGATTGTGAGATCTTCATCGTCAATTGTTCCTTTAATAAAGTTGTGCTGGCCGTCTTTGTCGCTTTTGATTTCTTTTGCTTTGAAGTCTATTTTGTCTGATATTAGAATAGCAACACTTGCTTTCTTTTTGGTACCCTTTGCTTGGAATACTTTCTTCCATTCCTTCATCTTAAGTTGGTGCCTATCCTTGAAATTGAGATGGGTTTCTTGTGGACAGCATGTAAATGGATTTTGTTTCCTAATCCATTCTCCCAGGCTATTCCTTTAGATTGGGGAATTCAGCCCATTAATATTTAAGGTTATAATTGAAAGATGGATGTTGCTTCCTTTCCCCTTATTATCTATTTGGACTTTTAGTCTCTGATTCTACTCCTATGGTTATGTTTTTATTAGATTTTTTCCTAGGTGCTTGAGGATAGTTGCTCCTCTCTTCTGCCCTTTGAATTGTTTCAAGTATTTTCTGGAGAGTTGGTTTTTCCGGACATGTATTCTATCATCTTGTTTATGTCATGGAAGATTTTTATCTCTCCTTCAACTATAATCCACATTTTTGCTGGGTAAAGTATTCTGTGTTGGTATCCACAGTCTTTTAACACTGGGAATGCTTTGCTCCATGTTCTTCTTGCTTTCATGTTTTGTGCAGAGAAGTCAGTTGTAATTCTGATTGGTTTCCCTTTGTATGTGACTTGCTTTACTTTTGTGGCCTTCAGAATTTTATCTTTGTTTTAGGCATCTAGCATTTTAACTATGATATTGTGTGGGGAGTTCCTTTTCTGATCTTGTCTGTTTGGAGTCCAATGTGCTTCTTGTATTTGAATGGGTTTGTCTATTTTTAGTTTGGGGAAATTTTCATCTATTATTCTGTTGAAGATCTGATCAATACTGAGATTCTTCTCCTTCCTATATTCTTATGATGCAGAGGTTTGATCTTTTCATAGTGTCCCATATTTCCTGGTTGTTCCACTTTTGTGTATTTTTAAATTTTTCATATTCTTTATTTGAGCTTTTTAGGTGCTCTGTGTTGTGTTCCAGACCTGATATTCTTTGTTCTGCTTCCTCCATTCTGTTTCTGAGGCTTTTTCCTTTCCTTTCTTCTTGATTGGATGAGTGTTCTATTTCCTTTTTCATTTCATCCTGTGATTTCATTCATATATCCATTTCCTTTTTGAGTTTCTCAATCTCTTCTTGTGCTCCTTACTTCATTGGTTGCCTCCTTTTTCAGTGTTTCTACTTCCTTAAGGTGTTTTTTTTTCTTCTCTCTCTAGTTCTTTCTGGAGTTTGTCAATCCTTTCCTTTCGTTCTTTTCGAAGTTTGTCATTGTATCCCTCTAGGTCCTTTTAGAGTTTTTCATTCTCTCTCTTTAGTTCTCTGAATTCTTCTTTATTTTCTTTAGTTTCTCTGCATAGGTCTGCAATTATTCCTCTAAGGTCTGTTTTTGGGGTCACTTCCAGGGGGATCCCATTTTAGCTATCTCCTACAGGGTTGGTAGAGCTTGGTGTGGAATTATCCTACACCTTTCCCATGTTGTGCCTTTGTCGTGTCCCTGGCATGTGAGTTTCCCTTTTCTGATTCAAATCACAAATGCTTTTTCAGTGTGTTGAAGGCTGAAGGCTTCTTCTGTTTTGCTTGCCTCCTTCAGATGCTATATTTTTCTTCCCCCCCCCTCCTTGTTTATGTAGTGTTGACTGTCTAGGTTTCAGGCTTTCACTTTTGTTTATATATTGGATAATGGAAGTCTAAGTCACTCTTCCTTTCCTGTTCTGAGGGTTCTCCTGTCTGGAGCAGTGCCAGGCTGCTCCAGGTGATCCTAGCAAGTTCAGAACCTGAGCCCCCAACACACGACCTCACTGTGGCACCTGAGCCAGACCCAGACCCAGAGCCGCTTCTAGCTGCCCCATTTCTCTTACATTTTCAAATTTAGTAGAGTATAGGTTTTTGACGTATTCTCGTATAATTGTCTGGATCTTTTCTTTATCTGTTGTGATGTTTACTCTTTCATCACAAATGCTATTGATTTGGAGTTGCTCTTTCATTCTTTTGGTTAACTGGGCTAGAGGTCTGTCTATTTTGTTTATTTTTTCAAAGAACCAGCTTTTGGATTCATTGATTTTTTTGTATTGTTTTCTTTGTTTGTATTTCATTGATTTCTGCTCTGATTTTTGTTATTTCTTTTTTAATGGAAAATTTAATTATTTAAAGCAAATCACAAGTAAACATTCCCAGTTATCATAGAGTGTTACATTAAAAAATTCCAACAGTAAATTAAAATACATTATAACTTTGCATGTCGAATGTATTGTTGTGTCATCTCTCCATTGGAGTGAAGAGATATTTAGATCAATGGATATTATGTAAAAACTTGGATTATAAACAGCAACTACTCTACTTTTAACCAGAAGTCTTAATTTCAGAATTAAAATGAATTGATTAGAAATTTATTGTTTGCTAATGCAGAGCAGCAAAAACTCCTAAGTTAAACTCATTGCGTTAATAAATCATTTATTTCACAAATGTGGGCTGTCACTGTGTGGTACTATACAATAACCAAGCTGGCCATGAAAAGCTTTCCAAAAACATAATTGGCATATTTTTTTCATTCAAATACAACAGTGTATTATGCAAATGGTGAATGACAAACCAAATGACTTCTTATCAGGCCAGAAATAATATTACTTCAAAAGGTCTGGACATTATTTTCAGTCAAAGGCATTGCCTGGAAAGTAACAAGTTGCATCATATTCAGGGCTGCACAAAGTTTTCTTTCAATGGAACTGGAAGGTAGGTTAGATGGAACTTGGTATCTCAGTCAGCAAATACCGAGTGCTGGCTACCTAACCCAAACAACAAAACCAACAAAAACCCAAATAACAAAACTAGAGTAGAAACTGTGTAAAATTATCTCTTTGACCTTGCTTTTCAAAAAAAAAAAGTTATGGTTAATTTTGAAGAAGTCGGGCTGGAAGTATAGCTCAGTGCTAGAGCCTGCCTAGTGTGGATAAGGCTCTGGGGTCGCTTCCCAGTAAAAAAGAAGTCTGTTGAAGTGATCTTTTGATTCTAAGGTGTCTGCTTCATCATTTCAAGGCAATTTCTACTTTATTTGGCTTGCTCACAGCCTCTCTGTTTCTTCCCAGCCTGTTACCCAGGCTGGGAAGGACACTGAGAAGGGGAACAAGCTTTTCCATTGTGATTCATTCCATTTTCTCTACCCTAAACTATCCCTCAACTCTGAATGTGTAGTGAATAAATAACATTTGAAAGACACAAAAATATCAGATGAAACAAAATCTGTTGGTAGGATACAGATCAATGCTTCCATGTCTTGAACCAAATAACTAAGTTTGAATGAACTGAGTCCTATCAGAACACAGAATCCTACTGCCACCTAAGTGTCAGGGAGATTTTAAATCCTTCTAAGGTCAGTGCGAATTTAAAAAGAGACATGCTTATACTGTTTCCGAGGCTGGTCCTGTACTCCAGTGATCCTCTGTCTCAGCTTCCTGAGCAGCTGGACTCTAGGTCTGCACCACTGGGCCTGGCTTGGCTCAAAGGCCTTGGATGTTGTTTCTAGTTTTCCATTGCACAATGGATGTTGTTTCTAGTTTTCCATTGCACAAATATTAATAAATTAAGTTTAATTACCATGATTAACACCTAAGTCTTAGGAAATTCTCTAAGCATGTCCTTTGTTCCCTTCCGTTTCTTTTGGGGGGGCATGCTGGAGGTATGTTAGGCAACAATTCAACCTCTAAGTTATACCCCTAGACCCATCCAGATGTCCTGATGAGGGGGCGTGGCAGTGACAGGGCCACAGACCATCTCAATTCACTTGGGTACTGACAGCCTCCTGGACCAACAGTACAGCCCCAAAGGAACATCCTGCAGGGACCAGGGAGTCTAATATTGCAGTCAGTTCTCATAGGTTCTCCAATCACCACATAGAGCCTGACTGTTGATACTCATGTATTCAAATCTACATAGACACTCAGGAAACAGATTCAAATGAAATTTATTTACAACAGTATTGCCAGAGAGCAGGGAATTGAGAAATTCACCAGCTATACTTTTTTTGTCTTTTTGAGACAGGGTCTCCCTGTAGCCTCAGCTGTCCTTAAACTCACAGAGATCCGCCTGCCTCTGCCTTCGGTGTGCTGAGATTAAAGGCGTGCACTACCATGCCCTGCTAGCTAGACCTTTTAATAAGTTTTGGAGAGAGATTGAATTGATTCCTTGACTAAATGATTAGCTTGTGATCACAGGTTGATTACCCTCTAGAATTTAACTGGCGTTATAGGCATAAAAGGCATGTTCTATAAGAAAACAGCTACAACAACCTTTCTGGCAAAGACCAGTCCACAGTGCAGCATAAGGTTTTATATCTGGTTTGGGGAAGAGAACTATTTCTGTCTCTTCTATTATTTTCCAAATTTTTTTTTCTTTATATATGCAACATTCTGTGTAAAAACGTACTTCCATATACAAGGAATTCTACTCTCCTCTTCCCACTGTGACTCTTTTTCACAGGCTGCTAACAGAATGAGGTCAGGAAGTATACAGTAAACACAAGTTGGCACTCTTTCCACAGGTGAGTCAACTTGGGTACCTCTTTCAATTTACCACTGATAAGCACTCAGCCTTCTAGAGAAAAAGTCAAATACTATAAAAGGGAGAATTAGGAGGAAAGGATTCTTATGGCTTTATCTGCTGATTAGAAACTAGAGAATTTCAATACAATGATCGTAGATGTTTTTCAGGTCTGTTTGCTCTGCATCTTGGGTAACAGCACAGTGCTTAAACTATATGAAGCAGAATATCAGCACTAAGTAGTATGTTCTATAACCTCTTTAATCATAAAAAATCTATTAGCTATGTACACATGAAGTCAAGATTTAGTGTTTTGAACAGCCATCAGTTATGAACATGCTATTGCTGAGTGTTAAGCAAATTACTAAAACTATTAAAATATTAGTATCTGATTTGTATTTTGTTTTCTTTTAACCTGTTATTTACAGAAGTCCTGTTATAATGCTGAAAGTAGACATTTTTCAATGTATGTTCCTCATAAAATGACACCTAACATTGAGTGATACAGATTTATAAACATGTACAAATATATAACATACTAACACATGGAAACATCATATGTATAAAAACTAAAAATTAAAATAAATCTTAAAACTCGCAGAACAGAAAATTAATATGTTCAGAAAATTATACAGAAAAATTTTTGTCTGAGAACCTCAGTGGCCCACTAGTTGAAGTGCAGTACTAGTGAAGGAAAAAAATATCCTCAAAACAAAAAGTAAATCATATACACGTTTTGGTCAAATGTCTATAGACAACTACCCTGGAAATAAACTGATGAACACAAATACACTGTTCAATGAGCATAAAATATTGCATAGGAAAAGTGTTGTCTGAAGAAAAACCAATTTCCCATAGTCTTAATTTCAAAATGGTTCCTTCCCACATTTAGATATAGCTGTATTTTCTAAGTAAGAAAAAAATTTACTATTTTGTAATACTGTCAGAACCCTACTCTGCCGTTAGTCAATCTCCACTCTACTGTGGCCAGGGAAACAGAGTGAAGATTTGGCAACGATAAAAAGGCAGGTAAGACTGTAAAACACATAGGTATATGTACACCCGAGAAAGGAAGGCCCCAGGCTCTACTCATGGAACACTGATCCTGCAAAAACCTCCACAGGTGGTCACAGTGATGGTCAGACAGTGGTTGAATATGACTCTCTTTGTGGGGACCGCTCCTCTGCAACCTCTTGACTCCCCCATTGGGTTTCCAGCACCTTCTTCTGCATCGCTCTCACTGCCGTCTGTCTGCCAGAGTAGGGTCCAAAGACATCGGGCCAGATTTTCTGTGCACAGGAAAACCAATGCTACGTTCCTGTAAGGAACTGTCTATAAAAATCTTCATCAGATGAGTGGAACGATTCGTCATCTCCTATTAAGTGGTTGACAATGTGGATTCCATCAAAAGGTGATTGGCTGGAGAAGTTCCTCTGGCCTTTTAGGCACCTAAACTCATGATTCATCTCTGCTATCTGATCTTTGAGTTCCCTAATATACTGGTTAGAATCCGACTTGTTAAGCTGTCCTTGAAGCTTTCCCTCTTCTTTCTGGATTTCAATCTCAGCAATGTGCTGCTGCAGTTCAGCCACTGCGGCTATGCTATCTGCTTCCCAGAGTCTCATGGCCATGACCTCTTCTTTGTTCTTACATACATTCAATCTCTGCTTGTCTGAGCCTTGCATCACTTAACTGAGTAAGCAGTCCTTTGTTCTGCGCAGAAACAGTGCACACCTTCTCCTGCAAACTGGTCACCTCTTGTTCTGCTCTTTGAAGATGGTTACTATTGATCTGGTTATCTCCTGGGTCACAGTTCATCACTCAGGGAGCCCAAGTTAGGAACTCAGGGTAGGAACCTGGAGGCAGGAACTGGAGCACAGACCATGGAGGAATTCTTCTTACTGGCTTGCTCCAATTTTTGTTATTTCTTCCTGTCTGTTGGGTTTAGGGTTCATTTGTTGTTGTCTTTTAAGTGTTTTTTGGTTTGTTTGTCTTTGTTTTTGTTTTAATTTTTATTTATTATTGTATGTGTATGAATGTGCTGTCTGGATGTAGGTTTGTGCACCTGTGTCATGCAATGCCACATCATAAGAGGGCGTCGGATTCCCCTGAAACTGGAGTTAAAGACAGTTCTCAGCCGCCATGTGGGTGCTGGGGATGGAACCCGGGTCCTCTGCAAGAGCAGTTGGCGCACTTAACCGCTAGGCCATCTCTCCAGTCCTCAAGTGTTTTTAGCTGCAGTGTTAGATTGTTTACTTATTCTCTTTCTATTTTTTTGTTTGTTGTTTTTATGTTGTTTTTATGTGGGCACTGAGGGCTATAAATTTCCCTCTTAGGACTGACTTTAATGTATCCCACAGGTTTTGTTGTGTTAGTCTGTGACTTTTTTTAATTTTATTTATTTTTGTATATGTATGAGTGTACTGTCTGCATGTAAGTTTGTGCACCTGTGTCGTGCAATGCTGTGGAGGTCAGAAGAGGGTCTCGGATTCCCCTGGAACTGGAGTTCTCCTGGAATTGGAGTTACAGATGGTTCTTAGCCGCCATGTGGGTGCTGGGGATCGAACCTGGGTCCTCTGCAAGAGCAGTTGGTGCTCTTAACCACTAGGCTATCTCTCCAGCCCCCAGTCTGTGTCTTTTAATTAGAGTTGCGTTCATCAATATTCATTTGTGTTTTCTTCAGATTCTCTTTATTGAATTATAATTTCTTGTTTTGAATTGTTTTCATTATTTTACTCAACTGCTTATTTTAAAAGTCTTCATTCAGCCTTTTATTAATATCCTCTTTGAATTTCTTCAACATTATTAAGAGTTAAAGTTTGAAATCATTTTCTTGTACATCAGCTAGTTTGTCATTCTCAGGAAACATTATGATGGATGTGTTGATTTCTGGGGAAGAGATTGTCTTGGTTACTGACATTGTTTGTGTTTTTGTGAAGATTCCCAGGTATCTGGACTAGTGTTGATGGTGGTTATTCTTGGTATGGGTAGATGATATTTATTCAATGGATGTTTTTGTCTCTGCCTGCTATTTCTCCAACATGTCAGGTTATGTCTTAGCTGAATGTTGCTTCCTGTTCAGTTTGCAGTCACCTTTTTGGATGTGCAAATAGAATATAACAAGACATCTCAATTCATCTGGGGACAGGAGTAATTTTTTTTTTTTATTCTAAGGATGCAAAACTTATTTCTCATGGTCGTGAAGTGGCAGGGTATGCTATATGGCCACCAGGTGAATAGGTTAGCTGATAGGTCAGGCTGGGGAAGCTCACAGGACTGGGGTGCATAAGGATCTGATTAACTAGGACAGGCTTGAGCATTGAGATTGTGGGGCTTTGGGAGATCTTGGGAAGGGGAACAAAGCATAATTCAGCCTGGGGGAGCTTGCAGGTATGAAGGACCAAAGACCCTAATAATTCTAGTAGGCCTGAGAGCTGAAAAGGAGAGCCTTGAAAATGTATTTTTGAATAGATAAAATGTATGTGTGCATATTTCTAAAATATGTGTCAGTATTCTGCCCTTTCCACTTCAAAGGAAATTTGATTTTTATCTGACTTGATATTTAATGAAAAAGAAAAATATAGTCTATTTAAAAATAATCTTTAAATAAAAGCTTGCCTGTCAACCTCAAATAAGTTTTTATGAAATTGAAAATTATCTTCCTTCAGTTGGTCAAGAAACCTTAGAGGAAATTGAAGAGCTAGCTGTAGTTTTCACTCATATTGTCAAAACTATATATAGTTAATAATAGAGATAGTAAGCATTTAATTTATTTTAAAAGATTTAATGTTAATTTAAAATATTACAAATCTGGGCTGGAGGGATGGCCTAGCAGTTAAGAGCACCGACCATTCTTGCAGAGGACCTGGGTTTGATCCCCAGCACCCACATGGTGGCATCTTAACTGCTAGGCCATCTCCAGCCTTCCTTCATTTTTAAAAATAAAGTTTTATATTTTAATGTGCTTAAAAGACATTTTTATCTTATTTTGGTTTCTTTTACTGTGATAAAACACATTGAAACCATTTGGAAATAGAGTTTATTTGGCTCTCAGTTCACACTCCATCATCTTTGAAACCAAGACAATAAATCAAGGCCAGAACTAAAGCAGAGATGGATGGAGGAATAACTATGCTAACTTTCTTAACTTCTCTTGTTTCTCAGCATCTTTTCTTACACAATTCAGGCCCATGTCCCAGGGATGGTCCTGCCCACAGTGGGTTGATACCCCCCACATCAGTGAACATTTGGGCTGGAGAGATGGCCTAGCAGTTAAGAGCACTGACTGCTCTTGCAGAGGACCAGGGTTCGATTTCCAGCACCCACGTGGCAGTTGAGAACCATCTTTGACTCCAGTTCCAGGGGAATCTGACACCCTCTTCTGACCTCCACGGCATTGCATGACAAGGGTGCACAAATGTACAGGCAGACAGTACATTCATACACATAAAAAATAAATAAAAATTTTAAAAAGCCAAAAAGAATCAATGTACATTCAAGAAAATGCCCCACAGGCAAGCCCTGAGACCACTATGATGGAGTAAACACCTCAAATGGACTTCCTTCTTCTTAGCTGACTCTGGATTTTGTTAAGTTGACAAAACACAGCACAATTTCTAAAAGCCTTTTTCATATCCCCAAGATAATAGTCCTGACTCCTGCCCGTGTGTTTGTGTGTGTGTATGTGTGTGTGTGCTTATTTTTATTCTAAATGCCTCACCATTAAGTAATATTCAACATTAGTATTTAATTAACATTTCTCACCAGTTTAATATTCTTACATTGGGGACTGGAAAATAATAGAAAATTTAACTGTATGTCATACTGCACTTAACAGAACTTAACAAAATTTATCATGAAAAAAATAATGGTGCATGTAGCTTATCACATATCCAGGTTTTATGTATTTTGAGACATAAATTCAAATTCATATTGCATTGGTCACTTTTCTGTTGCTGTGATAAAGCACCATGACCAAGGAACTTATAAAAGGAAGAGTTTATTTGAGCTTACGATTGACGGTTCCAGGGAATTAGAGTCCATTGTGGTGGGAGGCGTGGCGGCTGTATCTGGAGCAGCAAGCCGTGGGTCACATCTCGCAAAGAGCACAGGAAGCAGAGAGAGGGTGACTGTAGACCACGAGGCTTGTTAAAACTCACTAAGCCTGCCCCCAGTGACACACTTCCTCCAGCACGGCCACACACCCCAAGACCTCCAAAAACAGCGCCACCAACTGGAGACAAACGTCTGAATACCTAGAGCCTATGGGGGACACTCATTCAAACCACCATACATACTATTCAACTATTTGTTTCACCATCAATCCATTTTAACACCTGAACCAAAATGAAACCTCTTATTTTCTCTGTTCCCGATTGCTTAATATATTTCAACTTCTGTAGTCATATCAGGATAGAAGTTCAACACTGGGAAGACACACTCTTTCAAATAACAACAGAAAATTGGACTAAAGACCAAACATTTGAATTTGGAATTTTCATTAGAATAAATGACTAAACCCCATGTATTCTGATATTTCAACACACTAGAAAAACCATTAAACACAGAAAGAAGCCATCTGGATAAAAAAATTATTGTTCCCATCTTATGCAGTTGTCAGTACACCCCTATTCCTAGAGAGGAGATGTGTCTGGGTTGGAAAATTAGCCACTGCATGATTGATCCAACTGTCCTTGTAGACAAAAAGCTGCTTTTCAAGCTCACCCTCACTCTTCTTTCTAAAGCTTTTCACAAACTTGCAACACTCTGGTGGCTCTGGACTATCTGTCTTATCTCTCCTGATGGGTCCAATGTTTTTATTTGAACTTGGAACTTGCTTTGTCAGTTCTTACTTCTACTTCTTCCAACCATCTGTTCCTTTATCTCACTGTGAGCCCTAGATGCCCCCATACATTCTCTAATACTTCAGATCTTTTGTGCTCTGTTTTTGCATGTATTCTGACATGTGAATTCCATGATTCACAAATTCTTCATTACAAAGAGTATCTTCTCAGACCACTTTTCTTTCCACCCAAACCTAATGGTCTATGAGTCTTCTTCCCAAAAAGTACTTGGAATCATTTTGCGATTAATTGTATGGTGGTTGTATGGACTTTTCTCTCCCATAACAAGCATGACCAACATAAGAGCAAGAGATTCTTCTGAAAGTAATTATTTCAATTTCCACTTAGTAACCTTCTGAAGTACTGGTCAACATTTAAACTGTTGTTAATTCTCTTCTCACCTCTACATTTTAGGATCTTTGTAGTTGAAAATGCATTTCTATCATTTTTAACGTCTTAAGGGCATATGCATACTTAATAGGCATTTCAGAAGGCTTCAGTGATTTGAAAGGTTATATACTGTATAGCATTCCAGGTATCCCTTTTAAGTTGGTCCACTTATACCAACAGACATAATACCCTATAGCAATCACTACTTTTGTGCCTCTGATAACTTTCGGGGTGAGCTGAAGAGGTTCATAGTACAAATTAAATGACAATGTTGTTTTATTCCTTCCCAGGAAAAATAAAATAAATACAATGTTAGAATGTTCTCTTTTCTATTGTTTCATAATATTTTTATGTCAGTTGAATGCTTCTTACTGTTTTGTGCTCATGAGCATTGACTAGAGGCTCAAATAAACATACTAGTGGCAAATAACTATTATTGAAAAAATTATAAAATACCTTTGTCCTTTGCTGGTTATTTTCTTGTTTTGAGTCAGTATTGGGTCTTGAACCTGCTGTATCATGTATGCTAGACAAGAGAGCTTCCACTGAGATACAGCCCCAGCCCTCTTTGGACAATTCAGTAAATTACATTTTTTTTTTCTTTTAACAATATCTTGAATAAAATCTGCCTTATAGTTTAGAGTTTTCTCAGTAATTTTCAAGTGTGATATGCATACAAATTTTTGTAATCTATTTAAAAGAATTAAGAAAGTTGAAATATAGATATACAAGTGAGGACCTTTTTTTTGGCATTTTTGAGACAAGGTCTCCCCTTTAGTCCCAGTTGGCCTGGAGCTCGCTCTGTAGACCAGGCTGACTTTGAACACACAGAGATCCTCCTGCCTCTGCCTCCCTAGTGCTGGGATTAAAGGCAATGCTCCACCATGCCCAGCACAAGTGGGATCTTAAAAATATAAACTAGTTAAAGATTTTCTATGCAGAGGGCTATTGTTTTATGCAGAAGTTAACTGTTTCCAACAGTTCTTCATCTCAGTCCTTTTGTTGTTAAAAATATAAAATAGTTAAAGTTTTTCTTTGAAGAACGTTATTGTATTGTGCAGAAATTAACTGTTTCCATCCGTTCTTTGCCCCAGTCCTGTTGTTGTTCCCTCCAATTTGTTTTGCTCCAAATTATGCATATATGCATATATATCACACATATACTAAAATTACATTGTCTGAAAATATTTTAATTTTATATTACTCTAAAATTTGCATACATACCCTCCATACATATACCAAGATTACAAAATCAGAAAATAAATGGATGTTAATTCTAGAGTCCATTAAGTGATTCACATTATAAGAGCAGAGTTGCTTTCAAATAAAGAGGAATATAACATTAACCTTGCTCACTTTGCCTTACAACTAGGTACTTGGTGCTAGCATCTACAAATGAGGGATAAAATTTATTGTTTCGGGCTGGAGAGATAGCCTAGCGGTTAAGAGCACCGACGCTCTTGCAGAGGACCCGGGTTCGATCCCCAGCACCCACATGGCGGCTAAGAACCGTCTGTAACTCCAATTCCAGGAGAACTCCAGTTCCAGGGGAATCCGAGACCCTCTTCTGACCTCCTAATCGTTAATTCAGACTTTATATCCTCATGACTAAACTTTAACCAGACTTCTTCTTGATTCAACCAAGAGTGCAACATTCATTTTCTCTATCCTTGAATCCAAGTGTCTGAGTATATTAAATGACTTCCCATAGTCCAGAGTGAAATTTTACACTGAGTTACATGATAGTTACTCTAACTAAGAATACTAACTCAATAATTCCATTCTAAAAATTGTTGGAAAGAATCTTGTACACATCCTTATTCCATTAATTTACTAACTTATTTCCTTTCCCAAACACTACTATATCTCTGCTCCTCAGCTTTAAGGAAAATGATTAGTATTAATTTCTTTCTCCCTTTTTTTTCATAACTTTCTTAATATTCACAAAATAATTGTCTTAAATTGGAAAAAAATTAGCCTTTTTCCTTTCACTTTGCTTTACTGTTCATAAGATTTAAACACTTAAACTTTACTTCAAATTCCTATACAATTTGTTTCACAAAATATGCAAAGTAACACAAACCTATAAAAGCAGAGCCATAGACCAAAGTTGAGAAGTTGAGTGTATTAGTCAGGGTTCTCTAAAGCAACAGAAGCAACAGGATGAATATATATAGCTATACACAATTTATTGATTTGCTCAAGTGACAGAGTTCAAGGATTCCAACAGTAGCTGCACCACACTGGAAAGGGAATGAGAATCCAGGGAACTGCTCATCTCCGAAGGCTGGATGTCTCAGTATCCCAATCAGTGTGAAGGCCCAAATGGGTTCCAGGAGATCTGCCAGTCTCAGTACATGCTGGGATCCGAAAGGTTGATCACAGCAGCAAGACAAACTCACCAGATGAGAGAGGCAAGCCGCAGGAGAAAAAAAGGGGACCAGTTCCTTCTGCCCTGGCCTTAAATACTGCCTGCCGCAGAAGGTAACGCCCACTTTTGGGTGGGCAATCCGGGTTGAGGCGGTCCATCAGAAGACCCTTTTTCTCTTATTTGTTCCTTAGTCCATCAAGTTAACACCCAGGATTAACCATCACAATGAATTTACCTGCAAATCCCAGATAATTCAAACAGTGGTAACCTAACAAATGGATCAGAGCATTTTCACATTCACAGCACTGCCAGCAAGCAGTGTTAACAGGCTATACCTTGAAATCACCAATTAGCAGTTGTTGCATGAAACATGAATTTTGCATGAAGGGTATTTGGAGCTATGATAGAGCATGAAAGAATTATAAAGATAAAAATTAAATATGCAATATTGGAAATCAGGTTTATAAAATGACATGAAACTTCAGGTGTTTTCAAAACCACCAGAAGCTCAGTAGCTGTGATAGTAAAGTATGCCCTGTATCATCCTGTGTATTTAATTCCTTTTTTGATAACTTTAACCACATCATGATACAATTTTGCCTCTTCTTAATGTTGTATTCACAATAAAGTGGCAAATTTGTGTGCATTTTCACAGGTTATTAGAGCGTTCCCTTAACATTATGGGAATGTTAAAGTTAGCCCCTAAATATCTGCATTTAACTCACAAGAGAAAAAACTGATACATGTAATTTTAGGTAAAATTAGAACGTAAAAAATAGATAATATATAAAAATTATTATATCTGATGACATGAGACTTATAATCTATTAAAATGGTTTGTTTTCAGGTGATTAACACAGACTAGTTTAGCTGGAAAAGACTTCAGTTAAATATTTATTTATTTATTTTAAGTTGAACTTTATAATACATATAGCATCAATAATAATAATGAAACTTGTGATACAAAAAAGCATCAAAATACAATGACACTTTAACATGGAAATTCCAAAAAAAGAAAGAAAAAAAAAAAAAAAAAAAAAATCAGAAAAGTATCTAAAATGTATATTAACAACAAGAAGAAAAAAAAAAAAAAAAAAATTTATTGTTTCTTTTTCTGTGACTGTGTTACTTCACTTAGCATAATATCTTACAGTTCCATCCATTTACCTTCATCGTTTCTTTTTCTGTGACTGTGTTACTTCACTTAGCATAATATCTTACAGTTCCATCCATTTACCTTCATCGTTTGTTTTTCTGTGACTGTGTTACTTCACTTAGCATAATATCTTACAGTTCCATCCATTTACCTTCAAAGTTCAAAAAGATGCAAGACATGTATGGCAGAATGCATGATCTTGGGTGGGTTGGGGACATGGAAATGGAAGTATGTCTAAATTGGACTGAGAAATGGTGTATGGAATGCACAAAACATAGTAAAAAAAAGCAAATAAAGAAAAAAATAAAATAAGAAAAAATATTTCATATGCACAAAGATGGTTTTGAAAATGGCCCAACATGAAATAAAGCCTTAAAATACTGTGAAAAAAAGAGAGAAAAGTTAGTTAAGCATGAGCCTGTGAGCAGTGTTCCTTTAAGTTTTCTGCTTCAATCTTGTACTTGATTTCCTCCCCTGACTCCTCTCAGTGATAGACTGTGACCTGGAAGCATAAGCCAAATAAACCCTTTTTTCCCCTAAAAATATACATATAAACTATTTTCATTTATAAAAATAAACTACAGCAATATAGTCTGGACACTCATTTGATCAACTTTATTGAACATACAAGGCCCCCCCCCAGCTGGAAGGTGGGACCCTCCGGCTGTGTGGATTTGGGCACAACTGCTTGCAAATTGGTTTTACATGAAGGATGCTTGTACTCATAAATTACTACTTATTGTTAAAAAATGAAAAAAAGTAAAGAAGTAATAAAAAAGATTTTAAAAAATCGAGTTTAAAAATGGGGTAGGAAACTAATACCAAGCACTGGTCAAATAAAGATGATGTAGTGTACAAGATGAAATGCAACATTTAAGAAATAATGAGTCTACTTTCTCCCCCCTCCTCTTCCTCTGAATTGTCCTTCATTACCCATCCTCAGTTAAAGTCTCCTCCCTCCATTTCCCATTCCCGCTTGGTAGCATCTGTGTTCTGTCCTCTTTCTAGAGTTTTCTCTGATTTTCCACATGGCTGCTTTCTACTTTCCTGCTTCTGAACTTATTTCAGGTTACATAATAACATCGAATGTTCAGAGCTAGGAACTCTGCCTCTACACCCCCCACCCCCCAGTAAGAAAGAACATGAGGGATTTTGTCTAGGTTAAGTACTCCATGTAATGTTTTCTAGGCCCATACTTACCTGTGTATTTCATGAATTTATTTTCGTTTACAGATGAATAGAATTGTGTGTATATGCTACATGTACATTTTTTTATTCATCAGTTGAGTGACATTTCTGCTGTTTTCTGTCCCTGGGCATTGAGAAAAGTATGACAATGAACATGGCTAACAAAATATCTGTAATAAGATACTGAGTCCTTTATGTATATGCTAAAAAGTTGTATAGGTGGCCACACTTAAAATCTCCCAAAGCAGCACAACTAACAGAGGACAAAATCTCCAAGTACTTGAAGCCTGTGAGGACATTCTCATTCAGACCACAACATTCTACTCTCTGGCTACCATAGGTAGGCTCCTGAACATATAAAATGCTAACTGCGTTTAATCCACTTTCAAAAGTCTCCATAGTTTTTACCTATCTCAATGCTATTCAAAAGTCCAGAATCCAAAGTCTCTTCTGAGACTCAAGGCAACCTCTTAACTATAAGCCCCTGTAAAAACAAAGACAAATTACATACTCCCGACATTCGAACCAAATACACATTTCCAGGGCATACTGAGGAAATACTGTACCAAAACATGAGCAAAAATCAACAGGGCAAACATCAGATCCAGTAGTAAACAAAACAGTGACAAAAAATGGATGTATAAATATCTCTATGGTAAAATATAGAGCCTTTAGTGTATACACCCAGGAGTGGTACAACAGGGTTATATGGTACTTTGGTTTGATTTTTTGAACCCTCCATACTGATTTCCACAGTGGCTAACAACCCAACATTTTCACCAACTCCAATTATTGTCCTTTGTTTGCTTAATAATATTCATACTGACTAGAGTCAGATAGAATGTCAAGGAAGTTTTAATTTGCATTTCCCTGATAGGGAAGCAAGTCAAGCACTTAAAAAATGTTTATTGGTAATTTGTATATCCCCTTTATTCAGTTAATTTTTTTCATACTGTTTACTTACCTGTCAGATGTATAGCTGGCCATTTTTCTCCCATTATGAGGCTCTGTTTGCTCTACTGGTAACATTAGTTGCTCTACATTTTTCTGAATTGTATGCTGTATAATTTTTTTAATTCTTAGGGTTATTCCCTATAATACAATTGGAGTCCAGTTCTGTTCAGAAAGTTAGTGTTTCATAGGGATTCATTCTGTATTTCCCCATAATTTTTATTTTATTTTGCTTTTATGATCACTTCATACAAAGTTTATAAAGAAAAATAAATATATATTTATCGTTAACTCAGACTTTTATATCCTCATGACTTTAAACTTTAACCAGACTTCATTCTTGATTCAACCAAGAGTGCAACATTCATTTTCTCTATCCTTGAATCCAAGTGTCTGAGTATTATAAATGACTTCCCATAGTCCTAGTGAAATTTTACACTGAGTTACATGATAGTTATCTTAACTAAGAATACTAACTCAATAATTCCATTCTGAAAATTGTTGGAAAGAATCTTGTACATCACTTATTCCATTAATTTACTAACTTATTTCCTTTCCCAAACACTACTATATCTCTGCTCCTCAGCTTTAAGGAAAATGATTAGTATTAATTTCTTTCTCCCTTATTTTTCATAACTTTCTTAATATTTCACAAAATAATTGTCTTATAATTGGAAAAAAATTAGCCCTTTTCCTTTCACTTTGCTTTACTGTTCATAAGAAATTTATAAACACTTAAACTTTACTTCAAATTCCTATACAATTTGTTTCACAAAATATGCAAAGTAACACAAACCTATAAAAGCAGAGCCATAGACTCAAAGTTGAGAAGTTGAGTGTATTAGTCAGGGTTCTCTAAAGCAACAGAAGCAACAGGATGAATATATATAGCTATACACAATTTATTGATTTGCCCACGTGACAGAGTTCAAGGATTCCAACAGTAGCTGCACCACACTGGAAAGGGTGAGATGAGAATCCAGGGAACTGCTCAGTCCGCAAGGCTGGATGTCTCAGTAATCCCAATCCAGTGTTGAAGGCCCAAATGGGTTCCAGGAGATCTGCCAGTCTCAGTACATGCTGGGATCCGAAAGGTTGATCACAGCAGCAAGACAAACTCACCAGATGAGAGAGGCAAGCCGCAGGAGAAAAAAAGGGGACCAGTTCCTTCTGCCCTGGCCTTAAATACTGCCTGCCGGCAGAAGGTAACGCCCACATTTGGGGTGGGCCATCCGGGTTGAGGCGGTCCAATCAGAAGACCCTTTTTCTCTTATTTGTTCCTTAGTCCAGTCAAGTTGACACCCAGGATTAACCATCACAATGAATTTACCTGCAAATCCCAGATAATTCAAACAGTGGTAACCTAACAAATGGATCAGAGCATTTTCACATTCACAGCACTGCCAGCAAGCAGTGTTAACAGGCTATACCTTGAAATCACCAATTAGCAGTTGTTGCATGAAACATGAATTTTGCATGAGAGGGTATTTGGAGCTATGATAGAGCATGAAAGAATTATAAAGATAAAAATTAAATATGCAATATTGGAAATCAGGTTTATAAAATGACATGAAACTTCAGGTGTTTTCAAAACCACCAGAAGCTCAGTAGCTGTGATAGTAAAGTATGCCCTGTATCATCCTGTGTATTTAATTCCTTTTTTGATAACTTTAACCACATCATGATACAATTTTGCCTCTTCTTAATGTTGTATTCACAATAAAGTGGCAAATTTGTGTGCATTTTCACAGGTTATTAGAGCGTTCCCTTAACATTATGGGAATGTTAAAGTTAGCCCCTAAATATCTGCATTTAACATCAAGAGAAAACAATGATACATGTAATTTAGGTAAAATTAGACGTAAAAAATAGATAAATATATAAAATATTATTTACTATCCTGATGACATGAGACTAATATAATCTATTAAAATGGTTTGTTTCAGGTGATTAACACAGACTAGTTTAGCTGGAAAGACTTCAGTTAAATATTTATTTATTTATTTTTAAGTTGAACTTTATAATACATATAGCATCAAAATAAAATAAATGAAACTTGTGATACCAAAAAAGCATCAAAAAGGAAAAGGGTAATATCTCTAAATTGAACTGAAAAATTATGTCTGAAATACATAAAACATCAATAAAAGTATTATATTAAAAAAAGAAGGGGCTGGAGAGATTGCCTAGCGGTTAAGAGCACAGACCGCTCTTACAGAAGACCCGGGTTCGATCCCCAGCACTCACATGGTGGCTGAGAACCATCTGAAACTCCAATTCCAGGAGAACTCCAGTTCCAGGGGAATCTGACACCCTCTTCTGACCTCCACGGCATTGCACGACACGGGTGCACACACTTGCATGCAGACAGTACATTCCTACACATACAGAAATAAATAAAAAATTTAAAAATATTTTAAAAAAAGAAACCAATCAGGCTGAAGGGAGTTTATTATTGGTCCAGATATCTTTCCCACAGCTTGACCAGTCATTGTGGCTACAAAGCGAAAGCTCATCATTAGAGAATCAAGGCCATGGTATTGGCAGAAACTCAGCTGTGTTGATGGACTTTTGCTGAGAGAGTACAAGGGGTTCCATGGTATCATGTGATGAAAATTTAAAAAAAGAAGATCAGCACATGTCTAGTGTCCACTTTATGTTTCTATGAGACTCTGTCGCACTTAATAGCAGTGACTAACTAATAGGGCCTACTATCATCAGCATTTCAACTAATTATGGAAAAACAAGTTTCAAGCTTTTCAGAATACACTATCACAGAATACACTATTCACATGAGGAAGAGGAGAATAAAATAGCAGGAATTGATAATATTTTCTTACAATATCTAGTTTGCATCTAGGCAAATTCATAAATGAGATCAATTAATTCTCAAGCACACGGTTTATTAATTGCCATCGTCCTCATTTTCCTGATGACAAAACATATGCTACAGAGATAAAAATATTTGTCAAAGTCAAAAAGGGGAGGAATGACTAGGGTAAGAACTAGAGCTGTTCTAGACTGTAAGGTCCAGACTGTAAGTCACAAGTGGAGCAAATATAATCAAATCAAATTTTCTATGGTTTATCAACTCTACTCAATAATTAAATTATACTATCTCTCAAACATCATGATGGATAGGAAAAATTCATAATCATTTGTATCAAAGTTAATTCTCTGCAAATATTTAATTCATTAATTTTGTTTGGTCTGGGGATAATATAACAAAATTGCATGAAATATTTGAGTGTCATTTATAGAATGTTCAGCACACTCCAGCATTATCTTTTGACTGCATTTATCTTCAGACAAGTCAAATGAATGAAACTATACAATATTTTTGGAAAGTTAAGTATAAAACCTTCTTATTTTGATCTTTGTTTTAGTCTACTGATGCACAGAAATATTTATCCATACTTTAATATTTTTTTTTCCAAAACTAATTTTTTTTTAAAGAAAAGGCTCACAGGTTATAAAATGTCATCAGTGCAATATTGTAGGCACGATATAAAAATTACAATTGCTGGGGCTGGAGAGATGGCCTAGTGGTTAAGAGTGCCGGCCGCTCTTACAGAGGACCCGGGTTCGATCCCTAGCACCCACATGGCGGCCGAGAACCGTCTGAAACTCCAATTCCAGGAGAACTCCAGTTCCAGGGGAATCCGAGACCCTCTTCTGACCTCCGCGGCATTGCACAACATGGGTGCACAAACCTGCATGCAGACAGCACATTCATACACATACAGAAATAAATAAAATTAATAATAAAAAAAAATTTTTTAAATTACAATTCCTGGGAATGGTGGTGCACATCTTTAATCCCAGAACTTGGGAGACAGAAGTAGACAGATCTCTGTGAGTTCAAGGCCAGCCTGGTCTACATAGTGAGTTCCAGGACAGCTGGAACTACAAGGAGACCCTGTCTCAAAAAGAAGAAAAAAATACAATTACCTGGAAAGTCACTAGTCTTTTCCATGTTCCCTTATGTGAATCGCCAGCCCTGTACTCTTTAGCATACAGGACAAAATAAAAAAGGAAAACCTAAAGCCAACTTTTACTTTTTATTTGTTTATTGATGTTTAGAATTTGAGATAGAGCTTCTAGGCCAGGTTGTTCTAAACCTGCTATGTAATTAAGTGTGAGCTTAACCTTCTGATCTCCCTCCTCCATCCACTTCCTGAGTGCTAGGAATGCAAGCATGTGCCACCTAGCACTGACTTATACATTACTGGTATGGGACCTGCAGGCCTTGTGCATGCTAGTCAAACACTCTATCACTGGGCTGTCTCCATCCTTTTTGTTTATAATGCGTTTATTGATGTTTTGTGTATTTCAGACATCATTTCTCAGTTCAGTTAAGACATATTCCCCTTTCCTTTCTCCCCACCCCAGATCATGTACTCTTCCATAACTATCCTGCATCTTTCTCTCAGTCTTTTTTATGTTTGGGAATTCACATTTTCCTATTTTAATTTTATATTACTCTAAAATATATGAATACATACTTTCTACTCATATACAGTAATTAAATAATCTGAAAGTAAGTGGTGGATCCATTCTAGAGCCCTTAAGAGATTGACATTATAGGGGTTTAATTTTGTTCTTCTACAAATGGTGATCCAATTTTGGCAGCAACATTTGCTGAAGATGCTATTCTTCCTCCACTGAGGTTTTTTTGCTCCTTTGTCAAATATGAGGTGGCTGAAATTGTACGAGCTCAAGTTTGGATTTTCACTTTTGTTCCATTGGTCAAGGGTCTGTTTTTGTGCCAGTACCAGGCTGTTTTTTTTATGACTATGGCCCTATAATATAGCTTGAAATCTGGTAGAACAATACCCCTCTCCATTGCATTTTTCACTCAGGGTTTATTTAACTATTCAGATCTTTTGTTTTTCCATATGAATTTAAGGATTTTTTTCCATGTCTGTGAAGAAGCTCATGGGGATTTTGATTGGGATTACACTGAATCTGTATATCAATTTGGGTAAAATGGACATTTTTACTATATTAATTTTTCTAATCCATGAGCATGAGAAATCTTTCCATCTTTTGATGTCATTTTCAATCTCCTTCTTCAGGAGTTTATAATTTTCATTGTAGAGATCACTGGTATCTTTGATTAGGTTTGTTCTCAGGTATTTTATTACTTTTGAGGCTATTGTGCATGGGAAAGTCTTCTTATATTCCTTCTCTACTTGTTCATTTTTTGTGTAAAGAAAGACTACTGATTTTTCCAGGTTAATTTTGTATCCTGCCACTTTACTGAAACTCTCAATCATTTCTAGAAGTTTTCTAGTGGAGTTTTTAGCATCCCTTAGGTATACTATCATACCATCTGCAAAAAGGGATAGCTTAACTTCTTTTCAGATTAGTACTCCTTTAATTTCCTTCTCTTGTCTTATTGCCCTACCAAGCATTTCAAGCCCTATGTTGAAGAGGAGTGGCAATAGTGGGATAGTGGACAGCCTTACTCTTTTCTTGCCTTTAAGGGAAATGCTTCTAACTTTTCTCCATTTAGGGTGATGTTGGCTGTGGGTTTCTTGTATATGACTTTGATTACATTGAGGAATGATACCTCCAGTCCAATTCCCTCTAGGACTTTAAGCATGAAGGGATGCTGGGTTTTGTCAAAAGCTTTTTCTTCATTGATAGAGATAATTGTGTGGTTTTTGTCTTTTGGTCCATTTATGTGTTTTATTATATTTATTGATTTGTGTATGTTGAACCATCCCCGCATCTCTGGTATGAAACCAACTTGGTCATGATGGATAATCTTGGGTCTGTATGTGATTTGCAAGTATTTTGTTGAGAATTTTTGCATCTATGTTCATTAATGAGATGGGTCTATAGCTTTCTTTTTTGGTTGTATCATTGCCTGGTTTTGGTATAAGGGTGATGCTGGCTTCATAGAAGGAAATTGGGAGAATCCCCTCTGCTTGTATCCTTCTGAACAGATTGAGTAGTAATGGTTGTAGGACCTCTTTAAATGTTTTATAGAATTCTGTTGTGAATCCATCTGGGCCTGGGCTTTTTTTAGTTGGGAAGGTTTTTTTTGTTGTTGTTTTGTTTTGTTTTGTTTTGTTTTCATTGTCAATTTCCTCAAATATTATGGTTCTGTTTAAGCTGTTAATATCTTCTTGGTTAAGCTTTGTTGGTTTCCAGGATTTCAAATATTTATCCATTTCTCTTAGGTTTTCAAATTTAGTGGATTATAGGTTTTTGAGGTATTCCCGTATGATTATCTGGATCTTTACTTTGTTGTGATCTTTCCTCTTCTTTTAAAGGATCCTGTTTTGGTTTCTTTTCACAGCAGTGTTGTAATTATAATAGGCAGATTATCTTCATTCTTTTTCTCCAAATGTGAATTCATTAAAACAGTGAGATAAAGATTAGATGAGTAGACAGGCTTATCATCAGAAACCCTTGTTGAGTATTCACTTGATATTGAATAAAGTGACAAGGCCTACAAGAACTACATCTTCCTGACTGCCATGCTCCCATCTCTGTGCTGTAGATTGAAGCCATCATTTCCTAGACTGTGTGAAAGCCAAGCTTTCTCCTGTATTACAGTGCATTCCCTTTGGAACTATTTTACCATTTTTCATCCAAGATAGACATGAGGAAAGCCAATTAAAAATACTTCATCTATCCAGAACCTTAGTCACTTAAGAAAAATAAGGAGAATCTTCTTTCCTTGCAAATTACATAGAGCCAAAAATTGCCATAAGAACTTAATTCAATACTAGAACATAATTTGGGTTTTAATGATTATTTTTTTCTTTTCAGAGCAGAAAAGACTTTCTATATTTCTCAATGCATTTTTAGAACCCTCATATATATTACACTAATAGTTGTTCATATTCTCATTTCCTAAGAGCACTGAGCTTATTGAACTTTTGTTTTCATCATATTAGCTTCGTATTTACATATACTAGGCTCTGAATAAATAACTATTATAAATAAATTAACCTAATACTAGTAAAATCCCTTTCACTTGTATATTTTGTTCCTTAAGAATTATATTTTCAACAATGTTTGATAAGAAATTAAACTTAGGGCTGGAGAGATGGCCTAGCGGTTAAGAGCACTGACCACTCTTGCAGAGGATCTGGGTTCGATCCCCAGCACCACATGGCGGCTAAGAACCATCTGTAACTCCAATTCCAGGAGAACTCCAGTTCCAGGGGAATCCGAGACCCTCTTCTGACCTCTGCGGCATTGCACGACACGGGTGTGCAGACCTACACGCAAACAGTACATTCATACACATAAATAAATTTAAAAAAAGAGTTTAAAAAAAAAGAAATTAAACTTAAACTAAATTACAAACCTATAAATGTACTTTCTCAGGTCAGAGAACATCACAGATGAGCAGGATTTAAATTACTTCCTAGTATACACAATAATATTTCAATTTCATAGTGTCTCTTATTCTCTCAATGGACAATGTATCTGTCACTTTGCTTAGTACAAACTGAAGTAAAAATAGGGTTTAGAAATATAAGAAATGTAGAAATACAATGGCAAGCGCATCAGTATAAATATACGGCAAATATACCTGCTAAGAATCCCCATGGATTTTCTCTTAATTCTTTCACTTAGATATGTGTAAATTTTAAGAACAGAAAAAAATCTTAAACAAAGCTATACACGCCTCTTAGAATTTATTTTCCTCTCCCATGCCATGCAAATGTATAGGCAGCAAACCCAGTTTTCGCTAAAATAAGAGTCCTGGGCTCAATTAAATATTTACATATGTCTGTCACTGATTTATATGAATGTGCTGCTTTTGCAAATAAAACTGTCCTCTATTAAATAGTAGATGTGAGTTGTGACATGATGTGCTCAAATATGGAATGCAGGAAACCTATTATCTGTTTCCACAAATGCAAATAATCAAAGCCTTGAAAGAGGTCAGAACCCTGCAGTTTATAGAATATTATTGCAGCATTCTGGAACACACTCATCATTAAAAGATTTTAAGTAGATTCACTCATTAAAACGTTTGTTCCTACATGGGCAGGTTATAGACAGTTATCATAAGGCATCATAGTAATTCCAAGATATAAGTATGAAGTTAGAAATAGCACCAACTCTATCACATGAAAAACACCTCTCTGTTACACAGACTCTCATAATCAACCTAGAATGCTTCACAGTTTTATAAGTGAAATAATTACATGAATAAGTAATGTATAATCTATACCCAGAACATACTGTTGATATATAACATATAGGTGAGACAAAGTAAGCAGTAGTATTTCTTCAGCTTTAACTGGTATTAGAATTCTAGTACTTAAAAAAATAAAATAAATAAAATAAAAAAACAAAAAAATAAATACGAAATAAAAAAATAAAAAAAAGAATTCTAGTACTTATAGAAAAACAAGTCCAGTTAATTACAGGGAAAATGTGTTGCTAAGGACAGGGCATGAAACCCAAGTCTCTAAAAAGTAGACGATGTCATCTGTATGGAAAAATCCCAAGTAGCCTTTATATATTAATAACAATTGATAACAAAGTGATTTACTTTTTATAGTATAGAGCTGTCTAAATTATTTAAGTAAGGGAAATTTACACAAACCCAATAAACACTGAGCTAAATATAAATAAAAATCATCAGATGACAAGAAAAGTTCTCAGAAAGAATTGCAGTTGCTACAGCCACAAGGATGAAAGTTACTCCTATGAGATGCTTTCAACTGATTTTTTTACATTCTGTAATTTCTGCTGAAAAATTATATAAGTTTATTTCCCCTAAAACTGTCACAATGAATATTTTCAATGATTATTTACTTATTAAATTTGTGTGCACTAGTGGCAATATGTTTTTCTGGGAGAGTTCTAGAGTTGAGCTGCAAATACATTCTGGGATTTGAAACAAAACAGTATATCACAGACAGCAAACTGCATATAAACTGGAGCCCAGAAAGATCAGAAGATTGTAGATAAGGAACTAATAGGCAAAATAAGAGATTGTCTACTGAGATGTCAGGGAATCCTTCCCTCCCTCCTAAGACACATCATTTCTGCTTACAATTATATTGTGAACTCATATCTCAGAATAGTAATTTGTATAAAGCTTTCATTTTCCAGTAACTTGGTGCCATGGAAACTAAGTTCTCTGACATGCATAATCATGTAGAGCTGCACAAATAGGAGATCTGTGGCTAACTTTGATGACAGTGATGAAAATGACTTATAAGTTACACAAGTAGAGAGACAGGATGGTTCAGAAAATGCTCTGGATTCATGTAGATGCTTGTGCTTTAGAGGGGTCCCTCTACAGAGTTATTTCAACAGAAAGTAATTCAATAACTAGCAGCAAGAATGCATGAGATTAGCTGAAAGATCTCATTATGTCCTTCCTTCATTCAAAATGTGCTAAGTAACTCTGTTGACTCATTATTCTACAACATATATAAAGAATATGGTAAAGAATTAAAAAGAAAGGCAAAGTATGCTTTTTATTAGAGAAAATAGTGAAATGTGAGAAACAATTTTGACAAATATCTCCTGAAAATTCAAGAAGATTTAACTCTAATGGAGACTATACATGAATATATAACACATTTCAGGTAGGCATAACATCACTATGATCATTTCACGTTCATATATTTTGAAATAGTCTTTCTTTAATACCTTGAGTATTCTTGGGCAGGAGAGATGGCCTAGCAGTTAAGAGCGCCGACTGCTCTTGCAGAGGACCCGGGTTCGATCCCCAGCACCCATATGGCAGCTGAGAACCATCTGTAACTCCAATTCCAGGAGAACTCCAGTTCCAGGGGAATCCTACAACCTCTTCTGACTTCTGCGGTATTGCACGACACAGGTGCACAGACCTACATGCAGACAGTACATTCAAATAAATAAATAAATAAAAATTTAAAAAAAAATCTTGAGTATTAAGACCTAGGTTCAAATCCCAGCACCCACATGGTGGTTAATAACCATCTGTAATTCTAGTCCCTAGGGGAATTCAACACGCTCCTGTGACCTCTGAAGGCATTGCATGACTTGGGTGCACTTATATACATTCAAGCAATACATTAATAAACTTAATACTAATAAATAAAATAAGACAAATGATTAAAAAAAGAAATTCTCAGATCCTAAATCTCTGGCTACCAAGCCACTTAGAGTTTGTTTTCACTTATTTGTTTTAATAGATGATTTTTTTTTCTCTAATAGACAAAAATTAAAAGCCAGTTAAAGGAATGGAAAACGAAAAGCGAAAGAGAAATGTAATGTACTTTTAGTGGTTGATACAACTTCTAATTTTAATTGTAAATATATTCCTTGCAGTTTGATTTTGGTGATCTGCTGTTCCATACACTCTGAGAATGACATTCTGGATTTATATTTTACTAATTGGTAACAAACCTTGGCTGTAAGGATGAGTGTTTTTGAGTCATTTTTCTGCATAGATGCTAAATATCTTTGAAATTTTTCAGATTTCAAAGATATTTTGTTTTAACAATTATATGGAGTAAAGAGAGAATGGAATCCATAGGACTCCATAAGCTCTCCTCTCACACCACAGATATGTAGTGGGACACTCACATAAATAAATACATAAATAAATAAATAAATAAATAAATAAATAAATAAGACAAAAACATTGACTTCGACAATAGAGAGAAAATATATTTTTAAAGTCTTATTTGAATAGTATATATATATATATATATATATATACATATATATATGTCTATAAATTGATGTATATATTAATATATGTATATAAATATGTATGTAGTACATACATATATATTTAAATATATAATGAAGATTACATATTTCAACTTTAAATTTCTGTTACCTGTGGTTGAAAATCTTCCAAAAGAATACTTCCCAGATGCTTAACCTAGTAACAGGAAGATACTTAAATTTCAGCAGTATCTTATTCCTTAAAATATTTTAACATATTATATATTTGAACTTTAAATTTCTGTTACCTGTGGCTGAAAATCTTCCAAAAGAATACTTGCCAGATGCTTAACCTAGTAACAGGAAGTTACTTATATTTCAGCAGTATCTTATCCCTTAAAATATTTTAACATATTAAATATTTGAACTTTAAATTTCTGTTACCTGTGGTTGAAAATCTTCCAAAAGAATACTTGCCAGATGCTTAAACTAGTAACAGGAAGTTACTTAAATTTCAGCAGTATCTTATGGGATAAGCTGAATCTTCATTTATAAAGTTTAGGGTATTGCCTGTAAACTGGGATATCTGCAAGAAAAGAGTGGTAAGGTCGCCCTGCTGTCAATAGACCTGATGTAACATGGGGTGGATTGTATCGAGATTGCACCTACAAGTATACAGTTGGTCTCTGGAATACCAGAGAGTGTTACCGAAGGCCATTGAACAATAAAAGCAAATGGTCTCCTTGAGTCAAGCAAAACTCCTCCACCAACATGAGCTACACCTCACTCACTTGGAGATACTGTGCAGCAGTGTTAGCCATATGTCTGTATATCCCAACTTTATTGATTATTAGCTCTCTCCTTGGAGATAACTCGTGGATGTTGCCACAAGCTTATACCCTCAGTGATTAGGAGATTTATATGCCCAGTAAGGCCTTGTCTCATCTCAGGGAAAAAAAAAAAGTAATCCAGGGATTAACACACCATCCAAACATCTGTGTCTATACCAAAAGTAACCTACCATAGACAATTAGCATGTTTAAATAACGTATATTTAATTGCTTGTGCTTCATTAGTAGGATTGAAAGCCTGTCCCTGAGGCAATAGGTCAGCCCACGAAGGTAAACAGCCAGAACTGATTGATAGTCCAAAAGACATTTCCAGACAAAGTAGACTGTTGGTGCTTCTTGTCCACCTGTGCCCATCTCTAAGCCTAAAGAACCATCTGTGGAAGAGGTGAGTGGTATATGTAGGGGCTGCGATTGGGGGTGAACAGTAAAACTACGACAATATAGTCTGGACACTTATTTGATCAATTATTGAACATTCAAGCCCCTCCAGCTGGATGGTCCGGGAGCCTTGGGCTCGGTGGGCTGGGCACAACTGCTGGCAAATTGTGTTTATACATGAAGGATTCGTTGAATGCAAAAAAAAAAAAAAGGAGCTAGATACTGACATTTGAACTAACTGGAATATAAAATGCTAGTTGTTATATTTAGTTTAGTTTGTATTGAGGTGGTCTCTATAATTCTTACATAGAATCTATACAACATACATTGTAACACTATCTTTTACTTGTAGGACAATTTAAAAGAATTAAGCTTAAATTTTTTACTTCCCAAATAAGTAGTAAAGTCTTAGTCCAGTCATATAGCTATTAAATAGCAAAGTGTTTATTGAAAATTTTTTAGCAGGTACATTTCAACTCTGCCCAAGCTTTATACACCAAGTATAGGATATTTTAAGGCCTAGTGAATTGTTTAGGTTAGTTAAATTTAGGTGTAGGTTTTGATGGAAATGGTAATACATATAATGGGTACAATTAACTAATTGGGAATATAAAGTTAATTGTTTTATTTATAATTTGTATTGGGTTAAGGTTATTTACAACATGGCCTATATATATATTTTCTGAATTAATAACAAATCACATTAGAACACTTTCTTTTACTTGTAGGACAATTTTAAAGGAACTAAGTTAAATTCCTTCCACAAATAAGTAGCATACAGTCAGATGAGAAACAGTTTGGGTAATTTAATGAAAGCTTATGCCTTGGCCCTGTTTATGGGTATGTGTAATACAAACTTAGGCATCTATAGGTCAAAAACATAAAAAACCTAAAAAAAAAGGGGGAGGGATGAGTGGGAGCTGCGGTACTATCCACTTTCTGGGATACAAATGGAACTCTGTGATCCAATCCTATTGATAAATTTTCAATTTTTTCTGATCTTGAAATCTAACAAATGGAGGAGAATTTTATTTTCCCACAGATAAAAATCACCAATCTTATAATGCCTGAAAACATACAAACTTATGGCTATTGCAGGATAGAACTGGGGAATCCAGCCAGAGAGGTGACCCATTGAACATTAAGAGAATGTAGGACCTCAGCATGCCTGAGTCACGGACACTGAGCATTCTCCATGAATAATATAGGGTTGATGTTATATAACGGGCCCTAATGAAGTTTACCTTTCCAGATGCTGAAGACCTTCTACCTCCCCTTTTATAGGAAAAAAGAACAACAATGATGTAATTAGAAAACCACTCCCTAACTGTAAACTAGAGCCAACTGTTACAGTGGTAATTTCCTATAAAACAGGCATAACGTATTAACTGATTGATAGGCATAGGAACTGTGAAAGGATATTTCCCTAACTAGAGCCAAATTCAATAGTAAAGTGTTTATAAGTTGTGTAATTAAGCAAAATATATTACTACAGGAAAGCTCTGACATCAGCAATGAATTATTCTGCCTAGGAGATGTTGGCTAGGGGATTCAAACCTGCTCCCCCCAAATTATAAAGGCCGTTTGCCTATAAGTGGGATATATGCAAGGAGAAAGGCAGTAAGTCCCTGTTGTCAAAGACCTGGTGTGAGCATGAAAAATGTTATGAGACGTCACTTGCTAGCATACAACTGGCCTCTGAAAAGGCTAGAGAGCATTACCAAAGGCCACTAAAGCAATACCACAAAATATTGGTCTCCCTGAGACAAGCAAGTCTCCTCCGTCAATATCAGCTACACCTCAACAGCCTGGAGATACTGTGCAACAGTGGAAGCCAAGTGTCTATATATATATCCCAATTCTATTTGGCTATTAGCCCTCTCCTTGAAGGAATAAATCACAGCGGTTGCCACAAGCTTATGTCCTCTAGTGGTTAGGAGATGTTATAAGCCACAATAAGAACTTGTCACCCTTTATAGAGAAACCACAGTTTGCGGATTAATATACCATCCAAGCATCTGTGTCTATGCTCACAGCTTAGCTTCACATAATAATTGGTACTGCTTAAATGCCTGTACATCCAATAGCTTGTGCTTTGTTAGTATGACTAAAAAGGGTATCACTGAGAAAGCTGTCAATCCATGAAGGGAAACAACCTGAACAGACTGGAGTCCAAAATGACAACTCCGAAGAAATTAGACTGTTTTCTTCTCACCCACTTGTGCCCCTTTCCCAAAGCCCAGGGAACAAACTGCAGAAGAGGAGGTGTGGTAGATTGTAAGGGCTGAGGAGAGATAGGGGTGAATCATGAGACTACAGGAATATAGTCTGGACTCCTGATTGATCAACATGCCCGTGCATACAAGCTTCTCCAACTGGACTATGAGAACCTTGGGTTGTTCAAAATTTGGACATAGTTAACTTGCAAAATGCACCAATTACCTAATTGTA
Organism: Rhizomys pruinosus; assembly: GCA_009823505.1. Lineage (NCBI taxonomy): Eukaryota > Metazoa > Chordata > Mammalia > Rodentia > Spalacidae > Rhizomys > Rhizomys pruinosus. Next base: position 1,458,388 of record VZQC01007230.1, read on the forward strand.
TGACATACTGAGTAACATCAATGTTATCTGCAAACAACTGTGTCATTATATTGTAGAATCCCTTAAAAATAAAAAAAAATAAATTAAAAAAAAATATTTGCTTTAGAAACACTGTAGATACCTCTTTTTATTTTTTTATGATGTATATGTATATACTTACAAAGGTTCTATAGTGGTAGGTTTCCATATGGCTTTTTCTAAAAGACTAATTGCATTACTTATCCCCCATTCCCACCTCGGTCCTGTCTTTCCTTCCCCACCCTGTTTAAACCTACCTACTCTAATCTCCTTTCTTGTTTTATCTCATTATATTCTACCACACCTCCCGGCAAGCCTCCCTTTGGCAATTTATTAGGTTTTTGACCTCTCTTAATTTAAAAATTGAAATATCCATATATGAAATTTCAAAGTTAGCATCCCACTATGCGAGAGAACATGGGGCATTTTCTTTCCAAGTCTTCATTACCTTACACAGGATGATTATCTGCAGTTCCATCCATTTACTTGTGCATTTCATTTTTAAGTGCTAAATAATATTTTGATATGTATATGTACGAAACCATCATTTTTCACTTACCATTTGATGGACATCTAGGTTGTTTCCAATATCTGAGTATCATGAAAGGGGTAGTAGTGAACATGGATCAGCAGGTATTTCTGTAGTAGGGTATAGACTCTTTGGGGTACATGCCCGAGTCACATGGTTAATCTTACTGCAGATAAATTTCAAGTTTTATTTGAGGAGTCCCCATACTGATTTCCAAAATGGCTGCACCAGTTTGCTCACCCACCAGCAATGGGTAATTGTTTCTCTTTCTTCACATCCTCTAAGGAATTTGTCATTGTTTGTTCCGGGATCTTAGCCATTCTTAGTAGGGTAAGATGAAATTTCAAAGTGGCTTTAATCTGCATTTCTCTGATATATAAAGCTACTAAACATTTTTTTGATTTTTTTTAATTTTATTTATTTCTGTATGTGTATGAATGTACTGTCTACATGTAGGTTTGTGTACCTGTGTCGTGCAATACTGCTGAGGTCAGAAGAGGGTGTTGGATTCCCCTGGAACTGGCGTTCTCCTGGAATTGGAGTTTCAGACGGTTCTCGGCCACCATGCGAGTGCTGGGGATCGAACCCGGGTCCTCTGTTAGAGCGGTCGGCGCTCTTAACCTCTAGGCCATCTCTCCAACCCCCAAAGCTACTAAACATTTTTATTTCAAAGGAGTTATTCTGTAATAGGGGGATATTTGCCCTTCTAGATATCATAGACTAAAAAGAAAAAGAAACCTTCCATTCACAAATGAAGAAATAAAGATGGCTAAGAAACATCTTAAAAAGTGTTCAATCTTGTGAATAATTAAGGAAATGCAAACTAAAACCACCTTAAGATTTCATCTTACTCCAGTAAGACTAGCTATAATGAAATCAAAGGATACCAAATGCTGAGACGTTGTGGGAAAAGGGGAACACTCACCCACTGCTGCTGGGAATGCAATCTCCTGCAAACCATATGGAAAGCAGTGTGGAGAACTCTTAAGAAACAAAAAATGAGCCTTCCATTTGACCCAGTCATACCACTCCTGGGCATATACCCACAAAACTCATCCTATTGCAGAGATACATGCACATCTATGATATGAAAAGGGGAACACTCACCCACTGCTGCTGGGAATGAAATCTCCTGCAAACCATATAGAAAGCAGTGTGGAGAACTCTTAAGAAACAAAAAATAAGCCTTCCATTTGACCCAGTCATACCAGTCCTGGGCATATACCCACAAAACTCATCCTATTGCAGAGATACATGCACATCTATGATTATTGCACCTCTATTCACAATAGGGAAGAGCTGGAAGAAACCCATGTTTCCCTCAACCGAAAAGTGGATAAAGAAATTGTGGTACATCTACACAATGGAATTCTATACAGTAGTAAAGAAAGCTGACATCATGAATTCTGCAAGTAAATGGATGGAACTAGAAGCCATTATGCTAAAAGAAGTAAAGAGTCAACCCCCAAAAAACAAAGGATGTGTATTTTGTCCCTCATTTGTGGATGCTAGCATCAGTTCTCTCTTTAGAAGGCAAACTGAATAATTCCTTTTTATTTCTTTGTTTCTTAGCAAATGTAATAATACCTCATGTTACTCATCAACTTGCTTTGTAATGTAGGAAAGTAAAATATCAGTTTTTCTTTATCTGCATACAATCCTACTATCAAAATTTGAAAACTTATACATGCTTTGGAACTAATCTAATGTTTATTTTCAGATGTCACAATTTGGGTATATCTGCAGTGTCTATATAGGCATATTTTGGAATGAAATAAATGAGAAGGAAGAATAACAACAACAACAAAAAAAAGACTGGGTCAAAGATCTGACTGAAACAGTAAATTTAAGCCCAAAACAGTAAACTTCAGCATATATAAAAAAAGAAACTTTTAAAAAGACTGAGAAAAAGATAAAAGTCATGTATGGCAGAATGCATGAGTTTTGATGGGGAGGGGTAAGGAAGGGGAATTAAGTCTAAATTTGATTAAGATATGTTATATGAGGCAGAGATAGGTGGATCTCTCTGGGTTCAAGGCTGGCCTGGTCTACAGAGCGAGATCCAGGACACCTGGTGCTAAAAGGGAGACCCTGTCTCAAAAATACCAAAAAAAGTGTAAAACCAAAAAAAAAAAAAGGAAATGTTATATGAAGTATACACAAAACTTCAACAAAATTTAAACAAACAAACAAAAAAACAAACACCCCTCAAATACCAGAAATGGACTTCCTTTCTAGAAGCTGTTGACCAGGACACCCATAGGCCCTAAAACAATACTGATCATTGTCCTTGTCCTTGATTATCCTCTGGAACTACATGAAAAGATCCTATTGCTGAAGACACAAATACAGGAGAAATCAAATTGCAGCTGACTTCAAAGCCTCATCTCTATTAGCTAGTGTGTTTAATGTAGTGATGGTCTATGTAAACTACTGGTAGACTAAACAATCATCAGTCTCACCCTGCTATGAATCCTGTGAACTACAGTAACAACTGCCCTAGCAAGATATGCCCACCAATGCACTATTGACAAATATTATGGAAATAACTAAAACCTCTTTAATTGGATTTAAGTTATGTTTACAGGTATAGAGTACATATCTGACATCAATATCAGGCTCAAAAATCTGAGGCTATACAGGTCACGGGACATAGGAGAGAATTTAATACCATTTTTACTAAATAGCTATTGTATTAAAATGATACTTAATGATCAATAGATTAATGCATCTCTCAACTCTCACCAGGAAATTTTCCTTATGCAACAGATGGTGATTAACACAGAAACTCACAACTGGCCAATGCACAGAGAACAAGAGTCTGCATAGTACTTCTCACTGAATGGGGCACCTATAGTTTCATAACTTCTGAGCCCCAACTCCAGGTTCAAGGATCACTTCCAAAGAGGATCAGAGAAATAGTTTAGAACCAGAGATGGTGGTTGATCATAAGGGAAGAGGTTTTCTTTCTTCCAAGTAGCTGGTCAGTTGTGACCATATGAACTCACACCATTGGTGACAGCATATGCATTCACAAGCAATCTCAAACCATAAAAAATTTAGCATAAACATGTGGAATTAGGTAAGACCCTCTGACCCAAAGTAAGAAAATTGTGGCAATAATTGGCTGCTGGGATGGGCAGAGACAGTCTCTTTCAAGCATGGGACTCTTGGTGGGTTAACAAGGTTCCAGTTGATAGACTCACACTGGACAACATTTGGGTACACAAATTAGACTTTATACATCTTATTGTATGCATAATAGAGTACATAAAAGGGGCAGGGGACAACAATGAGAGGTTAGGGGAGGGAATCTAAATGCAGCCAAATTATATTGTATGGAAATCACAAAATTTAACAACAAAATATTTTATAAACAAAACCAAACCTTGATTTGCTGCTACCATGTGTGTATAACTAATTCAGAAAGGTTGTAGATAGAATTATAAATAATTTCCTGAGGAAGGAGGCTATGAACATGGATGGTTTGTGGTTGATAGGAGGCCATTGTTTTCTTTTTTTAATTATAAAGATATTTTTATTTTAGACAAAGAAAAACACTGAAGAAACCACCCATTTATAAGCATAGGAAAGCTGTGTGTATCCAGCCCTTTCTACTGAAAAAATCATCTCATAATAGGATTTCTTTGAGGGAATTTGAATAAAACATAACTGTTCACATCTCAGGAAACTAAGTTAGAGAAAAATAAAAGACAAAGTAAGTAATACTCAGGATAGGTGAGTTAAAATTTTATTTGAAATTGAATTCTAGCATGTGATTTTGTTAAATAAAAGATCAAAAACAATAAAAGAAAGAAAAAAATTCAAAACTGTTACAGTGTCTCAGTGTTTCATTACTTTGGCAAGAAGTGAAAGGGTTTTCTTTGTTCTAAGAGAAAATTAGTTGCACAATAAAATAAGAATTTGAAAAATGAATCAAGCATAAAAAACCAAACATCCTGACTTCAAATAAAGAATATGATATATATATAATTATATCTAGATATAGATAGTTGAAAGATACATATCAATATCATCTGTGATTGAAAAGACATACAAAATGTTAATTTATCTATGTAATATCAGGCAGCGTGAGGGCAGATTTTTAGGTTATTTTTACATTTATTTATTTATTTATTTGTTTTATATGTTTGTGGTGGAAGTCTGCTGTATGTACATGTTAATGTCAAAGGACAATTTACTGGATCCTCTCTCCTTCCATGTTGGTTCTGGGTATCTAACTCAAGTTGTCGGGCTGAGCAGCAGGTGTCTTCACACTGAGCCATCTCTCCTATCTCAGATGCAGATTTCTAATAAAAAAAATAAAGGGGTAAACTGCTTTGTTTTTGGATGATGAAAATAATATCTGAGCCCAGACCACTCTTCTGTCTGTATAAGACACTGAGTAACTTAGCTTCTTGCTAGTATACAAACCCATAATCAACCATGCAATACTGAAAATTAATGAAAGAACAACTAGAAAAGATACCACTTACTTTCTTTCAACCACTCCACCTTTACATTCTGCCTGTGAAGATCTTTGTCAGCCACAGCCTTTTCACTCTGCCTCATCTGTGTCTAAAACTGCTGTCATAAATCTACTAGGTAAAGTAGAAGCATAAACCCTGATGTGGAAGTCTGTAAGCAATACTCTCAGAAATCAGATTTCTAAACACTTTACAGCACTGCTATGTCAACATTGCAAGTTCTAGAACAAAAAAGCCTGACTCTTAGATTTAATTTTGAAGAGTGATTCCAGAGTGGGTGGACATTTATTTCCCCAAATACCTCTTGGAACCATCTGTCTCCTGGAGATGTGCTGATGGAACTGCCTTGGGACCTCTGTTTCTGGAACTGTGTTTTGCAACTTTGGCCCTGCTCATTATATTCAGAATGGTTTTATATTCAAAACGGTTTCTCCAGTTAGAGTTGTGGAAGTACAAGCTTAGATTCAACATAATATTAACAGAATATCTGGCCTTTTCATCTCTGTTTTTTATTTTATTTTTTTATAGATTTTTTTCTTTAGTTTTTCTTTTTTTTTTTACAGGAAAGCAGAAACAATACAAAATAACAATAACAAAACAAAGAAACAAGAACGAAAAAAAGGGGGGAGGGAATTTCCATTTCTTATTCTGGTGAAATAAATAATAAATCTGCAAGGCTTGGTATATATTTCTCTCTTGTTTTTTCCTTCTCTCTGTCTTTTATTTTTGCTTTTCCTGATCTTTCAGGGCTATCAGAAGGATATGTGTTTACTAGCTGCTCCAGGAAGCCTTAAGTTATCAGCTGAGAAAGAGTCTGGTTAATTTGGGAGGGCCTCATCCCTAAACTGCCTAATCAATTCCTAGCTCCTGTTTAGTTATGCTACCCTCTAAACAGGTTCACCCCAATTGCCTGAAGGGAATCTGAACACCTACCACTCTGACTTCTGTGCTGATAGGGACATTGGGTGTGTCAATTGGGGTATCCCCCATTCAGAGGGTATATTAGTCACTTTTCTGTTGCTGTGATAAAACCACCATGAGCAAGGGAATTTATAACAAGAAGAGTTTATTTGAGCTTACTATTGACCATTCCAGGGAATCAGAGTCCATTGTGGCGGGAAGCATGGTGGCCGGGGCTGGAGCAGCAAGCCGAGGGTCACATCTCGCAATGAGCACAGGAAGCAGAGAAAGAGAGACTGGAGACGGCAAGGCTTGTTAAACTCACTATGCCTGCCCCCAATAACATACTTCCTCCAGCACAGCCACACCTTTTAAGACCTCCAAGAACAGTGCCAACTACTGGAGACAAAATGTCTGAATACTTAAAGCCTATGGGGGACACTCTCATTCAAACCACCACATTCCACTCCCTGGCCCCCATAGGCAGGCCATATAAAATGTAAAATGCATTTAGTCCAACCTTAAAAGTCCCCATAGTCTTTATCAGTCTCAATTCTATTCAAAAGTCTATTGTGCAAAATCTCTTCTGAGACACAGGACAATCTCTTAATTGTAAGCTCCTGTAAAATCAAAAGACAAATTACATACTTCCAACATACAGTGGAACTGAATACACATTCCCATTCCAAAAAGGAGGAATAGAGGCATAGTGAGGAAATACTGGACCAAAAGAAGACCGAAAACCAGCAGGGCAAACACCAAGTCCAGTAACTCCATGTGCAACTTCTGGGACTTGACTTCCAAAGGGATTAGATGGCTCAGCTCTTCCAGCTTTGTTTGCAACATACATCTCTTTCTTAAGCTGGTACCACTCCCTGTATGCAGCTCTCCTTGGCAAATATCTCACAGCTCTGGCATCTCGAATGTCTTCTTGGGGTCTCTGCTGCCAACCACGCTTCACATTCACAGCTTCATGCAATGGCCTATCAGGGCCTTCTTTATTAAGCGACGCCCCTGCTGCACTCTGCCTGGCCTCTGTGGCTCTCTGAAAACATGGAAGAAGAACTGATGAATGCTTCACTCTTGCAAATTTCATGCCTCTAAAGCCAGCACCATGTGAATGAAATTGCTGAGTTTGGCTGCAAGTTTGGGATGGACTCTTTCCTACTTTAACCACATTTGCAATTTTTCTCTGCCCTGGACTTGTAGGAGTAGAAAACACTTCCAGTATTTTCCTTTCAAAAATTGGAGGCTTAGCTGGGTGTGGTCTTGCCCTGAAGATACTGATTCCATTGTTTACTTGTAAATCTCAAGGCCTCTTCTTAATCACTTTCATGTCACCTTTCCCATTGTTTACTTGTAAATATATAGGCCTCTCCTTAATCACTTTAGTCTCCTTATCAAAAGGAACCTCTCCTCCACATTCCTTGGCCCCACCTTTAATCTTCCTAGTGCAGTTTTCGGTTCTAAACTGTACATTCTGCATTTCTTTCTGCCCCATCTGCTCTTCTTCACTGTAGATCTGCACAATATTCACCATCAATAGCCACACCACCATTTCTACATTAGGCTGTCTTGAAATATCCTCCACCAAAGACATCAGTCCATTGCTTTTCAACTTAGCATCAGGCAAGCATTTGGGCTGTGGGCAAACTGCTGCCAGACTCTTTATAAAAATATCCCAGTTGCCGCCTAAGTCTTTATTTTCTTCTGGAACTACATTTTTTTGCAGCAATGCTTTCTTCCAGGATTCTACTAGAATGGCCCCTTAAGCTCTGATTACAGTAGTCAACAGCTTTTCTAGCCCAAAGTTCCAAAGTCTTCCACATTTCTCCAAACATCCACAAGGTCAGGTTCTTCACAGCCAACACCCCATTCCTGGTACCAAATAGCTGTATTAGGCACTTTTCTGTTGCTGTGATAAAACCATCATGAGCAAGGGAACTTATAACAAGAAGAGTTTATTTGAGGTTACAATTGACGGTTCCAAGGAATCAGAGTCCATTGTGGCAGGAAGCATGGTGGCCAGGGCTGGAGCAGTAAGCCAAGGGTCACATCTCACAATGAGCACAGGAAGCAGAGACAGCAAGAGGCTGGAGACCGCAAGGCTTGTTGAACTCACTAAGCACGCCCCCAATAATGTACTTCCTCCAGCACAGCCACACCTTCTAAGACCTCCAAGAACAGTGCCACCAACTGGAGACAAAATGTCTGAATTCTTAAAGCCTATGGGGGGACACTCATTCAAACCACCACAGAGGGTCAATATAAAAGACCCCCAAGCATAACTGTAAAGGGAAAACAATCCTTACTGATACCCATGAATGTAAAATAAAGGCAGGAGTAATTAGATATATGATCTAGGCAGGGGACCAGCTGAAGTAAGAACTAGGTGAATTCCAATGTCCAATTTAAAACTCCATTAGAATTTCTTGACCAGGGATTTCAAAGCTTCCATTTATTAGGTTTCTCCTTCTGTTCATTTGGCCATGATGTCTGAACTCAGGATCTGCTTTTCAAGCTTTTTAATAGTGAGTTTCCACTTAGATAGTTGATAGAAAGAGTTGAAATTTTATTATTGAGCATTAATTAACAACAAGAGTGGACTTGTCTTTTGGCTGCAGGTGACTCTACTCTGTTAAGGCCAAGATCTAAGCTTTTTATGCCTGTTTAACATTATTTCATATAACTTTCCACCTAATATGGGGAGGCACAATTTTTTAGCCTTTGAAAGAAATATATTGACTATCTTTTTGTTATACTTTCTTTTGGGGTTGCTTAAGTCCACACAGATAACCCAGATTAACTAAACTTTGTTTTCTCAAGGTCAATTGTGGTTCTCTTATTCAGGGGGCACTCGGGTTTGGGGCAGGGGAATGGAGTGCCTGGATCGTTCTGGCCATTATTAACCAGTTCCATCTACTGAGGACAAGGTCAGGTCTTGCTAGACTGGGCTTCCCTTTGGAGCACAAGACAACTTTCCTCTATATTGAGCTTCCTCTTTATAAACTGGACACTGGCTCAAGTTCTGTTGGTGGATCTCCAAGACCTCTCTACACAGGAAGCCCGATGACTCACAATTACAAAACATTTTAAGAGATGTCCCCATACAAAATCACCTGGGACTAATTGGTCTCAGAGGGCAAGGAACAAAATTGTCTCTTAAATCCCTTGGCCAAATCGGTATGGGCCTTAGGTATGGTCATTAAGCATCCAAAAAAAAAAAAAAAAAGACAAGTTACATTAATCTGGTACTTTTAATTACTCTAACATATTTAGAAAAAACTTGAAGAAAAGTCTAAGAAGCCTTGCAAAAACATTGACTGAAATAAATTTAACAACTACCACTATAAGGAGGGAAAGTCAATAAGAGAAATTTAAACAATTTAATTTTAAATATAAATGATTCACTACAAACATAAGTATTCTCTTTACTTTCCCAAAACCTATATCATGGTTTGTAGTTTTTCAATAACAGGGAAAATACCTATTTACTAGAACTAAGCTGACAAATTTTACCAAATACATCCAAACTGTCTCCTTCTGGGGTGCATGCCACTAGTTCAGGGAAGTAACCTAGCTTTTCTTGAGTCAAGTTATCTTGAAATGGGCAGAACAGATATCAAAAGTAACACTTGCATAATAGACAGAGACCAAAAAATATCTTTCAGTAGTCAAAGGTAACCCATTGCTTGTCTATGCCCCTTTAATCTGAATCTACAACTGAAACACCAGTACAAGCCAGGAATGGACCCAAAATCAACCACAATCCTATGTGGTTATAATCCCATTTAGACCATTAGTAAACTTTCAATGTATATACCATTCCACTCTAGAAACATTTAACAACTTCAATCCAGTAAAAGTATCTTATTTTCTACTAAACTTTGCAATATTTATGCCCATCCAGCCAAATGGGGCAGTTCCCCCAAACACTTAATCACAAAATAAGAAACCCTAAAGTGATCCTACAAGTCCTGGGGCAGGCTCTGGCCAATCGACCTTCCCAGATATTCAGAAACACACCACATAGGCCTGGCGAAAAGTCTATCTACACAAACATGTTCCACCTAGTGATCAAATATCCCCCCTCCCCACAAATCATAACCAAAGGCCTTGAATTCTATTTTATCTAGTATTAGTATAGAGACTCTTCCTTCTTTCTTAGTGGCAATTACTTGTATTATTTTTTTACTCTCCTTGGGATACTATCTATCTTTAAAGGTGAGGTAAGTTTACTGGAGACAAGAAAAAAAAAGATGGGTTTTGTTTCTTAATACATTCTTCTAGTCTCTGTCTCTTAAATGTAGAATTCATTCCATTGATATTTAAAACTGTTGTTGAGAGAATTAAATTTTTCCCAAACATTTTTATTTCTAGTACAATCCTAACCTAGGCTTTTATTTCCATAGTGGTATTATCATTTGTTTTCTGGAGTTGATTGTCAATCTATATTGGTTATAGCACTCCACTCTTTGTATTACTTGAAGTATTCTCTGCAGGCATGGCTTATTGGAGAAGAATCGTTTCCACTTATTTATATCATGGAACATTTTCCTTTCTCTTTTTTTTTTTTTTTTTTTTTTTGTCTTTTGGAGACAGGGTCTCCCGGTAGTCCCAGCTGTCCTGGAACTCACTCTGTAGACCAGGCTGGCCTTGAACTCACAAATCCGCCTGCCTCTGCCTCCAAGTGCTAGGATTAAAGGCGTGCGCCACCACGCCTGGCCTTCCTTTCTCTTTTAATTGTAATAGACATTTTTGCTGGATAAAGTACTTTGGGTTGGCATCTGTAGTCTTTTAGAACCAGAAATGTTTTAAACTAGGATCTTCTTGCTTTTATCATCTGCACTGAGAAATCAGCTATAAATCTGTTAGGTTTTACTTTGTAGGTAACTTGTTTTTCTTTTGCAGCCCTCAGTATCATTTCTTTGCTTTGAACATCTATTGATTTTACTATGATATGGAGTGGATAATTTCTTTTTCTGGTTCTGTCTGCTTGGAATTCTATATGCTTCTAATACTTGTATAGGTATCTCTTGCTTCAATTTTGGAAAATTTTCCTCTAAAATTTTGAAGATCTGTGCCATATCATTATCCTGTCAGTTTTCTTCCTCTTCTATCCCAATAATTCATAGGTTGTTTTCTTTTCATATTATCCCACAGTTCCTGGTTATTCAATGCTTGTGATTTTTTTTTAATTTTCATAATCTTTGCTTGATTTATCTAATACTTGAATTATTGTCTTCTAGTCTTGATATTCTATTTTCACTTCATCCATTCTCTTATTGAGAGTTTCTTCTGGGGCTGGAGAGATAGCCTAGCAGTTAAGAGCACCGACTGCTCTTGCAGAGGACCTGGGTTTGATCCCTAGCACCCACATGGCGGCTGATAACCGTCTGTAACTCCAATACCAGGAGGACTCCAGTTCCAGGGGAATCTGACACCCTCTTCTGACCTCTGCAGCATTACACGACATGGATGCACAAACCTACATGCAGACAGTACATTCATACACGTAAAATAAATAAATAAATAAATAAATAAATAAATAAATAAATAAATAAAATTAAAAAAAAAAAGAGTTTCTCCCATACCTTCCAAGTTGGTTGTGGGATGTTGCATTGTTTTTTCATTTCACCTTGAATTTTCTTCAATGTTTCTATATCTTTTGTAATTTCATTCTACAATTTATCATTGTTCTCTTTCAATTTATCTCTGTCTTCTTTTAGATCCTGGACTTCCTTGTTTATAAGCTCCTTAAATTCACTCAACTCTATAATTTCTCTAATACTATTCTTTTGAGATCTGTATTTCTTCATTAGAAGGTACTTGAATAGAGGTATTAGTGTTTGGTGGAGATCCACCTGAGTCTTTCTTTTGTTGAGCCTTAGGCATTTGGGTAGCTTCTGTTGGGAGTGGTTCTAATGTGAATCTTAGGTGATTACTGAGCTGACGATGATGTTGGTTATATTCTTCAGGGATTTGTTGACTTCTTAATTGATGTACAGGTGTGGATACTTTAGACTCCAAAATCCCAACTACATCCTAACACTGAACAGACCAACAACCCCCACCCAACCAGCAAAGTTTGCCCAATGGACTGAGCCAACCAACACCCAAACTGGCTCAAACCTCAGGCTTGAGAAACCAGCACCTGGAGGGCTCGAGTCAATCCCAGTCCTGTGGGCTGTAAGGTCACAATGCTTCTGTTGCAATGCAGCTAGAGTCCCCCACATCCAAGTGGGGTGAACCTCAATCATCCACTCAGTGAGATGCACTCATGAAACCACCGTACACCACCTTTATTCTACCCACCAATCCTCCAAGGTGAGGTACTAAGGTCTGTACCTGGGTTCAGTAGGAGAAAGGATCTTCTGACTTGCCTTTCCTTCTTGTCTTGTCTTCCGACACCCTTGGGTGATGGCTACAGTGCCAAAATATAGTGCCTAAGGATCCAAATGCCCTCTGACCACCCTGACCTCCGAAAACGCTTCCCAACACTCTTGGACTACCCTAAGTCCTCCCTCCCCGACATTGCCCTTAGCTGCTCAGAATGCACCCCGCCTCCAGTGCCTCCATTTTGAAAAAGCCCTGGTTTTATCAGACAGCAGCTGCACAAGAATAAAGTTTGACAATTGACAAATGGGACTTCATTAAACTCAAAAGTTTCTGTACATCAAAAGAAACAATCAAGGAAATTAAGAGAAAACCCACAGAGTGGGAGGAAACCTTCCCTGCAGATACATCTAACAAAGCATTTCTTTCCAGAGTATATAAACTACTCAAAAAACAAAGAAGAAAGAAAACAAATGACCCACCCAAAAGATGGAGCAAAAAGCTGAATGGAAACTTCACAAGTCAGGAATTAGAGATGGCTGAGAAACATTTTAAAAAGTTTTCAACATCACTAATAATTAAGGAAATGCAAATTAAAATCACTTTAAGACATCACCTCACTCCAATAAGACTGGCTAGGATCAAGAAAACAAATGATACCAAGTGCTAGAGAGGTTGTGGGGAAAGGGGAACACTCATCCACTGCTGGTGGGAATGTAAACTCATACAACCACTATGGAAAACAGTATGGAGAACCCTTAGAAGACTTGGAATTAACTTGCCATCTGACCCAGCCATACCACTCCCGGGTATATACCCACCAGACTCATCTTACTGCAGAAATACATGCATAGCCATGTTTATTTCAGCTCTCGTCACAATAGCAAAGAGCTGGAACCAATCCAAGTGCCCCCAACTGATGGGTGGATAGAGAAAATGTGATACATCTATACAATGGAGTTCTATGCAATGGTAAAGAAAGATGACATCATGAGCTTTGCAGGTAAATGGATGGAGCTAGAAGATATCATGCTAAGTGAAGTAACACAGTCCCAGAAAAACAAAGGACGAATGGTATCCCTCATCTGTGGATGCTAGCACCAATTACCTAATTGTATTGCAAACTGAGCAACATTAATGTGATCTGAAAACAACTGTTCTCTTATATTGTGAATCCCTTAAAAATAAATAAATAAAAATAAAAAAAAGAAAAACCCTGGTTTTAAAATATTTCATTCACTATAAATCATGTGTCCTTCCTTTGTGTGCAGTGGAGATGATTCCACCCTTTCATCAATGCGACCAACATTAAGCATCCTCCTACCCTGCACATACCTGACGCTAGTTTTCACTGTCCTACTGAAACCCTCACCAGGAGGCTCTCCCTACCTAAATAGGAAGCAGGGCAATTCTAATGACAATCTGAAAGCTTCTAGTATTTTCTAACATGTAATATAAACAAAAGAATGTAAATGTTTGACATTTTGCCAGTAATCAAAATATCTCTACTTTGTTGTGAAACACCATCAATCAGGATGAACTGAGTATATAATTGCTACGAAAGGAATTAAACAATTAGAAAGAAAGAAGAGGAAATGTCTATTCCAGAAAATTATTCCTCTCCTTAACTGGTAGAATGTTCATGTGAAACTTGGATGCTGCAATAGCAAACAGGGAGTAGATACTAATGTAGTCAATCTTTTCTCTCACAAAGGGGAAATCTATCTTTACCTCCCTTGTGTTCTATAAATTACAAGAAGACTGCTTCCTATAGACTGTAAGTTTAAGACCCTAAGCAGGTCAAAGAAAAGTGTATATTTAAATGACAGATAACATTTGACAATCACTTACCATTTAGCAAATGGAAATATCCCATCTGTTATAACAAAAAAAAAAAACAAAACAAAAAAAAACACACAACTTCTTAAGGCTTTGGTAGCAAACCTCTAAATGTCTCAGATAAAACTATAAATAGGAAAATAAGATTTAAAATTCTTATTCCAGTCGCTGGAGAGATGGCTCAGTGGCCAAGGTCACTGGCTGCTCATGCAGAGGACTGGAGTTTGATTCACAGCAACTACATGACAGCTAACAACTGTCTGAAATTCCAGTCGCAGGTGATCCCAAACCCTCTTCTGACTTCCGTGGGCATTGCATGGCATGGATGCACCTACATACATGTAAGCAATTCACTCATCTTCATAAAATAAAATATTTTAAAATGCCTATTCTTTCCTTATTTTAGCATTATTTAGTTTAATAATGAAATATAGTTGGATTTTTTTGCTACCTATAAATAAGAAAAAAAATGAAAGAATTATTTTAGTTTTAATTATGTATGTGTGTGTGTGTGTGTGTGTGTGTGTGTGTGTGTGTGTGTGTGTGTCACCACGCTTGTATGTGTGTATGAGAGTTGGGGATCATGGGACTCAGAAGAGACCATTGGAATTACAGTGGGTTACGAGCCAGAATGGATGCTGAGAACCCAACAATGTTCCTCTGCAAGAGCAGCAAGCACTCTTAAGCCCTGAGCTATCTCTCCTGCCATAAAATGAGAACTTTGTAAAGAAGGAAGTTTGGGATAAAAAATGTTGGAGCTGCATCTCTTGAAGGGATGTTTTCCTCCAGCCTGACCATGTCTGTGAGCTGTTTGACAGATTCCAAGAAGTGATGGTCTGTGATCGGCAATACTCAGAGTTATCCAAGCACAGAGTAGATGTGTTTTGTTTACCCAAAGAGACAGACTTCTGAGTCTCTTTAGTAAATTAAGTGCTAAAATCTTTCCAAAGATTGAGTATGCAATTCTGTTTTATTGCACAGGCAGGGAGAAAGAAGAAAATGTTAGTTTAACCATCTGACCGCTTCCAGAATTTATCTGCTGTAATAAGATAAATTAAATCCTCTTCCTGATGGTTTACAGCTTAGTTTCTTCTGCTTCCTGTTTCAGTTTGGCCATTTTATTCAAGGAACATTAAAAAGAATGGTGTGCCATCAAAGGGTAGAGAAGTGTTAGGAAAGAGTGAGTGGATGCATCTGAACTGCCTACAGCTCAAGGTAGAGGGAGAAATAAATACTGCTAAGGCGACACCTAAAATTTTGTTTATGGAGATCTTGACTGAGGTAACTGCTAGAGACTCCAGAGTGTCAAGACTGGACAAAGGCATCTTCCACATGGGCCTTTTCTGTCTGTGTTGTCTCCACAGTAATTACTTAGATAATTCTTTAAGTTTTCTACATTAGCAAAGTACCTGATTTTTGCATTAAAAAAACCAAAAAAATATTCTTATAATTTGAAATATTCAAGAATGTCATAAGCCCACTGGGTTTACAGATTTGAACTTTACCCTCTTCTCATGACACCAAAACATATATGCACCTGTTTGTTTTCAAGTAATATATATTGCCATACTGCATGCATAAGAACTTGAAAATGTCTAAACAGTTTAATGAAATATAAAAATAATGGAACCAGAATAATAATTTCAGACATTAGTGGAGCACTTTTTATATATATATAAAAAAAAACCATCCTAAGTTACTTATGTGGTTGATCTTAGCTGTTCTTCACAATAATTCAATCTATAGTAGCCTTCATTGTTATTCTTATTTCATAAATTAGGACAACAACCTTTTCTTAAATGTCATTATATCAGACAGGGAAGGGTCAGAGTCAATATTTGTTCACATCTAGAAGTGTCTCTAGAGAAAACCACACTGGCTGGAATTGATCCATTGCCATTCAGTACACAGTGTTGTTTCACAAATGAGGACACTGAATACACAAACATTTGGTTCACATTGTGAGAGTTCACTGTCCACAGTCATATACAGGAGTTCGTGGTACTGAAACTTGACATTACTGATTGGAGGATGAACTGATTTTAGCAAACCAAATTGGATTCTATGGAAATTCAAATTACCAATACATAAAAATGAAATCAACTTAACTGGCACTCTGGCCTCAGTCTAACTTAAATTACTGTATAAAACAGTAAAAATATTCTTTGCATTAGAACCACCACAGAATTAAGAATGTTAATCTAATGTAACATTGCATTTAATAATACTGACAAATTTGTCCCATCTGGTTTTTTTTGTGCCATGAATAAGTGTTTTTATTTTTTACTTTTTTACAGTGATGGGAATTTAAACCAGGCCCCGTGCCTACTTGATAGGCAGCCAGTGCTGAGCTCCAGCTCCAGTCCTGAACAAATCTTAGAACATTCCTGTACAAATTGGGTTGTTTTTGTTGTTGTTGTGTATGTGTGTATGCATGTGTATGTGGACATATATTTTCATTTTTCCTTTATGCTTAGGAGTGGAAATTGGAGTCATATAATAAATTGTAGTTTCAGCATTTAAAAGAATGATCAGGATGTGTTCCAACATGGCTGCAGTACTGTGCATTCTTTTTATATTTTATTTTCCATTATAGTTATTTATTATTTATGTGTATATGTGCATGTGTGCTACTGGGTGTAGAAATAAGCATGCCACTGCTGGGAGTAATGAGTTTGCACCCCAGAACATACATAGTAGAAGAAAAGAACCAACTCCCACAATTTGTCCTCTGGCACCCATACATGCACTGTCCCATCTTTTATGTCTGTATGGGATAAAACTAAATTTTACTTCATTTGAATTGGGACTAAGTTTCAAGATATTTTTCACTAGTCATCATGTATATCATACATGTAAAATCATATCTATAGTAAGTTTGGGTTAATAATGTCGTAACATGCATTAAACATGCTAAAGGAAAATAACAATTGCTTAATAGGAATGGTGGCAGGATTATCTCCCAGTAACAATTTTGGTAAGGCTATAGAGCATGTTGAAAGTCTTTTTATGGCTTAATAGTTGATTAACAGCACATGTCTGGGGCTGGAGAGATGGCCTAGCAGTTAAAAGCGCTGACTGCTCTTGCAGAGGACCCAGGTTCGATCCCCAGCACCCACATGGAGGCTGAGAACCGTCTTTAACTCCAGCTCCAGGGAAAACCGATGCCCGCTTCTGACCTCTGCGGCATTGCACGACACGGGTTCACAGAACTGCATGCAGACAGTACAGGCATACACATAAAAAATAAATAAAAAGTAATTAAAAAATGCACATGTCTGAGAACCTGTATACTTCGATTTCTTCCTGCCTGATCCTTCCAGTGACTGGAGACAATGCAGTTCCTCACAGCACAGAGCATGGATAGAATATGGAGTCACCTGTTACAAAAGCACAGTTAGTTACTTACTGTAAGTAAGTTACTTACACAGTAAGTAACTAACTTATATCACCTTACATCACCTTACATCACCTGGAAAATTCACTGGATTCAAGTGGAAAGACCTGAGACTTTCCAAAGATGACTTTGAACTCTGTTTCTACCAATTCCCAGCTGCATATCTCAGGCCAGAAAAATATAATTTTAGGGAAATAATTCACGTTTGCTATGACATTTGAGAACAAGCTACATAACATGTGTTCACAATAAATGTGTATAACGCCTGATTTAAAAAATTCCTTGAAAGTTAAAATCCCTTCAGAAAAATTCAGCAAAATGTCATTTATGAGCTCTTTCCTTCAGTCCCTGAATTCTGTGGCAGTAGATATTCTGGCAGTGTCAGAATAAGAGCAGTTTTAGCTGAAACTAAAATTGAATTGTTTTAATTACACAAATTTAGAAACACATTTTAAATGAATATTGAGTACAGTAACAGCTACTTTGCCTGTAGATGAAAGATTTGAAGAAAAAAAAATCCATTTGACTTTCTGTGCCCTAGTGTATATCATTTTATTGTCTCAAAAATGCAGAAAACAGCACATATTTGATCCTTATGTCCACTCTTCTTGGGGAAGCTCACATTATGAGTTCTAGCTGTTCTGTACATTAAAGACTCTTCATCAGAAATTGTTAGAATTGGTCTGCTAATCACTTAGGCTGCTGTTCAATTTTGCTTCTTGGCCTCATCTTCAGAATATCCCCAATGTATCATTGCCACCATTACCGAAAAACTCAAGAATATAGCATTTCCAAAATGGAAAATAAAAGGTACAAAGAATGAAGAAACAAGTGTATCCAGAATATTTTATTGCATGGTTCATCTAATTCATAATCAGCTTACACTAATGTGATTTGAAACACTGTACATACAGTAACATGACTTAGCATAGAGAACTCTGAGTCCAGCTGCCCAATTGCTTTACTTTAACTCTAAAAATAAGCTATTTTCTAAATCTCAGTATAAGAGATGGTGATGAGAGAATCTATTCTAAGATTTTGAAGAATAAATAACAAATATAGACAGTTTGGCAGATTGTAACAGTGAAAAGATCTTAACTATAACAAATATGCATTTGAGATATTTAATACTGCTTCCTGAACCTAATACTTATATGTACTTGCATATAGACATATTCAATGTAAAATAGTCATATTTGACTAATTAGAATATTAATAGTAAAATACTTAAAGAAATATATCTCTTCAGAAATGCCAAGTATCAAATACCACTCAGCCTACAGAATTTCCTTCAATGTCCATGAGGATTTGTTTTCAGAAACCCTGTAAAATAAAATCTTCAGATATTCTAATGATTTATGTAGCAATATGTGTTTGCCTATAATTATGGATGTCTTCTTGTATACTTTGACTAGTATCACTATTACTAAATGTTGGGGCTGGAGAGATGGCCTAGCAGTTAACAACGCAGACCGCTCTTGCAGAGGACCGGGGTTGGATCCCCAGCACCCACATGGCAGCTGAGAACCGTCTGTAACTCCAGTTCCAGGAGAACTCCAGTTCCAGGGGAATCCGACGCCCTCTTCTGACCTCCGCGGCATTGCATGACACAGGTGCACAAACCTACATGCAGACAGTACACTCATACACATAAATAAATAAAATATTTAAAAAATAAATAAATAAATAAAATTTAAGAATATAATACTAAATGTTATGTGAATATTTGCTATAATATAATATTTGGACAATAATGACAAGAAAAGTCTGTACAATTACTATAGATGTGATTTTTTCAAATATTTTCTGTTTGTGATTGGTTGCATATTAGTTTAGGTTGCTGAAATTAGTGACCATAGAAGTTTAAATTATGTTTGTGTGTAGAAAGAATAATAAATGATGATGCAATAGATAAATAATGATAGATGATGATAGATAAATAGATGATAGATAGATAGACATTAGATAGATAGATGATAGATAGATAGATAGATAGATAGATAGATAGATAGATAGATAGATAGCATTGAGGAGATAAGAGTTAATTCCAGACTTCTACTCTGCACAAAGGTTAAGCATTCACTTTCCTCCAGGCTGAAGTCCACCAGATGCATCCGAGGCTTGGGAAAAAGATCCGATCTGAAAAATTCCCCCAGACCAGGTTCCTTTAAAAGATCTCCCCCCCACCCCCAGCTACGGACCGCTTCTCCCAGCCTGCTGAGTCAGAAGGGTTGTGGTCCAAGCTTGAGCTTGAATTAAGACTCTTTGTATTTACATCAGAGCCGCATGTCCTGGTGGTCTTTTTGGGGTCCCAGCGATCTGGGCATAACAGAATGATCATAGATTATTTCAGAGCAGTCTTAACAACATTTAATATAATTGAATGTAATGCAAATTATTTTAATATTTAATGTAAAAGTCTCATAAATAAAGTGATGTTTCACAAAATATTACGAGTAATGGGTCCTGGAACTATCAACCAATCTACTGAAACGGGATTGCAAGAGGCAGTTCAGGCTAACAGTAGTCGGTTACTTCCTGTCTGTGGCACTGGTCACTTCTACATTATTTTCCATATTCTTTTCTATTTCTTTAACTGCAAGTGTTCTGAAACTTTTGTTTTACTCTAATTTTCCTGTTTATCTACAATAATATTAACATGCTTAACATCTCTATAAATAGTTAAACAAAATTGCAGAAATCAGAGTACTAGCTGCTTGGTTATTATACAAAGCTTCTCAACAATAGGAAAAAGCAAGCATTCTTAAAATATATGCATAAGAATTAACAATCACGGGCTGGAGAGATGGCCTAGCGGTTAAGAGCGCCGACCGCTCTTACAGAGGACCCGGGTTCAATCACCCACATGGCAGCTGAGAACTGTCTGAAGCTCCAATACCAGGAGAACTCCAGGGGAATCCGACACCCTCTTCTGACCTCCGCGGCATTGCAGGACACGGGTGCACAAACTTGCATGCAGACAGTACATTCATACACATAAAGAAATAAATAAAATAAAATAAAATAAAAAGAATTAACAATCACAAAAATGTTCAGAAATAAAACAGGAAACTTGAAAGAATGAAAGATAAGGAAAAATGTATTTAGGAAATACGCCTGAGCTGAAACAGCATAAGTTCATGGGCGCACTGAACTCCTCAACTCTAAACATAGAATCCATAGACCTAGAGAGGAGGCAGAAGTGGCTCAGGACACAGGTATTTCCACACCCCACAGTGGCAGAACCTGAGATTCCAGGGAAGAGGCTAGGGATTAGCTAAAACAGTACCTAACCTTCATAGGTCTTGAGTTCCAGACCCAAGGAGGAAAATGACTCCTCAGTCCTACAATGACTTACTTCTCTCCTGATCATTCTAAACATCTCCACTGAAAGAAGAAAAGGGGTTTTAATTAAAAGAAAATAGAAAGAAAAAAATCAACCAACAACTCACTCCAGAGACTAAAACAACATGAAAATTCAAGACAACTTGTCATCTCCAAAAATTACACATCCTATAACAATAGCAACCAAGCAGAATAACTTGGAAGCACATTCAGGCATAGGATTCAAAAGAATGATTTTATCTAAGTTGAAACAAGCCAGAGAAGACAGAAATATACTGTAAAAGAACAAAACAAAGGGCTACATGATATAAGGAATCAATCCAAGATATGAAAACAGAATTCAAAAAAGGATTGCTGAACAAACTTTCAGACTAAATGATGCTGCAAAAAATAATTCATTAAGAATTTGAATGCAATTACCCTGAATAGATAAAAAATGCTCCTCTCAGAAGGCATAGGTTATTAAACTAAAATCATTGTATAAGGCATGGGATAACTCTCCAGGAGTAAGGAGGACACATGGGTCTTCTAAACAACACATGCTAGTTCCTATTCCTTTGGTTACCTACCATAAACTACAGAATAAGAACTTATTACTGAGGGCACCACATTATTTGGATATAGGACAAAGAAAACAATCTCAAAACAAGAAGGAAACTTCCTTCCTGTTAGCTAGCGTCCACTAGCTGCCACTGGTTGGATACATGTATCCTACTCAGGGACAAGCAGTCTGCAATCTCTTATTCTCTGCATTTTGGCCAGTTGTGGCTTTATGGATTAATTGCTATATGTTGAATGAGGAAGCATCACTTTTGAGAGTAGAGAGATACATTAATATTGTTTCTCCCTCCATTCCACTGAGCCTTACATGTAGAAATTGCATTGTAGATGCCACAATTAGAACTGGGCATCTCACACACACACACTTATTTGGCCAGTTATTTTATTTTATTTTTCAATTAACTTTTAAATTGAAGCATAGCATTTATAAAAAGTATTAAAGCAAAAGTGTTCAGCTCAGTTTTACAATGTGAAAATACCTCTGTAATGACACAACTTAGAGCAAGAAGCAGACAATGAACAGCGTTACAGACTGTTGCTTCATTTCCCGTGTGATAATTTCTAATTCTTCCTGCCAAAGGAAACAACATTTTGATGTCTAATAATATGGAGTAGTTTTTTGATATATATATATATATATATATATATATATATATGGAAATGTTCATTCTTTTTGGTCTAACTTTCATCACATTATAACATTATATTTTGAATACTTTTGTATTTTGCTGTATGTAGCAGTATATATTTTTTATTTCTCTATAATATTCTATTATTCTAGCTTGTAACAATTATTAATACATTCTGTTGTAAGAGAACATTACGAATGTTTCTAATTTTGGGGGGTGTATCATTAAGACATTTAATATGTATAAAAAAATGAGGCTGAGAGAAAGATGCAGGACAGTTATGGCAGAATGCATGATCTGGGGTGGGGTGGGGTGGGGGAAAAGAAAGGGGAATATGCCTGAACTGAATTGAAAAATGATGTATGAAATACACAAAAATCAATAAAAAAATAAATAATAATAAAAAAGTTAAAAAAAGAAATTTGCTATTGATTTTCATATATATGAATAATTTGCACAAATTTTGACTGGAAATTCTATTAAATATATTGTGTTCCATTTTAATGAACACC
This sequence comes from Rhizomys pruinosus, assembly GCA_009823505.1. NCBI lineage: Eukaryota > Metazoa > Chordata > Mammalia > Rodentia > Spalacidae > Rhizomys > Rhizomys pruinosus. The sequence continues at coordinate 1,480,941 of VZQC01007230.1, forward strand.
TCAAAGTGTCACTTTTATAAATAAGCTGAATCTATAAATCTACAGTTTATGGGAGTCCAATTTAATTTATATCCTCACATTATTTTACATTGTCAAACATTAAAATGTTTTCTCATTGTATTAGTTTTAAATTTCTTATCTATGATAACTATGAAGTAGATCATCCTACTTGCATTTGTAAGGCATTTAGATATCCTTGTTTGTACCTTTTTAAACTTTTGCTATTGAATGTTACTCTTTTTCTTGCAATTTTTTTCTTTCTTTTTATTGATGCTTTGTGTATTTCATACATCATTTTCCAATTCAGTTCAGGCATATATCCCCTTCCTCCGGATCATTATTCATCTCTCTGTGATACTCATGAATCATTCTCCAATCGTTTGTATATCCCTTCTTCCCGCCGTGACACCCCACCCTACCCATCCCAGATCATGCATCTGCGTAACTTTTCTGCATCTTTCTGGGTTTGTTGTTTGGTTGTTGTTGTTTTGTTGTTGGTTTTGTTTTCATTTTTTAACAATAAGTGATAATTTGTGAGTACAAGCATCCTTCATGTAAAGCAATTTGCGAGCAGCTGTGCCCAAACCCACACAGCTCATGGGGTCCCACCATCCAGCGGGGGTCTTGTATGTTCAATCAAGTTGATCAAATGAGTGTCCAGTCTATATTGTTGTAGTTTCACCATTCACCCCAATCGCAGCCCTTACATTCTACCACGCCCCCTCTTCCACAGATTGTTCCCTAGGCTTAGAAAAGGGGCACAGGTGGATGAGAAGCAAAACAGTCTACTTTCTCTGGAGCTGTTGTCTTGGTCACTAGTCAATTCTGGCTGTTTTCTTTCATGGGCTGCCAGCTTGTCCAGGCATAACCTTTCAATCCTACTAATGAAGCACATGCAATTAGATATATAGGTATTTAAACAGTATAATATATAGCCTTTCAATCCTACTAATGAAGCATGAACAATGAGATATATAGGTATTTAAACATCTCTAATTGTTATGGTAGGTTACTTAGGTATAGACAAGAAACTGGCAATGCATTGGGGGGATATTTATCATATTTTATTTGAACTTTAAAATTTTTTTATTAATATTTTGTGTATTTCAGACATCATTTTTCAATTCAGTTCAGGCATATTACCCTTTTCCTTCCCCCAACTCTACCCCAGATCATGCATTCTGCCATAATTGTCCTGCATCTTTCTCTCAGTCTTTTTTTTTTATGCTTAAGAATTCACATTTTCCTCCATTAATTATATATTACTCTACAATATGGATACATACTTTCCACCCATACACAGTAATTCCAGAGGCTGAAAATTATCTGTGGGTGGATTCTAGAGCCCACTGAGAGATTCATACTGTAAGAAATTGGCAATACTTTTAATGGGATGTTCAGGAAGTAAACAATAATATCCCTCATAACAGAAAAATAAATGGAATGGCCAACATGATGATTTTCTTTTTGCATGTCTTGTTTTTTTAGAAAAATGATAATATTTCAGTGTAAAATAGAATTATTTAAAAAATAAAATCACAAAATTATTTACTAAGGAAATAAAAAACAGTTTATAATAACCAAGTTGTCTTGGTCATTTGTCCAAGTGATGCAGAAACAATTGACCTGCATAAGGAAACAATTCAACCTCGATAACACAATAAGTGAAATTCATCATCAGTGGACTAAAAAATAGAATTTTCATGATGATCACAAAAAGCAAAGAAAAATCCTTTGACAAAATCCAACATCCCTTCAGGATAAATCATGGTGAGTCTAAGATTAAAAGGAACATACTTCAGTACAATAATGCCATGTATGACAAATGTATATCTAACATCGTATTAAATCACCACCAGGGGCTGGAGAGATAGTTCAGTGGTAAAGAACACTGTCTGCTCTTATGGGAGGACCTGAGTTTGATTCCAACATCAACATGGCAGGTAGCAGCCATTCAAAACTCAAGTTCCAGGGAATGCATCAATTTCTTGATCTCCATGGGCATGGAATGACACAGAGACACTTAACACCCAGGCAATATACATATACACCAAAAATTATAAATAAAATATTTAAAAAATTTTTAACCTGGGCGTGGTGACACATGCCTTTAATCCTAGCACTGGGGAGGCAGAGGCAGGCAGATCTTTGTGAGTTCAAGGTCAGCCTGGTCGACAGAGTGAGTTCCAGGCCAGCTGGAACAGGGAAAGCCTGTCTCGAAAAGACCAAAAATAAATAAATAAATAAATAAATAAATAAATAAATAAATAAATAAGTAAATAATAAAAAAATAAAAATCACCATGAGTCATTTGTTCTTTTAGAGTCTTTGCTCATTCATGCTGTCTGAGAATATAAATTAAAAGTGTTGTTTTTTCGAAATAAAATTTGAGCAGAAAAACCTACTAAACAGTAAAAAGCCCCAGTACTGACACAGGTTTATAGTCTCCAAATCGACCCAAGAGCATCTAAGTGCCAAGAGTAATATATATATAGAATGCCCAAATAAACTTCTGCCTCTGCCATATAAGAATTATATGATAGAGCGGCTAAGACAAGAACACAAACACACCTGTGTGCGTACACACACACCTGTGTAGATGCAGAAACATACACATCTATATGCACACACAAACCTCTGCAAACACACACCTATAGACACATGCCTCTGCATATACACATTTACAAACACACCTGTGAATGCACACATGCACACATACCTATACATATCCACACACATATGCACACAAAAACATATGTGCACACACATACCTGTGTCTGAAGACAGGAAGACATACATATGCACAATGTAGCCCATTATGCATTTTCATAATCGTTGGATCAATAAATTCTGCTTTGAGCTTTCTGAAATTGGCCATTCCCCAAGAATGAATGGCTGGTTATGTCCTACCTCTTCTGGTTCATGTTGTCCAGCTCATCTCTTCTGTCTGTATCTCTTCTAGTTTGTAAACTAACCTCACTAGACAGATCTAGTGTTTAATTCTGGACATCTTTCTATGCTGGTGCTTTAGACAGAGGATGAGTCTTTCTTCCTATCCAGTTCTCAATTACAGAAAATTACAAATGCAACACACTATCTTTAGAAGTATAAGGATACATGCTACACTATCTCCTGTGGGAATGGAACTTTGTGTGTGACTTGAAGCGAGAAATTGTAAGACCTGTCCTGGGACGATCTCCAGTAGTTATCTGATATCTCTGTGGGCTTCCAGAGTTATCTGTAGTCAGAAGATTCGGGATATTACAATGATTCTTGCCTCGACCCATCTCTGCAAAGTCCCAGGCCCCTTCTCTTGAGGCATTGAGCAGAATGTCATGCCTCTAGTTACCTGTTGCACAAACCAGAGCTCTGCAGCCCCCCTGATTAGAACCAGGATGGCTCACCCCTCCCTTCCGCCTGCTCCCCACTTCCTTGCCCAAAGCACAGTAGTCTAGAATATATAGAGCTCACTGAGAGAAAGAGATGGCCTAGCCGTTAAGAGCGCCAACCACTCTTACAGAGGACCCGGGTTCGATCCCCAGCACCCACATGGCGGCCGAGAACCGTCTGAAACTCCAATTCCAGGAGAACTCCAGTTCCAGGGGAATCCGAGAGACCCTCTTCTGACCTCCGCGGCATTGCACGACACGGGTGCACAAACTTGCATGCAGACAGTACATTCATACACATATGGAAATAAATAAGATTAATAAAAAAAATAAAAAAAAATAAATAAAATAAACGGAGTTCCTATCCTCCCCGGCTCTCCTCGGGTGTGTGTGTGTGTTCATTCCACGGGTGATCTTTGGCGGTATTCCCTCCTCCCTTCTTGCGGGAGCAGAGCCCAGAGACTGCCGGCCTGGTCCTGGAGCTGAACCAAGAAGGGAAGGACAGCGTGAGTGTGGAAGGTGGTCACGCGTGACTAAAAGACACCACACCCGACAATCTCCCTGTAGGATTAGAGGGGAGTAGAAATGGGTAATGGGGGGCTGGAGAGATGGCCTAGTGGTTAAGAGCGCCGACCGCTCTTGCAGAGGACCCGGGTTCGATCCCCAGCACCCACATGGCGGCTGAGAACCGTCTGAAACTCCAATTCCAGGAGAACTCCAGTTCCGGGGGAATCCGACACCCTCTTCTGACCTCCGCGGCATTGCACGACACGGGTGCACAGACCATACTGTCTGCATGCAGACAGTACATTCATACACATACAGAAATAAATAAAATTAAAAAAAAAAAAAAGAAATGGGTAATGGGTAGTGGAGTTATTTGCCAGACAATTTCCTTCCCATTTGATTCACTAGGAAAGCTTTTTACCTAAACATTTACAAATGTCACAGAAAAGTGTGTTGACAGTTTGAACAGTATAACATTACCTGTGTTGTTACACAGTATGCTTTATCAAGTATTGTCAAGTAAGATGATTGCTTCTTTCTTATAGGTAATTTTAAAGTGTGGATGAAAAGATTAGCAAAAATATTGCCAACAGTCTAAGTGCTGTTCTCACCATCAGATGTAAACCCCAACAATGGTTATTTTCTCAAAATTGTTGAGATAATAATCCCCAAACAATCAAAAGTCTACTTTTTCATTCGGTACTGAATGACTCTAGAATAAATCAACTGTTTGAAAAAAAAGGCAACTATTTGAATATTAAATAAATTTCACTGATTGTAATTTACACCAATAGAGTAAAATAATACATGGTTAATCAAAGCAATAAACAACTCTGTATATTGAGAGGTTTTTTTTTCAATGCAGTCAATATTTGCAGGTGGCATTATATATGCATGTGTATGCACATGCACAATTATTTGTTCTGTGAGAAAATTGAGATATTGATGAAATTCAATTTGAGAAGAGACTCTTCCAGGAACAATAAGTGATAATAACATCTTCCATGTGTTTTGCACTCATATACCAAACTTGTTTTAACCTAAAATTATATCTAGAAACACAATCATCTAGGACTTCAATAAAACTGTAAAACGACTATACCAGGAATTCTGTACTTGATATTTTTCACGATACTCATTGAAAGACATTTGAATTTTGTTACCTACATGCTTTATTATCTGTCAGTGCAGAGCATGCAGCAAGAATCCCAAGAGAAATTAATTGGCAAATTAAGTTCTTTATATCAGACACCTTTGGATATTTTGACTTGCTTGCCAGTGCTAGCAAAGGTATTGATAATACATCAAGTTTTTCATCAGCATTCCAATATTGTGCTAGAAATGTTCTACTAAATTGCTGATAATATTCTTTTAATTTTGTGGTGAAGATTTCTCAAACACATATGGTGCCATTTGCAAGTTCCTAAGATTTATTCCCTTCACAAATGTCTCTTACATAGTTTTTCCCTGAACATTTGTTATATTGAATATGGACAGACATGGCAGTGGAAATAATAACTATGTTCAATGTAGAAATGATAGTCATACCATTATTATTTTGAGCACCTTTTACACTAAGATGCCATTGGCTAAAATGGATTCCCAAAAACAAAATTACCAAAATTGCAAAAGGTACTTTGCAGTAATGTTATTCATATAGTGTTTGTTTCCTCTTCCCCTGTTGTTTCCTATTTGAAATCACCATGTTCTACACACAAAATCTCAACCTTCTCTAATGTAAATTACTTCTTCAAATGAGAAGTGTATCTTTATCCCTGGATTTTTCCTTTTTCTTAGTGTTCAGTCTCATGACAGAGTGTGAAATCCATCCTCTCCTCTCATTTGTTCTTCCTTTACTCAGTTGTAGGATACTGTCAATTCCTATGACTTCATCTAGTATCACTTTCTCCTTAACTCAAAGCATATGATGGCAATTACCCCATTCGGGTTCACATTACACATGATAAAATAATGATAGCATCAATTATTTTTCCAAGAAAGCAACTGTATGCTTCTAAGCACTAAGCTATATTGCAAAATAGAAATAAAAAGCTTAAGACAAAAAAAAGTTAGTGTAAGTCAAAATTCAAGGAAATCCTTTCAGTAGCTAGAAAGGGTCAAAATTTTAAAACAAACGGTTTAAGAGGTAGAGCAAAGAGAGAAGAAAAACACAGTCCCTGAAATGTCCAAATACATGAAGTAAAATTAAGCTATCCAATCTGTGGCAGTTTGTCTTTTCCTATTATTGAAAACTGAGAAAACAATTTTAGCCAATAGAGTGACAGAGGAAATGTATATGATGTTATACAGAAGGTCTTTCCTATATCAGTGCAGTAAAAAAAAAAAAATGCTTAACTATCTTTAGTGGCTCTGTATAGCAATCTTTAGTGAGAGAAAAGAACCAAATAAAGTCCAATTCTGTAAAATAACCCTGAAATAAAAAAAGGATATTGGAAAAACAATTTTAGATTAGCTAGGTTTATTGAACAGTAAAATTTAGAATGTTTTAAGGTTTAAATATGTGGCATAGCCATTCCTTTTATTCTACATTCTTTTCACCTTGCTGGGCCTTCTCTACTGAAAACAAAGCAACCCAGGTAGTGGATGCTAAATTGACTGAGGTGTAATGGACTGGGATGAAATTGAGCTGTTTCAATGTTAACCACAGATACTCAGAAAACACTAATGATGGACTACCCAGGCTGTAGCATGGAGGCCAGTACAGGAAGATCAAGAGAGCGTACGTGCTTACTGGACCTCATTTGGGTGACCATGGGGAGGAAAGACCCCAGTGTGGAACACTGGACAGGACTGATGGTTGCTTGGGCTTGCCAAGGAGGAACCTTCAAACCGTTCCTTAAGGAAAACATGACATCTTTTAGCAAAAAAGAAAAAAAAGAAAAAAGAAAATCCTTCAAGTGATATGTGTATGTATGTATTTATGTGTGTGTGTATATATATCTATATCTATATATATATATATCTATATATATATATATATATATATATATATATGCAATACAAGTTGGAGAGAACAACAACAACAAAAGAACTGGAAAAAAAGACTGAAACAGTGAAGTTCTCCCCCAAACAATAAGCCTTTGCTTAAAAAAAAAAACCTCTGGAAAGACTCAGAAAAAGATGCAAGACATGTATGGCAGAGTACAGGAACTCAGGTGGGGTAGGGGAATAACTCTCAACTGGATTGAGAAATGATGTATGATGTATGGAAAATGTTTAATAACAATAAAAAAGAAAACACTAATGATGTTTCTCATTATTAAACTCACCTCCTAAATATCTGAGATTCAGATGTCAGTCTAATTTGTAAGCTACCTATTAATATTGTGATGTAAGCAAAAGTTAAACTTTTAGTGTGAGAAGCACTTGAAACTATACCCAGAAATGTTATGTTTATGCTGAAAGATAAAGTGTTGCAATGAAAAATATGAAGGACAAAACTTATATATTCATAGCAAACAGAAAGGAGGGGGGATGGTTGTTTTAAAAATTGAGTAGTCCACTTAGGGAAAGGCCAAATATACACTTTTCTGATCTTCATCCTTATACAATATTTATTGCACACTGACTCCAAGAAGCACAATAGTGAGTGATGACTCTGACTATATATTACAGCCCATTTCCTCAAAAGGCTAACTGCATACATGGTCAAAAGCATTTGCAGCCCTTCTCCAAAATAAGAAAATTAAGTAATCAAAGCTCCAATGACTCCACACCAAAAATTAAGTCCAAAGCAATTTTCCTATAGATAACTTTCAATCACATAAAGCCAAGTGTCCATCATAATATAAACTAGTCTGTGACAAGGTGCCCTTGGAACCTCAAATTTGGGAATGTTGGTGCAACTTTATTAAACTTTTACGAATTTTTTGAGTTGCAAAATGTATAAATCTAGTAGAATTATCTGATGTTTTTAAATAAAGATCTGTGATATAAATCAAATTAACCAGGAAGTGGTCCTCAAAAAAATGAGAATTTGTCTTTGCATATTTTTCCTGGGGATAAAGAGTGAGAAATGATCTATTGAAGGTATATTAACTTTGTGACAATAAAATATTATTGTCTTTATCAAAGGACCTTTCTGTTTCAGTGGCAACAAGTCCATATTTATCTTAATCAACAGCAGATGAAAGTACTACTGGCTGTTTGAGTTAAAGATAAAAGCGACCAACATATCAGGTGCTAGAAACTAATTCATGGAGAACATCATTATAAATGTTGATCTTTAGTTAGTTTTTTAAATTTTTAATGAATTACTGCTTAGACAAATAAGAGCATTCACATTATAAATATAAATATTGGACTATCCTTATATATTCAACGCACAAGTGAAACCAGTGAGTGTTGATAAACAAGTATTGTTAGCACTATAGAAATTTCCTTTGTTGAGCGTTTTAGTCACTTCCACCTGCAAATTGTATACCAGTTTGTTTTTGTAGTTTGTTATTTATTATTTGACAATTTCATACATAAGTACTACATTTATAATATTTCCATTCCTCTCTCCTTACTTTAGTCCCTCCTGTTCCACTACAACATAATCTCAAATTTAGATTCAGGACCCTTCTTTAATTTATTTATATGTGTGTGTGTGTGTGTGTGTGTGTGTGTGTGTGTGTGTGTGTGTGTGTATGTATGTCTGTACACACACGTGCACACACATGCACGTGCACATGTAACCTACTGAGTTTATTTAGTGTTTGTTTTGCAAAATTGTCCTCTGAGCTACAGATGCTGTTTTCTTGAACTCAGCTGTGTTGTCTTGCTAAAGATCACACCTCTGAACCCCTGTTGGGCAATTCAGCCCTAATTGCAGGTGGACTTGGGGAAGAGTTAGAGTTCATATGCTAGGGAAGATTAAAGAAGCGTTCCTCTACTTATGCAGCTATGGGGGAACTATCATCTACATTGGGTGAAGATTTTCTGGTGGGGTTTTAGAAAGGGGAATACTCAGACTCCAATAAATAATTCCTTACCCCTTATTCTATAAGTAAACCCAATAAAATTATTGATTTTGTAGAATGAACTTTGGTGGAATCAGACCTGTTCATCTTGGGACCTTTGGGGGAGGAAGTAGACATTGTTTACATCTCCTCCAGGGCAGGATGATTAGCAACAGTGTTACTTTTTGCCTTAGGTTTGATCTCTCTGGTTGGATAACCTATCAGCTTGAGTTAATTTTCACTTTCTTTTCTACATATGTGGAAAAAAAAATGTAGCACTCATTCCTGTGTCTGATAATTTTTGTTTTCTTTGCCAATATCAGCTTCACAAAATCCTTCCATACAACTAAAGTTTTATATATGTTCAAACTTATTATGAGAACACTTTCCTAGATGATTTTTATCAGTGTAGATTTCCATTAGCAATGTGTGAAGATCCTAAAAATCTGATTCATTTGGAAAATTTGGTAGGTACATAGTAACACCTAATAGTGGGCTAAACCATGTCCTTTTCCTTAAATAATTAAGGCAGTTTGTAACTATTTGGATATTCTCTTTGCTAGTGTCTACTGTAGATTTTGCACATATCTGTTTAAGATTATCTCTGTTTTTGTTTCCTAGTGCTTTATAGGGATTTTAGATAGGAACCTAAATATATATGCATAGTGACAAATTAATTTCTATTCAATATAAGTTTTTTGGATTTTTTTATTGTCTCACTTTCAATATATGGAAACATTTTATAATTTCAAGTCAGGGTAAATATATCTATCTCTTCCAAATCTCATTTATTTATTATTTTTATTTTATGTGTACATAGGTGCACCCATATTCTGCAATGCCTGCAAAGTTCAGAAGCGAGCGTTGGGTCTCCTGGAAATGGAATTATGGACAGTTGTTAGCTGCCATGTGAGTGCTGGGAATTGGACCTGGGTCCTCTATAAGAGCAGCCATTGGTCTTGATTGCTGAGCGAACTCTCCAGCCCTTTTAAACTCCCTTTTTTTTTTTTTTTTTTTGGACTTTTTGAGACAGGGTCTCCCTGTAGCCCCAGCTGTCCTGGAACTAACTTTGTAGACCAGGCTGGCCTTGAACTCACAGAGATCAGCCTGCCTCTGCCTCCCAAGTGCTGGGATTTTAGGCATTCACTACCACACCTGGCTTCTCCTAAACTTTTATGTGTGTATTTTCAACAACCTAATTTCTTCATTGATCTAAATCAAGACTTTTTAACGAATTTTTGTCCCTTTTAGTAAATTTGTTGCTATGTGTTGTTTTTATCCTAAAATTTTGTATCTTAAACTTTTACACTGTATTTGCAGTTCATTTACAATAGTAATTTGTATGGCATGGAGCACAGTATTGACAAGGCTCAATTCTATTTACCAGAACACATACTTTCATTTATAGTTCTGCAATGTCACACTTTTCATAGGCCAGGTAAGAATAAATGTGTGGATGTTTTGGGCTTTCCATTATCTTCCATTAATCAGTTTACTTTATTGCATGAATAAAATATTTGCTTTATTATTATTATTATTATTATTATTATTATTATTATTTGGTCTTTTTGAAGCAGGGTCTACCTGTAGCGCCAGCTGTCCTGGAACTCATTATGTAGGCCAAGTCTCCTTGAACTCACAAATATCTGCCTGCCTCTTCCTTCCCAGTGCTAGGATTAAAGGCATGCTTAATAGAGATTAATATGCATTCTTCTCTTTTGGCAATGTGATCTTTTTTTATTTAATTATTTTCCTCTAGAAAAATCTTGAGGGGTCACCAAGATGGTCCAGAGGTTAAGAGCACAGGATTCTCTTGCAGACTACCCATGTTTGGTTCTCAGCTCCTACAGGGCTACTACCAACCATTCATAACCCCAATTCCCATGGATCTGATGCCTTCTCCTGGCCTCTATGGGCATTTCATGACATGAATGGATTTACATACATTCAGGAAATCTTAGAAATAACATATTTTTCTGTTTCAGTAAAATTTCATAATCTGTATGTTACCTACTGTTAAAAGTATCTTGTATTTTTTGAGTTGATTTTTATTTTATGTGTATGAGTGTTTTGCATATATATAGATATAGATATAGATATAGATATAGATATAGATATAGATAGATATATGTATGTATAAGTGTTTGTGTGTGTGTGTGTGTGTGTGTGTGTCTATGTCACTCAATGCCTGTGGAGATGAGAAGAGGGCATTGGATGGCCTGGAACTGGAGTTATAAATGGCTGTTAGCAGTCATCCTGGTAATCAGACATGGGTCCTGTGTAAAAGCATCCAGTACTCTTAATGACTAAACCATCTTTCCAGCCCCATATCTAGCATTTTGATCAGGATTTTATCAAATAAATTGATTAATTTCTTGAAAGTTGATGTTATATTTTATTAGTATGCATTCATTATATAAAGTGATGAATTTCGTCATGGCACTGTTCAAACATGGCTGCAACAGATTTGTTCATAACTCACTCTATCGTCTTCTCTTATCCTTGCTGCATTTCTAGTAGCTAGCTCCCTTTCAAGTTCATGTCAAATTTTCCCAAGTTGCACATGAGTGAATATTCTCAGTACCTGCTCTTCTGAGTCTGATTTATTTTGCTTAACATAATGATATTAAGTTCCACGATTTTAAAGTAATATTGTTAAATTCCAAATTTTCACACATGAGAAAGTGCTTGTAGAAAACAAATAGCAAAACACTTTAAAAAATTAATACTGGGATGGAGAGATAGCCTAGCGGTTAAGAGCAACGACGCTCTTGCAGAGGACCCGGGTTCGATCCCCAGCACCCACATGGCGGCTGAGAACCGTCTGTAACACCAATTCCAGGAGAACTCCAGTTCCAGGGGAATCCGAGACCCTCTTCTGACCTCCGCGGCATTGCACGACACGGGTGCACAGGCCTGCATGCAGACAGTACATTCATACACATACAAAAATAAATAAATAAATAATAAAAAAAATTTTTTTTGAAATTAATACTATCATTCAGAAGGGAAGTCAATTCTTTTTTTTTTTAATCTTTTTGAGGCAAGGTCTCCTTGTAGCCCCAGCTGGCCTGGAACTCACTCTGTAGACCAGGCTGGCCTTGAACTCACAGTGATCTGCCTGCCTCTGCCTCCCAAGTGATAGGATTAAAAGCGTGTGCCATCATGCCCAGCGGAAGTCAATTCTTAACTAGAATTTTAGCTTTGTAACTTTGTAAATTATTGGAACGAGAAAAATCCTTATTATCAACCTTAATATTCATTTTCAGAAATATGGAACTGGATATTTATATGAACATTATAAGTGGTATATACTCTTGCTCCAGTAAATCTTGAGAAATGAATAATAAAAAGTGAACTTCCTTAGCTAGTAATTATTCAAATCACGCATGTTCTTGAAAGTAAAATATTGCCCTTCTTCCTTTTTAAATTGGTGGTCCATGACTTTAGTCCCAGCATACCAGAGACAGAGGCAGGCAGATTTCTGTTAATTTCTAGGCCAGCTTGACCTAACTAGTGAGTTTCAGATGGCAAAGGCTACATAATGAGACTTTGTCTACTACTGAGGACAAAATATAATGGCCAATAGCTTTAGCTAACACTACTATCAGCAACTTTACTAGTCAGTATAATAATTCTAAAAGATATGGAATACAGTATTGTAATAGGTTAGTTGCACATATGATCCCCCCAGCACTTACGACAACATGCACAAGACCTGTATATATGTAAGTTAGACAGGAGCCAAGCGGGGATGGGGAGGTGGGAAGGAAGCCTCCGCTATAGCTGAGGATCTATTGAACATTGATAGCTGCTGGGAGATGGAGGGTCAGTTTTCCTTCCTGATGTGACGCCTATTAAGTATACCAGATTCTAAGGGATAGGTCCACACCTGAGAGCACTCAGGAAACAGATTAGAAACAATAGGCTTTAAAGCAGAGACAAATAATTACAGAGGGTATGAAACTGAGGGGTAGTAGTAAAGTGGACTTGAAGCAGGGGTCTGAATATGATCAAAATTCATTGGATGAAATTCTCAAATCAATAAAAGTATTTTTTTTTGGTGTTTTTGAGACAGGGTCTCCCTTTAGTCCTAGCTGGCCTGGCGTTCACTCTGTAGACCAGGCTGGACTTGAACTCACAGAGATCCTCCTGCCTCTGCCTCCCCAGGGCTGGGATTAAAGGCGTGGGCCACAACACCCAGCAATGAAAGTATTTTAAAGGAACAAATGGAGCAACCTTTATTTTCAAATAATTGACTCCATATGATGAATGTACAAGAAAATATCAATCAAAATTATAAAATATAGGAGTTTATCAGGTTGTTAGATATAAGATCACTTACCTGATGTTACTTAAATTATTTACATTACAAGTAGAATATAAAATAAAGTAAGCAATACTTAAAATAGCAACAAAATTAAGCGTCATAAGACTAAATCTTCCAATATATGTCAAATAGTTCTGTAGACATTTATACAACCATTGAAAACATATGATAGGAAATACATATAAAAAAATGAAAGCATGATTTTAATGATCAAATATCTCTAAACAGATTACAGTTTTGTTTCAGTTATAAACAATGTAACAATTTTTCAACTTATAAAATAAATAGCCCAAAAGATCTTCAACACTTCTAAGAATAATAACTTCATAGGGAAGTTTTCCCTTTATTTTTATGCATGATTGTCTTATAATAAAGTTGTAATAATTCAGGCAGCATGTTACAGATTCAAAATGCAACAAAAAACTAATAATGGGAGATAGGCAAAGTACGATTCCACAAATCACAGGAGACAAATTGTTTCATATGTGGAAAAAATTATGTCATATCATATTTAAACAACCAATTACATAAGATTTAGTGTTAAATGTGTAAATCATTACTTGACAGTTAAAATTTGAAATACAGGAAAGCTTGTTTATTATCTTAAATTTGCAAGAATTTGGCATTAATTTATGTGCAAAAAAACCACACACAAAAAAATGATTGCTTCTATCATTTTAACCACAAAAATTACTTTTTTACTCCCTCAACAAAATTCCACAAAGAAATGAATGCTTGTGCCTTGAGAGAGGTGCTTATAACTGATTCTGCCAATGGAATATTTTCATTAGAGTTCCTATATGGTAGTAAGTGCCATAGTTTTTTGTCTAATTGACATAAACCTAGACATACCTTGGAAGAGGAAATCTCAAATCAATCACATTGGCCTGTGGCCATGTCTCAGGGCATTTTCTTAATTGCTAATCAGTGAAGAGGCCTCAGCCCACTAGGAACCATATCATACTTGGTCAAATGGGCCTGTGCTTTATAAGAAAGGTAGCTGGGCAAGGCAGTAGGCTCATTCCTCCACATTTCCTATTCCAAACTCCTGTCTTGTGTTCCTTCCTGCCTTGGTGTCCCTCAATCAGATAATGTAATCCAAATAAACATTTTTTTTTCTCCCCAAGTTGTCTTTGGTCTGTATCTTATCACTGCAACAGAGAAGCAAACTAGAACAATAAAAATACAAACAAAACACAAAATGAAGACAAAAATCACAACTGAGAGATGGCTCAGGGGTTAAGAGTACTGACTGCTCTTGCAGAGGACCCGGGTTTGATTCCCAGTACCCACATGGTGGCTAACAACCATCCATAACTACAGTTTCAGGGGAATTCAACACCCTCTCCACACACGTTGCACAACACAGGTACACCTACATGCACACACAAGCAATACACTCATATACATAATGTAAAAATAGTAAATAATTTTTATAGAAATAATATGAATCCTTGATGAACTCATAAGAAATCATTCGATAACACTAATTTATCTGTCTCAAGTAGATATAAATGATAGCATTGAAGCTATCAAGAACAACAAATGTTCTCATCAGTTCATTGTGTATCTGAAGCATATTATGGATATCATTGTTGTGTTTATGTAGGCTTTAATTTCCCAATGGCAAAAGCTACAGAAACTCACCAACAAAGTTGAAAGGCATAGCAAGAGTGAGGTAAGATCCTTGTGTCACTGCTGTCTTCCTGTCTTTACAGATCATTGCAGATTGTGCCCTTCTATTTAAAATGAAAATCAGAACACATGTCAGGTATCCCTATCTGCCTACCCACCTACATCCAGTTGCAGGGACCATTCATTTCTTCCTTATAAGCAGAGGAAATAAGTCCAGACAACTGGCTGCTCATTCTTCCTCTTTGGGTTCTCTTTATTTTTTTAATAATTTTGTTGAAGTTTTGTGTCTTTCATACTTCATTTCTCAGTCCAATTTAGACTCATTTCCCTTTCCACACCCCCCTACCCCACCCCTGTACATGCCATACATGTCTTATATCTTTTGGGTTCTCTTTTATTCTAACCAGTGTAAATAATCCCTTAATTAAGTTCTCTGGAATTACGAGTTTGAGTAATCCATTTAAACTTGTTAGGGCCCTGACAAACAGTAGCAACAGATTACATATACTAATGTGAATGTAAATAGAGACAAATTTGGGGGGATATAAATTGTAAAATGTGCATATTTTGTAGCAATCATTTCACTCCTAAATTTATCTCTGGAGAAACTATGAAAATGGCTTCATGAAGCAACTTTTAAGGTAGAAAGAATTTGGAAATAACCCAAATGTCAATCAAAATAGAATGGATCAATAAATTATTTATTCTCAGAGTATAATGTTACATAAATTTAAAAGTGGACTAAAATTACATGTAGCAACAAAAATGTGAGGTTAAGCCACAAAGAACAAAAGAAAGAAAAAAAAGGAAAAAGAACAAGCAAAAAATTAATGTTTATAGACATTTATAAATAAGCAACCTAAAATGCGTTTTAAGACAAACTTAAAAGTATAGTATATCTATATCTATAGACAAATTATGGAATATTAGTCTTAGACATAGTTGTATATAAAAGTAAAACAAGTTAATGAGACTACATAGAGAGAGGAACAGAATATCACCAGGGAGTAGTCTCTGCTAAACAAACTGTTAATTCAGTTCTTTGATGCAAAGTACAAAGTAAAAGAGACATGCTCTATATGAGAGAGGAACACAGGTACATGACTATGGACTTAATCTTCAGGGATCTGATTGCTAAATAATTAATTTAACTGTGCCTCTGGCTCTTACCTGAAAAGTGAGATAAAATGATGCCATTTTTACACTATATGAAATGTAACAGACCTAATGCCTGTAAAGATCTTAGAGTTGTGATTGGAACATAAAATGTATATATATATATA
>VZQC01007230.1:1497697-1519722 GCA_009823505.1 Rhizomys pruinosus
ATTATTTCTGTATGTGTACGAATGTACTGTCTGCATGTAGGTCTGTGCACCCGTGTCGTGCAATGCCGCGGAGTTCAGAAGAGGGTCTCGGATTCCCCTGGAACTGGAGTTCTCCTGGAATTGGAGTTACAGACGGTTCTCAGCCGCCATGTGGGTGCTGGGGATCGAACCCGGGTCCTCTGCAAGAGCGGTCGGCGCTCTTAACCGCTAGGCCATCCCTCCAGCCCCTGTCTATCTTAAACTATAAGGTTTTACCAATATTTTCTCAAGCATAAAATAGGGAAACTAGAATGTTATATATTAACAGGAAATAGAGAGAAATTTTGCTCTAGAAACAATTTAAGAAAACTTTAATAAATCCAGAAAATAAGGCTTTCCAGCACAGGTGCTGTCACTCACAACATTTTGAGATTCTTAGGTCTCCAAAAGTCATAATCCAATAGTTGTCAGAGAAAAGGACAACATTACATGTATAAAAGGTATTTGCAGCTCATATTAATTATGACAAAAATTCAATGTTTATGGCCACTTTCATTTTTTTCTCTCCCTTACATATTTGTTACAACCCCCTCCAAAAAAAAAAAAAAACCATAGCAAACCTCCTTATCTTTAATAATTTCAGGAAATATCACATAAAATTTATTCAATATGTCATGATAGTTAATATTCCTGAAGTATTTAGATATGCTGAGAAATTTATAAAATAGCGATATCTAACTTTTATTATGTTTTACTACATATTAGATAATGTTTACCTTCATAATTTCACTTAGTATTTAAAAGTAACATTATTGCCCTAATTCAGTATATGACACACTGAAATCTCAAACCTAGTTGATGGTAACCCTAGGCAATAAGGAAAGAAATGGCATGATTGCATTAACTGTCCATCTAGATGATTTTATTACCTCTCAGACTGGATGATTTCATTACCTGACAATCTGGATGACTCTGAGCCTGTCACTCTGGCTGACTGTATTGTCTGCCAATCTAGATGACTATATTGCTTGTTACTGTAGATGACTGCAATTGCCTGTCAGTCTGGTGACTGTATTGCCCTCTAATCAATGGTGATCATTGCATTTCTTGTAATGTTAGCAACCTAGAAGAATGTATGAAAGATAGCAAGTATTTAATTTACCAATGCCTCCCTTAGAAAACTGATACGCAATAATGGGATTTTGTAATGTACCTAGAAATCTGTGATTACTTGCTTGAATTTGGGAAGGCCAGGATGGGAAGCCTTTCCACAATTGATAGGTTCCACTGTTAAGCTTTGAGTATGAAATGTCTCCTCTGGGCTTTTGTATCTTGGAGGTTTAAATCCCACTAGATGTACTGTTTTAGGAAATTGTGGAAATTTTAGGATATAGGGCCTAGTTGGAAGAAGTGGATCAAGTGGGGAAGAGTGCTGTACCTTGGTTTCCAGTCCTTTCTCAGGTCTCTGCTGCCTGCCTGCAAAGAAGTGACCAGCCTCTACCTCTACATGTTCTTGACACTATAATAATCTGACTCACTGTAGGTCCAATATCAATGGAGTCCAAGACCATGCACTAAAATATAGGAAATTCTGTGCTAAAATAGATCTTTTTCCCCTGAAGGTGTTTATGTAATATATTTTATCACAACAATGTAATGTCAGGCTAATACATACAGATATAATTTTTCTTTGTCTAAATTATATTTTCTACATTTAAACATATAACACTTTTTTTTCTAAATAGCAATCAATATCTTTAAAGGCAGTAAGTTTTTTAAAATGATCTTGTTATAATTCATGACTTATTAAATACACTACTCATATATTATTTCCTATGATATATAATATCTTACCATTAAGATCAGGATGATATCTTCAGAGATGGTATATATATATATATATATATATATGCATCATTTTGTACCTCATAGAGATGATTATGATTTATCAATAATTTTTGAGAAATAAAAATACAAAGGGGGCTGGAGAGATGGCTCAGTGTTTAAGAGCTCTAACTGCTCTTGCAGAGGACCTGGGTTCAATTCCCAGCACCCACATGGTGGCTAAGAACTATCTTTAAGCTGGGCGTGGTGGTGCATGCATTTAATCCTAGCACTCCAGAGGCAGAGGTAGGAAGGTCTCTGTGAGTTCAAGGCCAGCCTGGTCTACAGAGTGAGTTCCAGACCAGCTGAGGCTATAGGGAGACTCTATCTCCAAAAAAAAATTGCTTTTAAATTTAGAAACAAAACTTTATTTTCGTAGGATTTATAAATCCCTCTCTAACTGTAAATGTAATATAAATTAACATCAGTTACCTAGAAATGTACACAACAGTTTATATCAATAGGCAATTAAAATACCTATGATGTACTTTTCATCTCAAATTCTCTTAGAAGAGAAAAGGAAAGAATGCTACCGAGAACATAAGAATGGTTGACTTTTGTTGTTTAATAATTATTGTTACTTTTGAGGTCTATTAAATAATAAAGCTAAAATAGTCTAATTTTAATTTTAAAACATGATCAGACTTTCTAGAAATGCATTAAAATTATAATATCTTTCTCAGAAATAGTGTGGATAATAAACAGATATGATACTAAGGTGCAAAATATACAGTGAAATATATCCTTAATAAGATAGAGGAAGAAGAAGAAAAGAAAAGCAGCAATATAATATCATTGGTTTAGTAGCTTGGAGTTTTCTTAGTTGAAATCAGCTTTGAATTCTAGGTCTCTGACAGATAAAGATGCTATGGCAGAGAATGCCTCCTTTGACCAAGCAGCTGGTGCAATGGGACTAGTTACCTTGATCAACCCTTGCTTCCTGAAGACTAAGTCTCTTTCCCTGGCCCAGTCATCTGCACAAACATCAGAACAGTAGCACTAATTTGTGATACATGAGTATGCAAAGAACATACAATAGTGTTGGGGGAGATGTACATTGGTAAAAGAAGTATGTGAACCAGCAAATCAGGCCATTTAACATCATTTTATAATGTCTGATTTTCTGTTTAGGGTAGAAGAGGGTGAAATAAAATGAAGGAGAGGTCATGGGAAAGGAAAAGAGAAAATTAATCATTAACACAATTTTAATTCCATTGATTAAAGCCTTAAACAGCAAGGGACCACTCCATGGGACTCTGTATTCTATTACATGAACAAGAGTCATTATTATCTATACTTTCTCTGTATCCCTTGGCTTCATCATAGCCATTTTTAGACAGCTTCCTAATTGTAACAGGAATAAATGATGACTTAATAATTTATTATTGCATTGACCCAAAGGGGAGAAAACATTATTAAGTGGAATTAGCCTCAAAGTCAAAGAATACCTGATGCACCATATTTTGCAGATAAAATATTGGAAAAGAATAAAAACCTCTTTTATTGACCCAGCTTTGTCTGACTGCCTCTCTTCTCTTGTTAGGTGTGGATTACACATCAACATCTCTTATTAAAAATGAAAGAGGCACCAATATGTCACCTCCCCCAAAATCTTTGTGATTGTGTCTGTCACCCCTGCAGCTGCCATAAGTACACTGCATTGTGTGGCTTTTTCCATTGCTCTAGCTCATCTTCCTTGGGGACCAAAGAAAGGAGGATGATGAGGAAATAGAAGAGTTCATAGAGGTGAAGGGAAAACATAACAGAAGTAAGTCAAGTCACAGTGGGTGGAATGTCCAAACTTTATCAGAAATCATCAGCACTGAGAAGTGGCAGCATTTATCGGTCTCCTTCTTTCCAAATGAATATCCTCTAAAATTAAATACACAAAGTCAGTCAAAATATTGCTAGCCTAGCAAATTCTGTGAATTAAGTTTAAGAAAAAGACTAATATGGTGTTCAATCTATACTTCAGACAATTAACTATTTATGTTCAAAGCTTTAGAAGAATGGAAAAATGACATGGCTGCCCTAGCCAAGGTTCAATTTCCTGATGGCTAACAACCACACATAGCTCTACTTCCAAGAAAATCCTACACCCTCTTCTTACCTATGGATATTGAACAACATAGGTACACCTACCCACATGCAGGCAATACACTCATACAAATAAAAAAATAATAAACAACGACTGTCTGGATTTTTGTAAAACCATGAATTTGTCAGCACATCAACATCAGTGTTTTTCTACTGTTTGCTGTATAATTACATAGGCTATTCTTCTTAGAAAGAATGTATTAGTCTTATGATACAAAATAGCTTTCAACTTTTGCTACTAGATGCAATATTATTTTGCCTTTGTGTAAGAAACCTAGTCTTGGAATGTAGGAAGCTTTCTTTTTATGGTGAACAAGGACCATGAGACCCTGCTGAGGGGAATGGGAACACTGTGGGGAGCTGACCCCTCCACGCAAAGACCAGCTGGCTACTTCCTGTAGCCTGGCCTGAGTGGTACTTCCAACTCGGGCCCTTAGCCTGGACCCATGAGACACATGTTCCACTCTTGGCCGTGACTTCCCACCTGCCCAGAGACTGCTGAACTCTGGACAGGAATTTCAGGCTGTTGGCTGATGACCTATCTTCAGCCTATGTCCGCTCACAACACCAGCTACCCAGATTGGTGGTCCACAAGGGGAACCTTTTTCCAACCCACCCGAATGAAATCCAGGCCTACCTTGGCCTGTATGCATGCATCAAGTTCCATCCATTTATCTGCAAAGTTCATGATGTCATCTTTCTTTACTTCTGAGTAGTACTCCACTGTGTAGGTACACCACATTTTTGTCATCCACTCATTAGTCGAGAGTCATTTGGGCTGGTTCCAGCCAGCTTTACTTCCTTACTGTTAAATGTGAATCTCTAAATTAAAGGGAATGAAAAAAGACAAAGAAAAACATATTCAAAGAACTGACCAAAACAGTAAACTTGTGCATTGAAAAAGTTATAAAAGAGAGAAAAAATGCAAGACCAGACCGGACTTAACATTTATGACAGAATCCATGAGCTCTGGCGGGGGGTGGGGGGGATGAGGGGTGGGCATGGATGGGGGAATGAGTCTAAATTTGATTAAGAAATTTTGTATGAAATGCACTCAATAAAAATTAACTTAAAAAAAAAAAGATATCATCTCACTCCAATAAGACTGGCTAGACTCAAGAAAACAAATGATACCAAGTGCTAGAGAGGTTGTGGGGAAAGGGGAACACTCATCCATTGCTGGTGGGAATGTAAACTCATCCAGCCACTATGGAAAGCAGAGTGGGGAACCCTTGGAAGACTCAAAATGAGCTTGCCACCTGACCCAGTCATACCACTCCTGGGTATATACCCACAAGACTCATCACAGAAATATTTGCACAGTCATGTTTATTGAAGCTCTCTTCACAATAGTGGAGAGCTGGAACCAAAACAAGTGCCCCTCAACTGAGGAGAGGATACAGAAAATGTGGTACATCTACACAATGGAGCTCTATACAGTGGTAGAGAAAGACGGCATCATGAAATTTTTAGGTAAATGGATGGAACTAGAAGATATCATTTTAAGTGAAGTAATACAGTCCCAGAAAAAACAAAAGATGAGTGGTATCCCTCATCTGTGGATGTCAGAGCCAATTATGTATTTGTAAGGCAAACTGAGCAACATTAATGTTATATTCCTTGTGATCTGAAAACAACTGTGCTCTTATATTGTGAATCCCTTAACAGGTTTTAGAGCTAAGTTACCATTTATTTTCAGAGTTAGGAATTTTTCTTATATGGACGGAGGATATGTATGCATATTTTAGAGTAATATCAGATCAAAGGAATGCGGAAAAACTAGTTTGTCATAACATCTCTACCCACAGTATTTATTTTATGGGAGTGCTTCTTAGTATTTCTTATACAGGGCTGCTTGAGCTTTTGTCCAACCCTTTTCTAAAATAATATAGAGTAGTTAAAAGTATCAGGCTGGTGCAACTTAACTTTTCTGGATGCTTAATGACCGTACTTAATGCCCGTACAAATTTGGCCAAGGGTCTTAAGGGATAACTTTGTTCCTTGCCCTCAGAGGTCAACTAAGTCCCAGGGGACTATGCATGGGGGCATCTCTTGAAATGTCCTGCAAATGTGAGTCACCAGTCTTCCTGTGCAGGGATGTCCTGGAGATCCACTAATGGGACTTCAGCCAGTGCTCAGTCTAAAAAGAAGAAAGTCTGCTCATTCTTCAAAAAGGGAATCCTGGTCTAGGAAGACCTGACTTTTTTCATTGAGTGAATGGAACTGGTGATTGAAAAGCCAAAACAACCAAGGGCTCCCTCTGCCCCCCCAAAAACCTGAGTGACCCTTAAGGACCAGATTCTCAACTGACCTTGAGAAAACAAAAACCTTGTTTAATCTAGGCTAACTGTGTGGCCTTAAACATCCAAAAGGAAAGTCTAACCAGAAATATATAAATAGTAAATCCTGAGAAGTTGTACTTCAGTTATAAAACTTGAGATCTTAGTGAAAAGACAAAAAGTAAAATAAATAAATGAACAAACACACAAACAAAAAGAGCACAGTTGGTTTGCCTGTTTTACTGGCAAGTGCAGCTACCCTGTGGCTACCACTGCTTTTGCCATCCTTCAAAGACATGAGACACAGCTTTTCAACCTTCTAATATGGACTGAAGACTCATGTCTCTCCAAGAATCCTCCAAACCTTCAGTGCCAGATGGGGACTGCCGAGACATCCAACTTGTGGACTGAACTACTACTGGGGTTTCTTCCTCTTCAGAGTATAGACACCCATTCTTGGACTACCAGGCTGTATCATAGAGACCAGTACAGGTAGATCAAGACAGGATGCAGTGCTTTCTGGACCTCATTTGGTGACCATGGGAAGGGAAAACCCCAGTATGGAACACAAGGGCAGAACTGATGGTGGTTTGGGCTTGCTAAGGAGGAGACATCAAACATGACATCTTTCAGCCAAATAAAGAAAAAAAAATTATAAGCTGAAGATGCTTAAACTTATGATATATGTGGCATGCATATGTGCATGTTTTGGAGTGATGCATATTGGGAGGAATAACAACAACAAGTACACCAGAAAGACTGTATCAAAGTACTCACTTAAATGGTGAACTTCTGTTCAAAACAGTAAACTTCTGCATTGAGAATTTGGAGAGAGACTGAGAAAAAGATGAAAAACATTTTTGGCAGAATGCATGAGCTCTGGTGGGGTGGAGGGCAGAGAGGGGGCACAGGTCTAGATTTGATATGTAATTTTGTTTTCTTTTTGTTTTTTTAATTTTCATTTTTTATTGCTCCTTTGTGTATTTCATACATCATTTTCCAATTCAGTTCAGGCATATTTCCCTGTCCCTTACCCCCACCCCACCCCACCCCATCCCAGATCATGCATTCTGCCATAACTGTCCTGCATCTTTCTCTCAGTTTTTTTTTTCATTTTTTAACATTAAGTAATAATTTATGAGTACAAGCATCCTTCATGTAAAACCAATTTGCAAGCAGTTGTGCCCAAACCCACATGGCCCATGGGTCCCACCATCCAGTGGGGGAGGGGGAGCTTGTATGTTCAATCAAGTTGATCAAACAAGTGTCCAGACTACATTGCTGTAGTTCCACCATTCACCCCAATTGCAGTCCTTACATTCTACCACGCCCGCTCTTGCGCAGATTGTTCCCTAGGCTTAGAAAAGGGACACAGGTGGACGAGAAGCAAAACAGTCTAATTTCTCTGGAGCTGTTGACTTGGTCTCTGGTCAATTCTGGCTGTTTCCTTTCATGGGCTGGGCTGACAGTTTGTCCAGGAATAACCTTTCGATCCTACTAATGAAGCACAAGCAATTAGATATATAGGTATTTAAACAGTACTAATTGTTATGGTAGGTTACTTTGGTATAGACACAGATGTTTGGATGGTATGTTAATCCATGAATTACATTTTCTTCTGTTAAGTATGACAGGGTCTTCGTGTGGTTTATAACATCTCCTAACCATTAGAGGATGTAAGCTTGTGGCATCAGCCATGGGTTATTCCTCCAAGGGGAGAGCTAATAGCCAATTAGATTTGGGATATACAGGCTTATGGCTGCCACTGCTGCACAGTATTTCCAGGCAGGTGAGGTGTAGCTGGTGCTGATAGAGGAGTCTTGCTTGAATCAAGGAGACCTATACTTGCTTTATTGGTTTAGTGGCCTTTGGTAACACTCTCTGGTATTACAGAGACCATCTGTACACTTGCAAGTGTGGTCTTAATACATCTTTCACATGCTTACATCAGGTCTTTGACAGCAGGGCTTTATTGCCTCTCTTCTTGCAGATATCCAAGTTTAGAGGCAAGGAGCCTTTACCTTTTGTGGGGGCTTGGATCCCCCGGCCAACATCTCCTTGGTAGAATAATCCATTGCTGATGTCAGAGCTCTGTATTAATATATTTTGCTTAAATGCATAGCTTAAGGAGATTTTAGTATTATATTTGGTTCTGACTAGAGAATAATCCTTTTCACAGTTCCTATGTCTATTAGTCAATTAAAGAAGGCAGTTTTACCAGTTTTATGAGATTACCTCTCTAACAGTTGGCTCCAATTTACAGTTGGAGAAAGACTTCATCATCATATTTCTCCTTGTTCTATGGGGGGGTAAGAAAGTCTCTCCTATTAAAACCTTTGCAGCACCTAGAAGGTAAGTTTCATTAGGACTCATTATAAATAGTTGTTACAAGTAGGATCCACAGAGGGGTTTGTTGTTTGCAACAATCTGAGGCGTTTCTTCCTTTCAATGTTCAGACAGGCCAACCTTTCTGCTTTAACTTTCTGGTACATCCTACTCAATGCAAAACCGTGTCTTTTCTTTCTCAGCCGTTAAGTTGGTGAGATTTTGACCTGTTGGAACATACAAATCTTTTCCCGTAGTTAGTTTTAAGATATGAATTACAAGGTTTTGACAAAAAGGTTTCATATCTATCTGTATCCCCCTTTTTTATTTTAGGTTCTTGTTTTTTGACCCATGAGTCTCAAATAGGCAGTTGTATTATACATACCTATAGGGTGGAATCAAGGCCCAGATTTCATCAAATTCGCCCATGCTGTTTTGGGTGACTGTATGTGATTAACTTGGGAAAGCAAACCTAATTTTTAAACGGTAATGCATCTAAGTTAATTGGAGATTTGTAATTTTGTATGAAATTCACAGAGCTTCAATAAAAAATTAGCTTTGAAAAAAATAAAGAAACCTAATCTCATATAATGAAAGGAACTATTGATGTATGCAACTGAATTAGAAAACTCTTATAGGGGATCAACTCCCTCCTGACCATGGCAATCTGTATCATTTATTAATTTTTTCCCCTGCATCTTGATAAATCATTCAAACCCAACAATCTCATAAAAATCCATGAGTGTGGCCACACACACCTGTAACTCCCACATGGTCTAGGACAGAGTCAGGATAGCTGGTCTGATGGGTAGAAAATTAAAAGATCAATAAAAATGAAAATATAGTAAATATGAGAATTCACTAAAATTATATATATATATATATATTATATATATATATGGAGAGAGAGAGAGAGAGAGAGAGAGAGAGAGAGAGAGAGAGAAAGAGAGAGATCCACTACATGACAAGATTGAAAATTCACCTAGGATTATGAAATGTTATTCTTTTGGAATATCTAGCATTAGCCCTAAAGCTACATCCCTTATTTAAATAGGCTTGATAAGTCCATATTGAACTACTTTCTCTTAAAATTTCAACTCTCCATTATGGAGAAATTCAAATATCAGAAAGAATTACTAAAATTACATGTCTAGCTACTGATTTAATATTGTAAAGGTTAGATATTCCACTAATTCTGCAGGCTCTGGAAGGAGAAACACTGTCATATTGTGGTTAATTTTTTACAATCCATGCATGAGAAATAGTTCATTACTGAGAAAAATTGAAGTTGAATATAATATTGGAAGTATTTGGCTTTAGGCTTCCTAGTTTAAGAAAAGATAAGAGATAACGTTGTTATGAAAGAAAAATACATTTAACTCTTTTGGGTGGAATCAGTGTTAAGAATTTTTCCTATATAAAGTTTATCATCAGAATATACTATTTAAAAGTTATGTATCATACCCATTTTTAAAGTACTGTCTAATAGAATCATAAAAGATAACTATGACAATGTGAAGAAGGTGCAGATCTCTGAAAAGGTATAATTTCTTATACATAAGGATCTCATCCACTTCTTAGTTCTTCAAAGGATCTAATACAGTATCTAAGTCAGAGAAGCTGCTTACATTTGTTGACTATAAAGGGGGCAGGTAATTTAAACTCCCTCCTCAACTGTAAAACACTTGAATCCCTGTCTAGTCTCATCTTGTAAATGTACTACTTTCAACCTTGAGCTCCACAACTCTGATATAAATGTGGATAAACTCACATATAAAATTATATAGTAACTATTTTAAAGCGTGTGTTTCACTAGTATTCAGTACATTCAAGATACTTTACAATCATCATCACTTTGTACACTGGAAACCTTCTCATCATCCCTGGCTGGAAGCCAGTATCAACTCCATAGTCACTCTCCATTCTCCCTATTTCCAGCATATTAGAGTCACTAATCTGAATCACTAATCTACCTCTTGTTCCTGGGCACTTTCCTACACTGGACAAGACCTGTTAACAGAGCCATAGAATCTCCGAATTACCTGACGCTAGTCTTATAAAATAGGAAAGTCTGAAAAATACAGTTCCCTCCCTCTATGTTTTGGTAGGCAAAATAATTATGATGTGGAATTGGTGTGATCTGTTATTTGTTATTCATTAAATGTATAATGTGGGAAAGCAACTCCTAGTCTGTAGTGGGCTGATAAGATAAATGCCAGGGGAAAAGTAGGATTAAACTTTGTTTTACATTGGAGGAAAGAGCATCACCAGCAAATGGTGCTGGCAAAACTGGATCATGATACATAGAAAACCATTTTTTTTGGTCTTTTTGAGACAGAGTCTCCCTGTAGCTCTGGCTATCCTGGAACTCAATATGTAGACCAGGCTGGTCTTGAACTCACAAAGATCCAGCTGCCTCTGCCTCTCAAGTGCTAGGATTAAAGGCATGCACTACCACACCTGGCTCAGAGAAAAACAAAATTAAAACCTTACCTCTCACCCTGTAAAAGCATCAACTCCAAATGGAACAAAGATTTCAACATGAAACCCAAAATTCTGAAGGTGATAGAAGAAAAAGTTAGTAGCAACCTACAAGACATAGGAGTAAGAAAAGATCTTCTAAATCAAACAGCAGCTGCACAGGAAATAGGAAATAAGGTCAACAGCAGACAAGTGGGACCTCATCAAATTCAAAATATCCCTTACAGCAAAAGAATCAAGGAAGGGAAGAGAAAGTCTACAGAGTGGCAGGAAATCTTCATCAGCAATACATCTGACAGAACATTAACATCCAAAATATATAAACTCTTCAAAAAACAAAGAAGTAGGAAAACAAATGACTCACTCAAAAGATGGAGTAAAGAACTGAACAGAGATTTCACCAGTGAGGAAGTAAAGATGACTGAGAAACATCTTAAAAAGTGTTCAACATCCTTAAGAATTAAGGAAATGCAAATTAAAACCACTCTAAGATATCATCTCACTCTGATAAGACTGGCTAAGATCAAGAAAACAAAACAGATCAAATCCTGGAGAGGTTGTGGGGAAAGGGGAACACTCATCCACTGCTGGTGGGAATGTAAACTGCTACAACCACTGTGGAAAGCAGTGTGGAGAACCCTTAAAAGACTCAAAATGAGTCTACCACCTTATCCAGTCATACCAGTCCTGGGTATATACCCACAAGTGTCATCCTACTGCAAAGATACATGCGCATCTATGCTTACTGGAACTCTTTTCACAATAGCGAAGAGTTGGAACCAACCTAAATGCCCCTTAACTGAAGACTGGATAACAAAAATGTGGTACATCTAAACAATGGAGTTCTATGCAGTGGCAAAGAAAGATATCATCATGAACTTTTCAGGTAAATGGATGGAACTTGCAGCCATGATGCTAAATGAAGTAACACAGTCCCAAAATACCAAACCGGGAATGGGTTCCCTCATTTATGGATGCTAGTACCTAATGCCCCAATTGGAAGGCAAGCTGAGAAACGTTGTTATATTTCTTTCTATCTGAAAGCAACTGTGATATTATAATGTGACTCTCTTAATGAGCCCTAGAATTAACTTACCACTTACTTTCAGAAATGGTAATTAACGTATATGTGCAGAATGTATATGTATTCATATTTTAGAGTAATATAAAATTAAAAAAAACAAAATGTGAACTCTTAAATGTATATCAGAGTTAACATCCAGTTTATTCTTGGAGGACATAATTCTGGTACATATATGACATGTATATAAGCATACTTTGGAGCAATACAATTGGGAGGGAACCACAACATAAGGACTGGGTCAAAGAATGGACTGATATAGCTAAATTCTGCCCCCAAATATAAACCTTTACAGAGAAAATCTTTAAACACACTGAGAGAAAGATGCAGAATATGCATGGCAGTATGTATGAACTTGAGTGGGGTGGTAAGAAGGGAAAGGAAAATGTCAAAATTGAAGTGAAAAATGTCTGAAATACACAAAACATCAATAAAAGTATTATATTAAAAACACTCATTTTCCATATTACATTTACGTAGACATATATGTGTTTGGAAACTATATACTTATAATCCATTCATGGAGTTTATTTAAATATACATTGAGAAAAACACATAGTAAATATTATTTTTTCAGAACCAAGGCAATCACTGGTTGCTTCAAGAAGAAACATGTTCAGGGCTGGAGAGATGGCCTAGCGGTTAAGAGCACTGACTGCTCTTGCAGCGGACCCGGGCTCAATCCCCAGCACCCACATGGTGGCTAAGAAACGTCTTTAACTCCAGTTCCAGGGGAATCCGACACCTTCTTCTGACCTCCACGGCATTGCAGGACACGGGTGCACAAACCTACATGCAGAGAGTACATTCCTACACATACAAAATAAATAAAATTTTAAAAGAAGAAGAAACATGTTCATTTCTTATAGTTTAGGACACCATAATTTGACAGAAGTCTACTAGGATTTCTCAAAGGACAATTTAAATAAAAAACTAAATTGAATAATAGATTCTCTCACCACAAGCACATGTTAGAGACAGACAGTTCAGTGAGGGAAAATTGCATATTCATAGACAAGAGGATGAGCAAGAATCTGGCCAGTAGAAGACAATTTTAATTATACATTTTGGTGCTACACTTGTTTGTAATCTCACAACAAAGTCCAAGGCTGCTTTCACCCACTACTATATACCTACCATTTTGCTGAATGCTAAGAAAAGTTTTCAATTTATTTATGCCTCCATATTGTCCATAAGTTTAAGTGTCTAACATGTGCTCAGTGCCATGTTGGATTTTCATAAAAATGAAATTTAAAAATTGTGTTTCTTACCTATGAAAGTTGTTTCTTAATTTCCTCAGAAATAAAAGATACATTAAAACATTTAATTTCATTGCATTTACCACAGAGGGAAAGATAAGATACATTCATGGCCAGGTAGAGTAGCAATGAAAAACTTTTATAGTACAAACATGCACACACACACACACACACCCACACACACACACACCACACACACAGCAAAAGAATTGGATAATCTTAGCATATATGATAGAATGCACAAAATCCAGGGGATGGGAACTATAGAGACCTGCAGATAAAGGAGGGATAAAAATATGATTAAGATATATGAAACGCACAAAATTAAATTAAATTATACATTCCAAAGAAGTGGATGCTTTAAAGACATTAGCTTTACGTTCCTGTTATTTTTCAAAAATCAGATCACTTGTATATTCTTTTCTTATTTTGGGGGTTTTAATTTTCTCTTCTTTAGGTGGACTGTGAAGAATTTTAAAGATATAGGGCTTATACGACAGGAGATAAAATCCCAGTGTTTAGAACTTCATATTCCTCTAGATGATTTCTTGTCAGTTAATCATAATATCAATACCTATAAGACTCCATGAAGTTAGCAAAATTTTAAAGTGTTTCCTTGCATTTAAAAAAATTATGTATTATTATTAGTGTGCACACATCTGCAGTGCATGTGGATCCATGTGCCACTGCCAATGTGTGGAGCTCAGGGGCCCTGTGGAGGTAATGAATACCCAATTTGGAAGAATCACCTCTGGCCTGTAACCATGGATTTCAGAGATCAAATTCTGGTCACCAGTCTTGCATGTTAAGACCTTTTAAACCCTAGCAATCTTGCCAGCCCACAGTGTTAACTTTCTATATGAAAAATCTAATATAATGTGTCTTTCAATATAAGAAAGCTAAAAGAAGAAAAATCGCAGCCTCTTTCATTTAAATTTAAACAGAGCACCTACAGTGCTCTGTTCCTGTAGTACCTTCCCACACAGGGACATTCATACATACACATGTAGAAAACATTGGCACAAAGAATGAAGTGGAGACTTTGACAATATTTTTTTCTCAGCACACTCTAGGAATCCTATGTGTTTATTCTAACCCTCATTCTGTCAATTTATTTGCAAGGTTCATTTGAGCAAAGAGATCTGGCATGGCTGTCTTCTCATCCCTGAGCAAACATGATTTAGTTCACATGAGATTTAGGTCCCTCTGTTGCCTAATATAGTGTAGTCTGTTATTAACCATCTGTGATATAAAGAAAATCTATCAACAGACATATTTTTAATGAAGACTAACCCAAAAGTAGGTCACTTATGAAAGCCTCCTCTGTGAGAAATGATCCAAAAAAGGTGCTAAGGCTAAGCTGCTGTTGAGAAGTGTACCAATTCCCATGTGTGAGGACAGCTCATTTCAATATGCCAACTATCACATTCATTTCACACCACTGACTGCATGAAAGCCATCTCCTTCTCCCAATCAGTCTCTTTCCTTCCACATCTATATAGAATTTTAAACATGAATAAATTTCTCTCCATTTACATGAAAATTGTCTTAATAATAGCACTGATCTTAATATGAAAAATCCTTCTATCAAAAAATGTGTTTTTTCCATGTTTGATTGCACTACTCTTTCCACTCAACTTGGTCTTCAGAGGAAGCACACAGTCCATTTGCCTGATGTTCTGGGTATATTTTGCTGAACATGAGATAGTATAAATAACAGTTAATTTACTTCTTTATATTTTTTTCTTTTAAAATCAGGTTTTACTCCTTGAGAGACTATAAGAAATTCTTTGATTTATTTGTAAGAACTAGTTATACCAGGTAATGCTTAACTAAAATGCATGTTTATTGAACACCCCCTGATTCTCAGTCAGTTCCTAGGGAACCTTACATGTTCTTCCATCACATTCTTTATGAAATCTTCACAGCCTTGGCCCATATGAGTTTCTTTCTCTAGTCTTTTACAGAGTGAATACTGTTTAGCACCACAAACGTATCTTTATCATAGCTGTGTTTCACAGCACTCTACCAATATTGAACTAATAGAGTTGAATAACCACCCTGATTTTTCTTTTGCCTTTTTGAGATGGGGTTACTATTATATAAAATAATGTTTGCAATATAGAGGAATCAGAAATGTGGTACACTATGAGTGTGAATGCAATGGTGTAGCTGCTATGGTAAAAGGCTGTTCAGACTTTTTGAAAATACTCTAGAGACAGGATCTCCTCATAGCTACAGCTGCCTGGCTATGTAGACCAGGCTGACCTGGATCTCACAGAAATCAGCCTGCCTCTGTCTGCTGAGTGCTGGTATTGAAGGCAGGAGCCACCACACCGCTCATTCTGATATTTTGAAGAATGAGAAGGCTTCTAGGATATAGGATGTTCAATGCTAAAACCAGAATAATCCACATCATATCCTGATGGCTCATTTCTTAATTAACCCCTTGCTATATGAAGGGTGTTTTATATTCATTACTTTCCTTTAAGTCTCAAATTTCATATGTCATAGTTAATTATCAAGGCTTAGATGGGTTGTTCTGGGTATTTATTCAGTAAATAAAACAGAAAATATATATCCAACTCTCGTGAAGTTCTGATTCTTGTCAACAATGTTATGATTTTCAAGTGGAGAGATATTTCCTCTGAGAAGGTAAGTAATTCATGAAATTCTGATTGTCAGTGATTAGAGAGAGGGCTCTGCTCCTCTGATGTCAAATGAAGGCTCCTTTTTCCTATAACAGTAATTTATTTACTTAAAAATTTAATTCATTTTATTAGAAAGATTTAACATGAGATCTACCATCATAACAGACTTTAAATATGCAAGAGGCAAATTATTATAAAGCATATTTCTAGAACTGCTTTATCCTTCATAAATGTACCTCTGTATCTATTGATTCAAATCCCCATTTTCTCACTAACCAATCCCCAGAGATAATTTTATTCTTTAATTATATAAAATTGATTAATTTAGATATCTGATGTAAGAAGAAATGAGAAATATTTCAAGACTTCACTAATTTTAAAGGTAAGGCCAAATAATATTCTCGTCTGTTTGATTTTTAATTCTCTAGTGTAGAAATTGATAATAGAAATAAAATGTACCTGTAAGTGCTAAAGAAAATCTAATCAGTAATGGAAAAGACAAACTCAAGGAATGATACCAAATTTCAAAAAAAACTAAATTTTTTCTTTACTGTCTCTAGTGACACATTTTGGCACCAGTCCATTTCAAAATTTAACGTTGATTCTACTCCAACCAGTAATGAATTCTAAGGATTTTTCCCTGCGGAAAAATCACAGAAGCAATAACTTGCAAAGTCTAGACAGATGAACAAACCATCCCCAAACAGTGACTAATGTTTCCTTAATCCAAAGGAAGTGAGACACTAAATTGGAAATGCAGTCCGATGCTGAGTGTTTGCACCATGGCACGGGTAAACAGCCTACACCTAGATTTTTCACTACCAGAGTCAATAACTATGTTAATTTCTCATTGAAGTATAACTTCTACAGAAATAAAAACAAGGCATGAAATCATACACTTTAAATTACTCAGCAGTCACAAAATAATAGACAGCCACCTCAATAATGTCAAAATCTAAGCCTCAAAGAATGTCACCATTATACTGATACAACCAAGACTTGAATGAAAATAAGTACTTAAAAGTTTGTTTGAAACCCACACATTATATGTTTAAATTGTGCTTAAAATATAATGATCGTGGAAGACTGAAGGACTTGGATGAGCAAAATGTGACAATATTCTTAGTTGTTTAATGAAGAGGAGATCCTCTTTCATTAATGTCTTTCACAGACATACTTTACATGGGAAGCTTGTGTAGGCCACAGCAGGAAGTAGAGAGAAGCCAGTTTTGGCCACTTAGAATTTGTTCTAAGAAAATTAGAAAGATATAATTTTGAATGTAATGTTTCTGACTTTCATCTTTAACATGAAGATTATAATTTCAAATTTGCTATGTCATCGCGACATGAAATGAGAGGGTAGGGATTATTACTACAAGCTGCCCAGAATGTTTGAGAAACAAATTTCAGCAGGAAGATATAGCACAAAGGTACTGAAGCATAAAATTATTGATTGTAAGAGATTAATAAGAAAAATAAAACAGGTATAGCAAAAATTAGAAGCAGTACATTACATTATTGTTTGGAATGTAAACATAATATGTATGGCACCAAGTGCTGAGGATTTTTAAAATTTATATGGAAAATAATGCAAGCCTCTTCAATAACAAATATACTGTTAAAAAGAAAACTGTGATAAAGATTACAAAGCAGCAATTTACCTTAAAATGAAATGAAAACTACAGGAAGTAGACTAAAACTGGGATAAAAGTCCAGAAAGTGACATATTTTGCTTATCCTTTTATTAATCTATAAAGATCAAGGAAGCAACCACCAAGCAAGGCATGACATCTCCCTAAATAACATGGAAAGCCTTTGATCATGAACATGTAGATATAGATATACATGTTGCTACAAAAATCTCTGCATGACTGTATTTAATATATTGGAATTACATGAGATATTTGAAGATTTTTTTCACTCATTTTATATTTATCAGGCTCCAGATCTTAAATGTCCTGAAGCATTTGAACTATTAGTAGCTGGTATAACTTTAATTGCATTTTTTAAACAGGTGGGAGGTGTCTCCGTAGTTCAAAGCCCTTGCTGCTCTTCCAGAGATACAGTTCAATTTCCAGTATGCAAATGTGGACTCACAATCATCTGTAATACCAGTTCCAAGAGATTCAGTGTCCTCTTCTCACCTCCATGGGCCCAGGCACACATTTGATACACATATATACACCATGTAGCCACTCAAATATATACATAAAATAAGATAAATATTTAACTATTAATTTAACTACACATTAAATAAATGAGAGAATGTCAATTCAAAACATTTTTTATGGTTACTCAGATCATGAGGCACCTAATTACTGAAGTTTTTCACCTGTTAAAATTGGCATAAATTCACAGGCTTGGAAACAAAAGTTCTTAAATTCATTTGGAGAAACAAAAGACCCCGAATAGCCAAATCAATCCTGAGTGAAAAGAGCTACACAGGAGGGATCTCTATACCAGATTTTAAACTATACTACAGGGCTATAGTCATAAAAACAGCCTGGTACTGGCACAAAAACAGACCTGTTGACCAATGGAACAAAACCGAAGATCCAAATCTGAGCACATACAATTTCAGCCATCTCATATTTGACAAGGGGGCCAAGAAACCACAATGGAGAAAAGACAGCATCTTCAGCAAGTGGTGTTGGCAAAACTGGATCACCACTTGTAGAAGAATGAAATTAAACCCCTACCTCTCACCCTGTACAAAAGTCAACTCCAGATGGATTAAAGACCTCAACGTGAAACCCCAAACTCTGAAGGTGATAGAAGAAAAAGTTGGCAGCAGACTACAAGACATAGGCGTAGGAAAAGACTTCCTAAATCAGACAGCAGCTGCACAAGAATTAAGGTCGACAATTGACAAATGGGACCTCATCAAACTCAAAAGCTTCTGTACATCAAAAGAAACAATCAAGGAAGTGAAGAGAAATCCCACAGAGTGGGAGGAAACCTTCACTGCAGATACATCTGACAAAGCATTGATTTCCAGAATATATAAACTACTCAAAAAACAAAGAAAAAAGAAAACAAACGACCCGCTCAATAGATGGAGCAAAGAACTGAACAGAGACTTCACAAGCGAGGAATTAGAGATGTCTGAGAAACACCTCAAGAACTGCTCAACATCACTAATCATTAAGGAAATGCAAATCAAAACCACTTTAAGATATCATCTTACTCCAGTAAGACTGGCTAGGATCAAGAAAACAAATGATACCAAGTGCTGGAGAGGTTGTGGGGAAAGGGGAACACTCATCCACTGCTGGTGGGAATGTAAACTCGTACAGCCACTATGGAAAGCAGTGTGGAGAACCCTTGGAAGACTTGGAATGAACTTGCCACCCGACCCAGCCATACCACTCCTGGGCATGTACCCTCAAGACTTACGCCACCACAGAGATACATGCACGGCCATGTTTATTTCAGCTCTCTTCACAATAGCAAAGAGCTGGAACCAACCTAAATGCCCCTCAACTGACGAATGGATAGAGAAAATGTGGTACATCTACACAATGGAGTTCTATGCAGCAGTAAAGAAAGACGACATCACGAGCTTTGCAGGAAAATGGCTGGAGCTAGAGGACATCATGCTGAGTGAAGTAACACAGTCCCAGAAAAACAAACGACGAATGGTATCCCTCATCTGTGGATGCTAGTGCCAATTACCCAGTTGTAAGTATTTCTTGTGTAGGGCCCCCTGAGCTTCTGTACAAAGCAGTTGGACATAATGCATTTTGGAAACAACAACAACAACAGAAAATACTGCATCAAAGAACTGACTGAAACAGTGAACTTCTGCTCAAAACAGTCAACGTCCCCATGGAAAATATTGAGAAAGACTAAGACATGGAAAGCATGTTTGGCAGAATGCACGAGCTCTGACGGGGTGGGGGAATAAGCGGGAACACGGGTCTAGATTTGTTAAAAATAAATAAATAAATACAAAAAAAAAATAAATAAATAAAATAAAATAAAATTGGCATAAAATCGTGAAGAGCCCCTGAATGGTCCATGTTGAGTTCTTTGACAAGCTATCCTGTAGTTATAAGAGGATCAGCTTCCATGATTGCTCTCAGCCAGCCATTGTCAACTTCTGATTTCTGGCCAATAAGCTCATTTTCAGGGCTCTCTGCCATTGCAAAATTTCTATGTTCATTAGCAGCTTTTGAATCAAATGCATTGTTGATGTTGTTGAGTTGTCACCATTGATTTACAACCCATTTAGAGCTCAAATAACAAAACTTAACCAGTTTTCTTTTTATTTAATATTTCCATAGTATAAAATGAATAGCAAGCAATAACCCATTAGTTTAAAAAAACACATAAAGTAAGAAATACTGACTAAAATGTCAATTAACATTTATCCAGGGATATGTTTAAATATCAAGCAATGAAATTCAACAGTACAAAACAATGATTACTTTGCACCAATGTAGGATAAACAATTTTTGAACTTCTTTTAATTTCCTACAAATATTTTTGAAGGCACTTGTCAAATGAATGTTGCTCTTATCTAACTACCACAGCCTCTCTCTACATTTATTGTTTTAAGATGGATCTCAGGGCTGGAGATTTGGCTTAGGGGTTAAGAGCACCAACTGCTCTTGCAGAGGACCCAGGTTCGATTCCCAGCACCCACGTGGCACTATGAACCGTCTTTAACTCCAGTTCCAGGGGAATCTGACACCCTCTTCTGACCTCCGTGGCATTGCACGACATGGGTGCACCAACCTACATGCAGACAGTACACTCATACACATAAAAAATAATAAATAATTTTAAAAAGATGGATCTCAACTTTAATAATGAAATACCTTCCCCAAATGTCTGTATATTTCTCCTAATAGTATGGAAAGATCATACTGCACACATTTTTCATCTGTAAATTCTACAAGGAAGAATCTCCAAGATCTTCATATGCAAAATTTTTCTACCACCATTTCTTTGAAAATAAGTCAACCATTTGTGAGTTACATGTAGTTGCAGATATGAATATACTCACTAGCTGTTAAAGCGATAACTACACTAGCACTATTACTATAGTTATTGTTGGAATGAAATGATCTTTACATTTTTACAAAACATTACAGAATATTATATAAACTATAAGATAGTAGAAATACTCTAAGCACAAATATAAATACCACCAAGAACATGAAAAGTGAGAAACTTGCTTTGAGAAACTATTATAATATGGAGTAA
Organism: Rhizomys pruinosus; assembly: GCA_009823505.1. Classification (NCBI taxonomy): domain Eukaryota; kingdom Metazoa; phylum Chordata; class Mammalia; order Rodentia; family Spalacidae; genus Rhizomys; species Rhizomys pruinosus. The sequence continues at coordinate 1,518,945 of VZQC01007230.1, forward strand.
AATAAGGTCTAGTAATTATATAGAAATTTTATGGCAAAAGTATTTTATGTAGTTCATAGGCTATGTAAAAATAACCACTTTTGATAGCCATGTATGGTTTTTAGTAATAACTGACATATTAGTTATCAAATAAATGTTATTTAGCTATTAAAATGATAAAATTGGAAGTCTTAGATGAGATAAGCAATATTCTGGAAGACGATGAGGACCTAGGTGAACAACATGAAAACTGTGTTGTATTGTATAAAGGAAGATTGATAAACCACAACTTAATGAAACATCAGTGTGGCTTCATGAGTTAGTTTGAAGCTGCAATTTATTATGGCTATAGAAGCTGTGGAAATTGCACATGTGACTTTTCTTCTCTGAGCTTCAAATATGTTGGTGGAATGAGAATAAAATACATACCCCAATGTGTTTTATTTATATTTACTACAATAAATATAATTTATAATGTATTTTGTGGTCTAGGCAGATTAAAATAGCATAATTGGACTGCATATAAAGAATGAAAATGCATTTCCCACAGGGTTTGGGCACAACTGCTTGCAAATTGGTTTTACATGAAGGATGCTTGTACTCACAAATTATCACTTATTGTTAAAAAAATGAAAACAAAACAAAACAAAAAAGCAGAAAAAGATGCAGAAAAGTTATGGCAGAATGCACGATCTGGGATGGGTAGGGGTGGGTGGGGGGAAGGGAAGGGGATATATGCCTGAACTGAATTGGAACCTGATGTATAGCATACACAACACGCCCTCCTAAAAATTTTAAA
>VZQC01007230.1:1520396-1623491 GCA_009823505.1 Rhizomys pruinosus
TATATATATATATACTCTATATATATATATATATATATATATATATATGGAGTATCATAGCAACAACATATGTTAAATAAAGAACCCAAATCATCTGATTCCAAAGCCTAGAACTAAAACCATTGTTTGAGTAAAGAAGTTACCAAAACTTCCCCTTCATCCTCAATGTGTCATTCTCTTGACCTTGTTACAGAGTAGAAGGAATGGAATTGTAGCTCATACCACTTAAAATATCTAATGTGACCCAAGGCGTAAAGGACAGGACTTGGAATTCAAATATCTCCACATGCCATATATACTGACCAAAGAAAATTATATAAACCTCAAGTGTGTCTTAGTCAGCTCTGCCTATGTACTATACTATCTGTCCAGGATAGGGGAGGATGAGAAATAAAAATGGCAGGTCTTATTCTAATTGACTCCCAAGACAAGTACACTAGAACCTTAAGAGAAGCAACATGGAAGGCAGGAAGACAATCTTGAGAGACAGGCTGAATTCCTTAATAAATTTATGATTACTATAATTGAATTACTTCTTGCATCAAGATTAAGAGAATTCCATCATTTATATAGATTTTTTTTGCAAACTTTTGTGCACTTCAGACAAAATATCATTTTCTTTTTTTGAGACAGGGTCTCTCTATAGCCCTGGCTGGCCTGGAACTCACTCTGTAGACAAGGCTGGCCTTGAACTAACAGACCTGCCTGACTCTGCCTCCTGAGTGCTAGGAATAAGGCTTGCACCACCACACCCAGCTTAAAGACTTGAGTGCTGGGAATTGAATCCAGATCCTCTGAAAGAACAGTTGGTACCCTTAACTGCTGAGCCATCTCTCCAGCCCCAAGACAAAATAACTTAATCCTCTTGATAGAATGTATGAAGCCGTAAAGTCATAAGTCCTTAACGTGGTGAACTGGCCCTAAACTGGCAGCCTGGCCTTCTCAAGCCTTATCAACAGGTTATTCACCTCACTAAAGGAGACTGATTATGGAAACACCCTGTCTCTTTTAATGCCTTAAAATACCTGACCTCTCTGCATGAGAAAATAATCACCCAAGGAAACTGAGCCCTGGCACCTAGTAAACTCCTACATTGTGTTCAAGAGACTTATTTTATTTTATTTTATTTTAATTTTTTTATGTGTATGAGTGTACTGTCTGCATGTAGGTTGGTGTACCCGTGTCGTGCAATGCCCTGCAAGAGTAGTCGGTGCTCTTAACTGCTAGGCTATCTCTCCAGCCCTTAATATATATATTTTGTACAAGAGACTTATTTTATTTTATTTTATTTTAATTTTTTTATGTGTATGAGTGTACTGTCTGCATGTAGGTTGGTGTACCCGTGTCGTGCAATGCCCTGCAAGAGTAGTCGGTGCTCTTAACTGCTAGGCTATCTCTCCAGCCCTTAATATATATATTTTGTACAAGAGACTTATTTTATTTTATTTTATTTTAATTTTTTTATGTGTATGAGTGTACTGTCTGCATGTAGGTTGGTGTACCCGTGTCGTGCAATGCCCTGCTGCTGAGGTCAGAAGAGGGCGTTGGATTCCCCTGGAACTGGTTCTTAGCCACCATGTGGGTGCTGGGAATTGAATCTGAGTCCTATGCAAGAGCAGCTGGTGCTCTTAACTGCTGAACCATCTCTCCAGCCCCTCAGTAGACTTCTTTTTTTTTTTTTTTATTTATTTCTGTGTGTGTATGAATGCACTGTCTTCTTATAAGAACCTTATCTCCCTTCATTAGGTTGCAGATGCCTTCTTCCTGATGTAAGGCATCTGTCCTTCCTTGTGTTCCCTGAACAAAGAATAAAGAAAGCATTCTTTGCCTGTTGCAGGTCTGGTTCTAGTTCTTACTTCTAAACCCTAAACTCTTTCCTTTTCTACTCTCCAAAAATCTAACAAACTTTATGCTCCCAACCTCCTCCACACACACCTACAGCCCACCCCCCACCAGATTTTATACATTTTGCTGTATATGTTAAGCCCTATCAAGTCATGTTTTGTCTCAGTGCAAATTCATCCACTGGAGTCTAGTCAGCCTATCTACAGACTCTCCTTTAATATTCCCTCACCCAGCAGTAATCATCTGCCTATACATAATTCCTTGGTCAAGGGTGAGGCCTATTGCCCATTTCCCCAGTTTTATCCTGGAGTTTTATATGATTGAATGCGTGGGTCTTGTACATGCTGACATCATTGCTTTTAGTACATGCGGGCAAGCTCCCAGTAGTCTGAAAGAATCTTCGTACTTATATTCATGCACCAACTGTGACTCTTACAATCTTTCTTCCTCCACAATGGTCCCTGAGGTATCGGTGGGTGAGGTCTAATATAGAAGGTATCCAAGGATATGCAGTCTGTATATTTCAAGACAAGTATGCCAATTTATGATTCATCAAAAAGCTTCTTTTTATAATTCTTCATTTTTGTGCTCTTCTTTTTCAAGCTCTTATGTAATTTAGATTTTAGGAAAATAGATATTATGAATATAATTGGAGTGTGTGAAAAGTGCATAATACTTGTATAAAATTATGAAAACAATAAGACATTATATTTCAAATTTGTCAAACTGTATGTCTACTACCCATAGTGTTTGATTTTATCTAGCATTTTCTTTCTATATATGCTAACCTTGCTCTTAATTTAACCTTCATTTTCTTTACTCCCTCTTCTTATTTTCATGGGTAAACACAATTCTGTTTCAGAGTAGAAAATGCTTCTTTCATTTATTCACCAATTTATGCTTTCTTTCAATAAGCATGAAATACAGATTATGTAATTATAATCTTTAAATTATATAATAACCTTTATATTATACAAAAGTTAGAAAAATAAGATTTTAAAACTATCAATTGAGCTAATCATAATCTTCTTAGAGTTAAAACAGTAAATTGATTTTCTTTAAGAAAGGTTTAAAGTACTAATGAATTGGAAACCATAAGTTAACAATTTGAATAATGTTTACAAAGGATTGGAAGTAAATTAGGCTTTTGCAGATGGAAATAAGTCAAAGCAATAATTCATTTTCAGTTATTACCTCTTCCTGGAAAGTACCACAGTGCCTATATTTTATGAAATGGCTCAAAGTGGCAATTTCTCATGGAATTTGCCATGCTTAAAAATTAAAACATTAATTTTTATATTTTTGTCTTATTCCTTGTATTATGAAATTTTTCTTTAAGGCTCATTTATATGTGGCAACAAACAGTTATAGGTTAAATATATTGCTTAAATATGTAAAATGATAATTACACAAAAATACCAACACTATAATGGGGACACAAAAATATCTGTGACTTACCAATTTTTCCCCTTCTTATTTGATTACAATTTTCAGAGTTCCATTGTACATGTGCTTTCACCTTTATTTCAGTTTTCACACTTTATTATATTTCACCAGTTCTGTTAATGAAGCTAGTTGCTGAGATGAACATGGAGCCAATTTATTCATTAAATCCATTGCAGCAGATCAAAATTAAATGTTTATTATCAGTCTCATTCATTTCAAGATAGAATTTAGTGGCGATCAATATAGGAGAATAGATAATTGCTTATTCTTCTTAAAATAATAGACTAGTTCATAAAGACAACCACCCCCAAATATTTAGGATTAAATCATTGAAACTATCTAATTATTTAGCAAGGAGCATATCATACCTAACTAGCTCTGATACTTTGGGCAATTGTATCAGGGCAGTGTAAAAGAAGATTGAACTGGGGCACAGGTGGATGAGAGGTAAAACAGTCCACTCTCTCATCCACCTGTGCCCCTTTTCTAAGCCTAGGGAACAACCTGCGGAAGAGGGGGCGTGGTAGAATGTAAGGGCTGCGATTGGGGTGAATGGTGAAACTACAGCAATGTAGTCTGGACACTCATTTGATCAACTTGATTGAACAAACAACCTGTCACCCCCCACTGGATGGTGGGGCTGTAGGTGTTTGGGCACAACAGCCTGCAGATAGGTTTTGCATGAAGGATGCTTGTACTCATGGATTATCACTTATAGCTAAAAATGAAAAAAAAAAAAGAGAGAAAGATGCAGGACAGTTATGGCAGAATGCATGATCTGGGATGGGGTGGGGGGGAGGAAAGGGAAATAAGCTGAACTGTACTTGGAAAAAATGTATGAAATGCACAAAAGCCTCAATAAAAAATTATTAATTAAAAAAATAACATAAATCTTTAAATATTAAAAAAAAAAAAAAAAAAAAAAAAAAAAAAAAAAAAAAAAAAAAACGAAGATTGTACTGGAATTAATTGAGCAAGCACATGAAGTATCTAAGCAATAAAGTGAGTAAAGGAATGATAGCTACACAAAGAGAGAACTGATCAGAGTATGCTGATGGTTGGCAAAAATTCTGGTAAGGAGCAAGCTCTGACAAGCTCGGAATGGGAAATGGACCAGAAAAGCACTCATTGAAAGATAGCAGGCAATTTTAAACCCTTGATTTAAAAGGTATCTGAATGTGGCTAAAATTATAGACAGTGTTATAAATTCATTACTACATATAAAGAGACATTTGTGCTTTAGTCAGCTGGGACTTCTAATAAGACATTTTAAATATATGAAATGAAATAGGCTTAATTATTTTCAAAAATTTGGTATATATTATGGACATAATTTTGTTGGGTTGGAAATTTTGTTGTCTTAGATATTGAAATACATTTTATAGAAAGCAGCTAAACAAAAAGTAATCTATTTATTGTATATAAATTAAAATATTGAGTGATAAAAAAATAAATACTGTGAGGAGATCCTATCGATACAGTTTGTTTGAGTTTAAATAACACCCCTTATGGTAGACTTTCTTTTTAAGCCTGTTCTCATGAGGGGATTAGCTTAAAACTCTGTTCATTTTAGCCCTGGCCTAGGACACACAGCTTTCTACTATGGTTACTGTGCCAGATGGAAACTGAATGTGCTTTATCTCTCCCTCTTTGCTCCATATGTGTGCATATTTTATATGTGCAAAACTGTGAATATGATACATATAAATGCACTATACATGCTAAATACACAGTTTATTTTTGCTTATTTGCATATTGTGCATTCTTAAAAAAATTTGCTCGACATTAATGACAATGAAAAAACCAAGAAGAAAAAATTTTATAGGGAAAGTAAACAATAAATCAATAACTTGAATGTACTTTTATTAGACCCAAGTATAACATAGTGTTTGTTTGTTTGTTGTTTGTTTGGTTTTTTGTTTGTTTTTAGAAAGGGTCTCCCTATAGCCCAGTTGTGCCTGGAACTCACTCTCTAGAACAAGCTGGGCTTGAACTCACACGATCGCTGCCTCACGCTCCTGAGTTGCTTGAATTAATGGTGTGCACCACCACGCCTGGTGTAAAAGAAGGTTCTTAGCCACCATGTGGGCTGGAAATAGACACCGGGTCCTCTGCACTGGGTCCTCTGCAAGAGCAGTTGGTGCTCTTAACCGCTGAGGCATCTCTCCAGCCCCAACACAGTATTTTATGGAAGGAAATAGACAATGTCTTCATCAATGGCGCTATGCCCCTGGGATCGCCGATTTTCACCATACATAAGTACTTTGTGAATACTACATTTACTTATATCTGTAACAACATAAATCCTCCTAAAGCACATTTTATATTTGGAGCTTCATATTTGTTAAAAATTCAACTATTTTTCTAGCAGGAATTTTCTTTGATAAATATAATAATTTGTCAGTACAACTGATCATCTTTCATTTCTTTGGTAACTCTTAAGACCTCGTCTTCAGAAGGGTATTGCAAAAATGTAATCATATTTAAAGGCCAAAAATTAGATCAGTGTCCATGAAAACCGAGCAATGTGCACTGAACAGCGATAACCTTGAGTTGAAGAAAATAGTAGCACCAAAAGTAATTTCTGACTCCTTAGTAAAGAATATTAAAAAGTGATAATTCAAAAGGAGTAGTAAATTGAAACTTCTATAAAACTTTAGAATGATAAAATTATTGTATTGCTGTTTAGTGTCCTTCACTAGTCCTTAGATATGCAAGAGGAAAAGCTCAGCTCTCATCTACACAGCAAGATTTGAGTCATAGATGCTGAACTCTACATGTGGAGAATGTCTAGTCAAGCTCACTTTTTCTGGGTAGAAGGTTGAACCCATAGGCGTAGACTATATTATATTAGCTCTACTCATTTCATTGCTGAATAATCCATGCAACGCTGTGCACGTATTAATCTCTAGCATCCCATGCTTCAATGTTGTTCAGAAAATCAAGTGACACATCTACTCATTCCTGGAAGGGAAACTCAATTAAGCCTTTACTCTATTAAATTTGNAAAAAAAAAAAAAAAAAAAAAAAAAAAAAAAGAAGATTGAACTGGAATTAATTTGAGCAAGCACATGAAGTATCTAAGCAATAAAGTGAGTAAAGGAATGATAGCTACACAAAGAGAGAACTGATCAGAGTATGCTGATGGTTGGCAAAAATTCTGGTAAGGAGCAAGCTCTGACAAGCTCGGAATGGGAAATGGACCAGAAAAGCACTCATTGAAAGATAGCAGGCAATTTTAAACCCTTGATTTAAAAGGTATCTGAATGTGGCTAAAATTATAGACAGTGTTATAAATTCATTACTACATATAAAGAGACATTTGTGCTTTAGTCAGCTGGAATTCTAGGCATAAGACATTTTAAAATAATGAAATGAAATAGGCTTAATTATTTTCAAAAATTTGGTATATATTATGGACATAATTTTGTTGGGTTGGAAATTTTGTTGTCTTAGATATTGAAATACATTTTATAGAAAGCAGCTAAACAAAAAGTAATCTATTTATTGTATTAAATTAAATATTGAGTGATAAAAAAATAAAATACTGTGAGCAGATCCTACTAGATACAGTTTGTATGAGTTTAAATAACACCCCTTATGGTAGACTTTCTTTTTAAGCCTGTTCTCATGAGGGGATTAGCTTAAAACTCTGTTCATTTTAGCCCTGGCCTAGGACACACAGCTTTCTACTATGGTTACTGTGCCAGATGGAAACTGAATGTGCTTTATCTCTCCCTCTTTGCTCCATATGTGTGCATATTTTTATATATGGCAAACTGTGAATATGTATACATATAAATGCACATATACATGCTAAATACACATGTTTATTTATGCTTATTTGAATATTGGCATTCTTTAAAAAATTTGCCTGACATTAATGACAATGAAAAAAACCAAGAAGAAAAAATTTTATAGGGAAAGTAAACAATAAAATCAATAACTTGAATGTACTTTTATTAGACCCAAGTATAACATAGTGTTTGTTTGTTTGTTTGTTTGTTTGTTTGTTTGTTTGAGACAGGGTCTCTCTATAGCCCAGTTGGCCTGGAACTCACTCTCTAGAACAAGCTGGGCTTGAACTCACAGAGATCCGCCTGCCTCAGCCTCCTGAGTGCTAGAATTAATGGTGTGCACCACCACGCCTGGTGTAAAGAAGGTTCTTAGCCACCATGTGGGTGCTGAGAATAGAACCCGGGTCCTCTGCACTGGGTCCTCTGCAAGAGCAGTTGGTGCTCTTAACCGCTGAGGCATCTCTCCAGCCCCAACACAGTATTTTTATGGAAGGAAATAGACAATGTCTTCATCAATGGCGCTATGCTTCCTGGGATCGCCGATTTTCACCATACATAAGTACTTTGTGAATACTACATTTACTTATATCTGTAACAACATAAATCCTCCTAAAGCACATTTTATATTTGGAGCTTCATATTTGTTAAAAATTCAACTATTTTTCTAGCAGGAATTTCTTTGATAAAATATAAATAATTTGTCAGTACAACTGATCATCTTTCATTTCTTTGGTAACTCTTAAGAACTCTGTCTTCCAGAGGGTATTGCAAAAATGTACATATATTTAAAGGCCAAAAATTAAGATCAGTGTCCATGAAAACCAGCAATGTGCACTGAACAGACAGATAACCTTGAGTTGAAGAAAAATAGTAGCACCAAAACTAATTTCTGACTCCTTAGTAAAGAATATTAAAAAGTGATAATTCAAAAAGGAGTAAAATTGAAACTTCTATAAAACTTATAGAATGATAAAATTATTGTATTGCTGTTTAGTGTCTCACCGTCCTTAGATATGCAAGAGGAAAAGCTCAGCTCTCATCTACACAGCAAGATTTGAGTCATAGATGCTGAACTCTACATGTGGAGAATGTCTAGTCAAGCTCACTTTTTCTGGGTAGAAGGTTGAACCCATAGGCGTAGACTATATTATATTAGCTCTACTCATTTCATTGCTGAATAATCCATGCAACGCTGTGCACGTATTAATCTCTAGCATCCCATGCTTCAATGTTGTTCAGAAAATCAAGTGACACATCTACTCATTCCTGGAAGGGAAACTCAATTAAGCCTTTACTCTATTAAATTGCAAGAGTTCATGTGTATTCATTTTCCAATATGGAGCAAAACTTAATAAGTAACATCTATAAGGATAACCATATTATTTTTGGTTTTAAATTTAGTGAAAGATCAAAATATAGAACAACTTTAGAAAAAAATGTCATAAGAAAATGATTTGGCATTCTGAGTAAATGAGGGAGAGGGAGATATCATATATACAGTTAATAAAATGCCAGGTAACCTTTACTTAAGGATTTTCAGAGTGAAGAAAGTAGCTGTATACCCTATCATGACTTTCAAAGTGTTTATGAGAAGACTGAACATACTTGGCTCAAGCAAGACTCCTCCATCAGCACTAGCTACACCTCATCTGCCTGGAAATACTGTGCAGCAGTGGCAGCCATATGTCTGTATATCCCAAATCTAATTGGCTATTGGCTCTCTCCTTGGAGGAATAACCCACGGCTGATGCCACAAGCTTACATCCTCTAATGGTTAAGAGATGTTATAAACCACACGAAGACCCTGGCATACTTAACAGAAGAAAATGTAATTCATGGATTAACATACCATCCAAACATCTGTGTCTATACCAAAGTAACCTACCATAACAATTAGTACTGTTTAAATACCTATATATCTAATTGCATGTGCTTCATTAGTAGGATCAAAAGGTTATGCCTGGACAAGCTGTCAGCCCATGAAAGAAAGCAGCCAGAATTGACTAGAGACCAAGAAAACAGCTCCAGAGAAAGTAGACTGTTTTGCTTCACATCCACTTGTGCCCCTTTTCTAAGCCTAGGGAACAATCTGCGGAAGAGGGGGCGTGGTAGAATGTTAAGGGCTGCGATTGGGGTGAATGGTGAAACTACAACAATATAGACTGGACACTCATTTGATCAACTTGGTTGAACATACAAGCCCCCCCCCCCCCGCTGGATGGTGGGACCCATGAGCTCTGTGGGTTTGGGCACAACTGCTCCCAAATTGTTTTTACATGAAGGATGCTTGTACTCATAAATTATCACTTATTGTTAAAAAAATGAAAACAAAATAAAACAAAAAACCAGAAAGATGCAGAAAAATTACGGCAGAATGTATGATCTGGGATGGGTAGGGGTGGAATGGGGGGGAGGGAAGGGGATATATGCCTGAACTGAATTGGAAAATGATGTATGAAATACACAAAGCATCAATAAAAATAAAAAAGAAGACTGAACATAGAATAATTTTAAGTATACATAACTACTATTGATAAAGAGGTCATTGCATGTATAAAATCCAAGTCACTCTATGAGTATTTTCCTTTTCATCAGTGTCATGTCCTTTTAAAAGTAAATACCACCTTATATCTCCTGAATTATCACTTTTCTCATTATTACTATCATATAATCTGAATGTTCTTATCACATCTCATCTGACCTGTAGATTTGTTCTCTCTAATTATCTCTAACTCACTGTTGTTAACTATCCTTCACAAATAACTCTGTTGTTATATCTATATATGCTTGAGTCCCAGCACATACATAGCAACTAAAAGCATTCCATAACTCCAGTTTAAGGGATCAAATGCCCTCTCCTGACCTCTCTGGGCAGTGTCACTGTTTTCAGGGAAATGCAAATAAAATCAAATTACTGCTAGTGGAATTATGGGAATTATTAAAAATGTATAGGAATTATAAAATATTATCTAGATTTCCTCAAAATTTATGAAGGGTATTAAACTGTTTATTATCCATTAAACATCTTTCTTTGTATATGTCCAAAAGAAACTAAATGATTACTTATTTTTTAAATATTTTATTTATTATTTTATGTGTGTGAATTTATTGCCTACATGTATGTAAGTGCACTCATGTGGTGCAATGCCCACGGAAGTGAGAATAGGGCATCACATCCCTGGGAACTACAGTTACTGATGGTTGTTAGCTGCTTTTGGGTGCCAGGTCCTCTGCAGCAGCAGTCAGTGCCCTTAACAACTGCGCCATCTCTCCATGCCCCAAGAAATTAAATGATATTTCTAAGAAACATCTGAACCACTTTCCTCAGTGCAGCCTTATATCCTATCTGAATGACATGGAAATAATATAATGTTTCATAAATAAAAAAGTGAATAAAGAAAATATAGGCTGTTGATTTGGCTCAGTGGGAAAGGTGCTTTCTCATAACCATTAGAGTATGAGTTTGGATACCCAATACATATAAAGTCCAGGCATAGCAGAGCACACCTAAAGTACTAACTCTGGGGAGACTGAGATATGAGAATTCCCAGGGATGAGAATTCTAGTTGAAATGAGAAACCCTGTCTCAAAACAAAAGGGAAACAGAGAGTAAGATACCCAAAGCTGATCTCTAGACTCCAAATATGCATGCATGGCCAAGTACATAAGCAAGTGTATAAAACCAGCAATTATTAAAAAATAAAGAAAATGTTGTTTATCTGTGTATGTGTGGGGAGGGGTCATATTCAGAAATGTGATAGGCAACTCTAAAATGTAAGCAAATCTTGTGTTTCTCAAATGCCGTCTTAATGTTTATATATTTTGCATGCCTGGAGGAAAGTGTTCTAAGTGAAATTAGATAGACATAGAAACAAATACTCCATGAGTTTAAAGACGCAAAATCCAAAATATTACAACTCATAGAGACTGATTGAAATGATATGTGGTGGAAGAAGTAAGAGGCTGTATGAATTGGCCACATAAAAAAGATAGTTATGTAATATAAGACTAGTCATATTCCCTTGTTTCAGGGCCCAAACTTACTCTGGCTAGCTATTATATCTAAGACTTCCCCTACACAGTCTTCACCCCTGCCTTGGACCTAGACCTCCCTCCTGATCATCTTTCAGGTGTCTTCTGACTAGCCTGTCATGCACACCTTGAAATTCTGAAAATGTTAGAAGAAAACATGGGTAATACTCTAAAAGATATAAGTTCAGAAAAGTGATGTCTAAATCAGAGATCACTTGCTCAGGAATTATGGTCAACAATTAACTAGTGGGACCTCATTATACTAAAAGCTATCCTTACAACAAAGGAAACATTCACATAAGAGAAGAGGAAATCCAAAGAATTATCCACTTACACATATGATTTATATCCAGCTACACATATGATTTATAACCAGAATATACAAAAACTCAAAACACAAAGAAGCATGAAAATCAATGACCCAATATAAAGATGAGCTAAGGACCTGAACAGAGAGTTCTCAAAGGAGGAAATAAAAATGTCCAAACAAGAAACACCTTAAAAATGCTCAACACCCTTGGTAATTGGATAAATGCAGATCAAAACCACACTTTTAAGGTATTTCTTATCCATTTTTTTGAGTACTCTCTGTTCAGATACAGGGATAAAGAAGAAAGAGGAGTTTAAGAGATGGGGACCAAAGCATATTGATACTATCAGGGGGATATGGGGGTCCTTTACTGGGAAGGAAAGAGCAAAGATTAGACAGGAAAAGAGAGAAAGGATAAATAATGCTTAAATGATGATGAAAACCACATGGGAATGCATTAGTTCAAAAGCTTACTGAAAATATATATATATACACTATCTGTACATGAGTACATTTATATACCTGAAAGCTATATAACAAGAAACATAGTGACTGACAGAAGAAACTTCTGTTCAAGTTGTTGGTCATGGTTATCCAAGAGACTCCCAAAACAACACTAATAAGTTATTGCCACAGCCCTTGAATATCTCCCAGAACTTGGAGTTAGGACCCTATTGCTGAAGCAAGGACTTAAGTCATACATAGGACTTGGATGAATAGAGCTGGAACTGACCTGGAAGCCTCCTCCCTGAAGGATACTTCCCCTAGTTTTAGAGGATACTATGCAAGATTCTAAGGGAGACCATCGATAGATGGTCCAATTATAGTTTTAAAGCCTAATAAAACTATGATTGGCACTGCAAACTACATTTGCTGTAGTAGTGGTATATTATCTTGGGGATAATCAACAGCTATATGATTGGGTTTATAGCCCACTCAATGGGAAGGAATCATGTGTGGTAATGTAAACACAGAGAAATACTCATGGATGGAGTGGTCATAGATCCTAAAGAAAAGTCTTCATCAGACAAATCTCTAGACAAATATAGTTTTGCACTGTATGCAAAATAGGAATCCTTATATTTACAGACAAATATACATGTCAATACTCATCAAAAACACTTCTTTTTGCATTAGATGTCCCCATCACTTCGGAGCTCCACAACTGGTTACACAGAGAATGAATGTCTGTGATAAGGCCAACCCTAGTGAAACATTTACAATGGAACATTTACACCTAAGGCTCAAGGATCATAGTGGTAAATGAGGTAGACAGAATGCTAATCCATCTATCCTCTCTCCCCAGTAAAACTCCCTCATGCAAGAGAGGATGATGAACACAGAATGTCATACATGGCCAAAATGTAAAGAATAAGAGACTGCAGAATGCATGTCCCTGGATAGGATCCTTATATGAAACCCACCCATGACTCAGGGACTATTAAGAAAGAGGGCATGGAAAGATTGTAACAACCACAGGTGGTGCATGACCACAAGAAAACAGATCTAGGTTTCTGGGAACTTGATTATGTGGATTTATAGAAATGGTGACAGCATGTACAAGATCCATGCCAATGCAATCAAACAGAAAGCCAGTATATACTGAAGAAATAAGCTGCATGTCCCAGCCTTAGCTAAGGGACTATTGGCTGCTGATCACTCCCGGGTAAGGGACAATTAATCTTCTTTAAGGTGGTGATCCTAGATAGGCTGAACAGTCTCCAGTGGATGAACTCACACAAAATGATTTCTATAGACACAAACTTGGCTACATAGGCCTTACCATATATGACAGAATGCATTAAAAACTGTGGACCTATTACAGGGGGCTGAGCAGATAGAAGAGTGGGTTTAAATATGATTAAGATGTATGCAATGCGCAAATATTTTAATAAAATATGTATCAAAAACATTAATTCAGTTTCCTCTCTATCGGGTAGGTAAATAAACTGGTACTCAAACATGAGTAAAATGACTACAAAATACATATCATATCAACCGTCTCATTCACCTCCATAGAGTAAAACTATGTTCCAAAGCAAAAATATAATATGTATATAATTTACTGTGATGGTTTGAATGAGAATGTCCTTCATAGTTTCCACGTATTTGTACATTTTATTCCCAGGTTTTGGTGATATTTTAGGAGGTTTAAGATATGTGACCTGGAGAATGCATGTCACATGTCGCTAGGGAGGCTTTGTGAGTTCTTAATCTTTGCCAGATTTCCAGTCACTCTGCTTCCTGTGCCTGCTTGAAGATGTAAGCCCTTAGCTTTCTGTGCCTGCTCTGGCGACCTCACCATGTCTCGCCCACAACAGACCCTAATCCCTCTGAAACCTAGAATCATTTTCTGGAAGTTCCCTTGGTCACAATTTTTTATCACAGTAAAAGAAAAATAACTAATATAGTTGAGAACTCTTGGTAATTATCCTTAGAAACTTGCTGATGAATTTGACGTTATAGTGTCACTTGAAATTATGGCATAAAAACCAAAACCCTACATTTTAAGAATAGTTAGTTAAAAAAAGAGAATAGTTAGTAAAAGAAAACCCAATGTATAGTATGTTCAATAGCAAATTATTTCTCATGTTGAATATATAAATATAGATATAGAGAAAGAGATATAGATATGTGTGTGTGTGTGTGTGTGTGTAGGTGTAGTTTTTCAAGGAGATCCTCCAACAAACTCCAAAAGAATTCCAATTAGAAAACTTAAACCCATGTGGAATCTATCTCTATTTTAACAAAAGCACTGTTCATTACTATAAAAAAATTTTATGAATGTTAATTTTTATTCAATATAGTTGTATAAAACTCATTATTAAAGTTGCTGTTGATGTGGTTAATATAAACAGTAGAAAAGCTTAGAATTTATATTGTATTAGTACAACAAAAAATAATTCTCACATGGGGATATGCAGCCTTTTATAAAACAAATTGACTTTGGATATTTTTAGTTTATTATTGTTATTAAACTATTTCCATACATCATACATCATTTCTCAATCAAATTTAGAGTCATTTCCCTTTCCATACCCCCTGCCCCACCTGAGTTCCTGTGCTCTGCCATACATGTCTTGCATCTATTTCTGAGTCTTTCCAGAGTTTTTTGGTTTTGGTTTTGTTTTTTTCAAAGCAGAGGTTTATTGTTTTGGGGAGAACTTCACTATTTCAGTCTTCTTCCTCCAGTTCTTTTGTTGTTGTTTTCATATCACCTGAGTTGGGAGTTGGAGGACCTCCTCCTCCTTCTCCTCCTCCTCCTCCTCCTCCTCCTTCTTTTGCTAAAAGGTGTTGTGTTTTCCTTAAGGAAGTGTTTGAAAGTTCCTCCTTGGCAAGCCCAAACAACCATCAATATTGTCCTTGTGCTCCACACTGGGGTCTTTCCCTCCCATAGTCATGCAAACGAGGTCCAGTAAGCAAGTGTCCTGTCTTGATCTTCCTGTACTGGCCTCCATGATACAGCCTGGGTAGTCCAACAATGGCAGTCTATACTCTGAAGAGGCTGAAATCCCAGTAGCTGCTCAGTCCACAAGCTGGATATCTCAGTAGTCCCCATCTGGCATTGAAGATTTGAAGGATTCTTGGAGAGACATGAGTCTCTCCAAGTCCATATTGGAGGGTTAAAAAGCTGTGTGGGGGTGGGGGGAAGGGAAAGGGAAATATGCCTGATGTGAACTTGAAAATGATGTATGAAATGCACAAAGCATCAATAAAAATTAAATTAAAAAAATAAAAGCTGTGTCTCTTGGGGCTGGAGAGATAGCCTAGTGGTTAAGAGCACTGGCTGCTCTTGCAGAGGACCCGGCTTCAATCCCCAGGACCCATATGGAGGCTGAGAACCATCTTTGACTCCAGTTCCAGGGGAATCCAACGCCCTCTTCTGACCTCCATGGCATTGCACGACATGGGTGCACAAACCTACAGGCAGACGGTACATTCGCACATGAAAATAAATAAAATTAAAAAAAAATTTAAGAGCTGTGTCTCATCTCTTCGAAGAATGGCAAAAGCAGTAGCAGCCACAGAGTAGATGCACTTGTCAGTAAGAACTGAAGACAGGACAAAAACCAGTGCTCTCTCTCTTTTTTTTTCTTTTTGTATATTTACTAAGATCTCAAATTTTATATCTGAAGTACAATTTCTCAGGCCTTACTGGTTATTTATTTCTGGTTATACTTTCCTTTTGGATGTTTAAGGACACACAGTTAACCCAGATTAAATAAGGTTTTTGTTTTTTCAAGGTCAGCTGTGGATCTGGTCCTCAGTGGTCACTCAGGTTTGTTTTGTTTTGGGGGAGGGAGACCCTGGCTCCTTTCAGCTTTTGATTTACCAGTTCCATCCACTGAAGGACAAAATCAGATCTTGCTAGACCAGTCTTCTGTTTTTGAAGTATGAGCAGACTTTCCTCTTCAAAGACTAAACACTGGTTGAAGTCCCAGTAGTGGATCTCCAAGAACTCCCTCACCAAGACTGGTGACCCACATTTGCAGGACATTTCAAGAGATGCCACCAGGCATAGTCCCCTAAGACTTAGTTGACCCTGAGGGCAAGGAAAAAAGTTATCCCTTAGGTCCCTTGACCAAATTGGTATGGGCATTAATTATGGTCATTAAACACCCAGAAAGGCTAAGTTACACCAGCCTGATAAATTGCACCTATACTAAAATTGTATCTTCTGAAAACTAACTGTATGTTATTTCCATATCTTATTTCTTGATTCACCTTTTTCCATTTTAACTTTGTTACTCTAAAATATGTATACATGCCAACCATCATATACCAAAAATCCATAGTCTGAAAATAAATGGTAGGTTAGTCCTAGAAACTGTCTAGGGATTCACAATATAAGAGCACAATTGTTTTCAGATCAGGAATATAACATTAATGTTGCTCAGTTTGCCTTACAACTAGGTGCTTCGTGCTAGTTTCCACAGATAAGGGATACCATTCGTCCTTTGTTTTACTGGGACTGCCTTACTTCACTTAACATAATATCTTCTAGTTCCATCCATTTACCTGCAAATTTCATGATATCATCTTTCTTGACCATTGCATAGAACTCCAATGTGTAGATGTACCACATTTTCTCTACCCACTCATCGGTTGAGGGGCACTTGGGTTGGTTCCAGCTCTCCACTCTTGTAAAGAGAGCTACAATAAACATGGCTGTACATGTATCTCTATGGTAGGATGAATCTTGTGGTAGGATGAATACCAGAAGTGGTATGGCTGGGTCAGGTGGGAGGCTTATTTTGAGTCCTTTAAGCATTCTCCACACTGCTTTCCATAATGGTTGTATGAATTTGCATTACCACCAGCAGTAGATGAGTGTTCCCCTTTCCCCACAACCTCTCCAGCATTTGGTATCATTTGTTTTCTTGATCCTAGCCAGTCTTATCAGAGTGAGATGATATCTTAAAGTGGTTTTAATTTGCATTTCCAAGATGGAGATATTTCTTTCTTCAAGCATCATTGAAATATTTTCTGGAGGATGAGATAATAAAATAAAAATGGTTCAATGGGTGGGGAATGGAGGTGCCAGGCTGAAGAAGGAGTAAGATAGGGAAACAACACTGAAGGCCTTTTGAGAAGACATGTAGGTACCTATTCCTATAGAAGCTTTCTAAAATAAAAACAATAGAAAGAGAATTTCACTACAGTTACCTTATAAGAGGATAACTACCAAACACCACAGGTTAGCAAATGAAAAACAAAATGAATGGAATGGACTTTCTCCTTTGGAGTTATTGAACGGGGTGCTCCCATAGAACCTTGAAAAATACTGGCTATTGGCATTTTTCTTTATTGTCTACCTGAATTTGAAAATAGAACGCTATTGATAAAGGAAGTAAAAACATTAGTCATAGAACAAACAAGGAAATATCACACTGATACTGACCCAAAAGTCCAATATTATTCACTAGTTTTCTTACTACAAGAAGGTGTTATGCACACTATTTCAAGAGAAAGATGACTGTCAACCTTATTCAGCTGTGAACCCTACAGGCTATAATAGTGACTGAACTGACAAAATATACCCACAGATGTGGCACAATATTGTCAAGTTAACCAACCACCTTCTGATTGGATTTAATGTCCTTTTCACAAGATGGAGTCCAGGCCTGCACTGTTATTAAGGCTATGAACCTGTGGCTAAACATATTATAAGCCATAAAGCCATAAAAATCTACTATTATTATTTTGCTATCAAGACAAAATATTAGACTGACTCCTAATGTATTATTAGTATATCCATAAATTACTGTATCAGCTCTCATCAGAGAAGCTTTTCTTTCTATAGATGGTGATTAACAGAGGCCCCCAATTGCTCAATACGCAAGGAATAAGAAACTATATAAATGGACTCAAAGACAAAAAGCACACCATCATCTCAACTGATGCTGAAAAAGCCTTTGACAAAATTCAGCATCCCTTCATGCTTAAAGTCCTAGAAGGAATTGGATTGGAGGGATCATTCCTCAATGTAATCAAAGCCATGTACAGGAAACTCACAGCCAATATCATTCTAAATGGGGAAAGGAGAGAAACATTCCCTTTAAATGTAGGAACTCCCCAAGGCTGCCCCCTGTCACCACTCCTCTTCAATATAGTGCTTGAAACACTTGTTGGGGCAATAAGGCAAGAAAAGGAAATTAAAGCAGTACTAATTGGAAAAGAGGAAGTCAAGCTATCTCTATTTGCTGATGATAAGATTGTTTACTTAAGAGATGCTAAAAACTCCACCAGAAAACTCCTAGAAACAATTAAGAGTTTCAGTAAAGTGGCAGGATACAAAATTAACCTAAAAAATCAGTAGCTTTTCTTTACACCAACAACAAGTGGAGAAGGAATTCAAGGAGACCTTCCCACTCACAATAACCTCAAAATCAATAAAATACCTAGGAGCAAACCTAACCAAAGATGCCAAAGATCTCTACAACAAAAAATTTAAACCCTTAAATAAAGAAATTGAAGAAGACATCAGAAGATGGAAAAACCTCCCATGCTCATGGATTGGGAAAATTAACATAGTAAAAATGTCCATTCTACCCAAACTCTTGTTTAGATTTAATGCACTCCCAATTAAAATCTCCAAGAGTTTCTTCACAGGCTTGGAAAAAAAGTCCTTAAATTTATTTGGAAAAACAAAAGACGCTGAATGGCCAAAACAACCCTGAGTGAAAAGAGCAACACAAAGGGATCTCTATACCAGACTTCAAACTATACTATACAGGGCTATAGTCATAAAAACAGCCTGGTACTGGCACAAAAACAGACCTGTTGACCAATGGAACAAAACTGAAGATCCAAACTTGAGCACATACAATTTCAGCCATCGCATATTTGACAAGGGGGCCAAGAAGACACAATAGATAAAAAGGCAACAACTTCAGCAAATGGTGTTGGCAAAACTGTATCATTCTTGTAGAAGAATGAAATTAAACCCCTACCTCTCACCCTGTACAAAAGTCACTCCAGATGGATTAAAGGCCTCAACGTGAAACCCCAAACTCTGAAGGCAATAGAAGACAAAGTTGGCAGCAGACTACAAGACATAGGCATAGGAAAAGACTTCCTAAATCAGACAGCAGCTGGGCAAGAATTAAGGTCGACAATTGACAAATGGAACCTCATTAAATTCAAAAGCTTCTGTACATCAAAAGAAACAATTAATGAAGTGAAGAGAAATCCCAAGAGTGGGAGGAAACCTTCACTGCAGAAACATCTGATAAAGCATTGATTTCCAGAATATATAAACTACTCAAAAAACAAAGAAGAAAGAATACAAATGACCCACTCAATAGATGGAGCAAAGACCTGAACAGAGACTTCACAACTGAGGAGCTAGAGATGGCTGAGAAACATCTTAAGAAGTGTCCAACATCACTAATCATTAAGGAAATGCAAACCAAAACCACTTCAAGATATGATCTTACTCCAAAGTGGTGGAATGTACTCAGCAATACTACTCCTGAGCATGTACCCACATGACTCACCCAATCACAGAGATACATGCACAGCCATATTTATTTCAGCTCTCTTCACAATAGCAAGGAGCTGGAACCAACCCCAATGCCCCTCAACTGACAAGTGGATAGAGAAAATGTGGTACATCTACCCAATGGAGTTCTTCTATGCAGTAGTAAAGAAAGATGACATCATAGGCTTTGCAGGTAAATGGCTAGAGCTAGAAGATATCATGCTGAGTGAAGTAACACAGTCCCAGAAAAACAAATGATGAATAGTATCCCTCATCTGTGGATGCTAGTGCCAATTAAAAAAATTTCAAATTACATCCTATGGAAATCTTGAAGAATTAATAAAATATTATTTTAAAAAGAAAAAAAGAAACTATGTAGTGTTAAGCATGAAATGGGACATCTATATCACAATCCTTCCACCAAATGCTCAGTCATCATTGTAGGGAAAGAGTAGAATGAATTGTAGGGAAAGAGTAGTAGAACCAGAAGTGATAGATAAATAGAAGACAATCATGTCTGGACACCAAAGACTAGTTTCATATATAAGCTCACAGCACTTGTGACAGCATGAATACCTGTTCAAATCCAAGTCAGATAAAAATGCCACCATGGATGGGAAGGTGAACAATAAGCCCCAGCCTTAGCTGAGGATCTATTGGCAATTTATGCCTACTGGGATAGTATTTGACTGTGATCAAAGTACATTGTGTGGAATTCTCAAAGAGTCAAAAGAATATTTTAAAATAAAATGGATTCATTGGCCATTGTAGTTCAAGAGACATCCAAAATTGCACAGGCTATTGCCACACAGCCCTGGCTTGCCTCCCAGAACTTGAAGGTAAGATCCTACATTTGAAAACATACTTCACTGTCCAGAATTGGAGCAATGAAGTTGGAACTGACCTGAAAGCCACCTCCCTGAAGGCTAGCTCTCACAGCTGTCGAGAGGACTATGCAAGCTACAATTGTTAGTCAAACACCAGCTTTAACACCAAATATCCACATCAGTGTCCGGCATAGCATATGACATCAGTGCAGTAGTAGCATTTTTATCGTGGGGGTAAACAATGGCTAACTAATTTTACTTAAAGCCCACTCAGTGGGAGAAAACTCATGTGGTACTGTAAAGAAACCTGAGACACATGGCTGAAAAACATCATAGATCTTAGAGAAATTCCCAAGGTTGTCACATCCCTGGGCTAAAGTAACCTCTTGCTAACCACAAAATAAATATCCTTATGTTTACAGACAAACATCAAAGCACCACTCAATAAAGAAGCTTCTTTTGCACTAGATGAATATTATAGAGTCTCACTACTGGACACACACAGACATTGTCTGTGAATTGCCCAAGCCTAAAAGACAAATCTACAGTGCAGCCTCTACACCTATAGAACACATGATACAGAATAAGGGCCAAGAGGACAAAATTAACCTTTTAACTCTCATTAATAAAGCTCCCTAAACTGGGCATTGTGGCGCATTCCCTTAATCCCAGCACTCGGGAGGCAGAGGCGGGAGGATCTCTCTTAAATTTCTTGCTTGTCCTTCGCACCTGACCCTGTCCCCTAGGTGAGAATGGCTCATAATACATTTTATGAGACAAATTTGTGATACAGGGCTCTTGATGCTTGCAGCACTTAGCAGGGGATCTGGGTGAGAGATGACACTATTCTTTCTATATAAGGAAGGTGCTGTATACAATAAATGCCACCTGACCAGATATCCAGTCCCTTGACACATTCATGTGTAAGGGAAAGCCCATCAGACTTGAGTTTTGAGTGCTGAGTGCTAGCAGTAGCTGGGGAGCGCCAGCCTGTAAAGTCCAGCATCTGAGTCAGCAACTCCGTGATTGGTGAATGTGGTGTGCAGGCAGGAATGGCTGAGGAGAGTTAAACAATCATCAATCTGAGAGGTGGAGCAGTGGAATCAACAGTTCCCTGTCTGGTGAAGGTGTTGGGTGTTAATGGATAGGCTAGAGGAAAATAATCAGCCACTAGCTTGAAAGATTAGCAGCTAGCTGTAGGTGGGTGCTCCTTCACCTTTTCCCTTAGCATGACCAGGTTGCATTTTTCTTAGAAGGAGCATGCTTACTACAGCCTATATTCAAAAGCTTCTTGATAAGCAAAGCTGCAGGTGAGGAAAACATTTCCTTTTCTCTCCTAAGAAATCAGAATACCGGCAGGGGAGACGCCATAACGCGCCAGGCCAGGTAAACAGCTCCTCAGCTCTAGGCGGGGTCTGGCGGGGGGCAGCTGGGAGAGGGTCTCGCTGTGAACCCGTCTACGGGGTCCCCGGCCCAGAGGGACCGCGCTCGGGTGAGCAGGGTCGCGTTTCCCTCTGCTCTGGTCCCGGCTGGACTTGTGGGCGGGAACCNGGTGTTTGGGCACAACAGCCTGCAGATAGGTTTTGCATGAAGGATGCTTGTACTCATGGATTATCACTTATAGCTAAAAATGAAAAAAAAAACTGAGAGAAAGATGCAGGACAGTTATGGCAGAATGCATGATCTGGGATGGGGTAGGGGTGGGGGGGAGGGAAAGGGAAATAAGCCTGAACTGAATTGGAAAAAATGTATGAAATGCACAAAGCATCAATAAAAATTAATTAAAAAAAAAAAAAGAAATCAGAATACCTACTTTTTAGTTTTGCAAAAATTTAAGCACAGTTCATTTTATTGTACTTGTCTGTATAAATGCTGTGTAGATTATAAAATATCAGCTTCGAAGTCATCAATCCCTTCACTGATCTATCACCTAAATCAATATGTGTGATAGGTTATGGGCTGATGAATGTAAAGCATAGTATTCTGGTTAAATGAGAGTTGATATGAGAAAGGGAAGTCAAAATATACTTAAAATTTGCAAATCTAAATATAATAAATTGTTTCCTTTCTTTCCTAGGCAACCAACCTAACTAGTGACAAGAAAACAGTGTCTATACCTAGAGTTATTCAGATCTAACAAATTTCCCCCTTGCCTTCCAGCTTTTCTGTGGGAAAAACTCAGAGTAACTTGGACAATGTTCTCTAAAAAAAAAAATCTCTCTAGAGCATTTACATAAACAAGCTCGTAAGTTGAAGAGAAAGCACCTGGAAGTTGCCAGATTCAATGACTCATTTGAGGTATTTTCCTTATATTTTCAGTGGAACAGGAACCATGATGGTGCACAGTCTAGAGAAACAGACATTAAAGAGCTTAGAAGATTTAAGAATGCTTGAAATCCTCTTGAGTAATTGGTTTTAGTGACCCATTTTCTAATTTCTTAGCAGAGCGAAAGTTCTCAGCCTGTGTCTTACTGGAGTTTATCTTTGAACTCTAATAACCAAAAAGGAAATTAATAAGAATATACTTTGAAATATTAAGTAACTGACACTAAATTTAATATAATCGTAATGAAGGACTAATAGTCAGTTGAAATAGGCATATCTCTTCTGTTCAGTTCTCATGAGTGATGATAGAAAGGAAGAGTAGAGAGCAGAATAATCCAACAGGTGAATGAAAAATAGCTGTCTTCTTGAAGGGGGAATTCTACTCATGGTCCATGAGTACTGGAATGCTGTTTGCAGAATTGTGAGAACTTTCAGGGTTCAGAGGAAGAAATGAACAACTACTGATGTCAACATGAGGAAGATACGGGGCAGGAGCAGCAAGCAGATTGTGCTACGTCGGAACCAGTAAGTCAAAACAGAGTGGTACTCATTTTGATTGAGGCAGGGTGTGTCATCCTGCGTAAAGCTTTACTGATACTCTCATTTCCTTAAACAACATCTTAGACTACCTTACAGACAAAAGTACATTTCTTGTGGTTACCGCAGATGTGGGAAACCTCTCTGGAATTGAAAGGCCATACTAGTCATCCCTATGGTTTCCCATTATACCATATACCAATATACACTATCACATAATACATATTTATTTGTAGTTACATATAAGAAAATTCATATTATCCATTTATTTTTCTTTAGTACAGAATTTCTGTAAATTATATGAGTAAGGGAAATCATATACTATTTAATATAAATCAGGTCATTTTAAATATAAAAAAGTAGGATCAGTACATAGGATAACATATGTAAATGAGAAATTTATTAGTAAATTGCAACATTTGTCACCATAGATAAATTCATAATTTGTTTTTTTTGTTTTATTTATTTATTTATTTTATTTTTTTTTTAACAAATCTAGACCCGTGTTCCCCCCCATTCCCCCACCCCGCCAGAGCTCATGCATTCTGCCAAACATGCTTTTCATCTCTTAGACTTTCTCAATATTGTCCATGGGGAAGTTGACTGTTTTGAGCAGAAGTTCACTGTTTCAGTCAGTTCTTTGATGCAGTATTTTCTGTTGTTGTTGTTTCCAAAATGCATTATGCCCAACTGCTTTGTACAAAAGCTCAGGGGGCCCTACACAAGAAATACTTACAACTGGGTAATTGGCACTAGCATCCACAGATGAGGGATACCATTTGTCGTTTGTTTTTCTGGGACTGTGTTACTTCACTCAGCATGATGTCCTCTAGCTCCAGCCATTTTCCTGCAAAGCTCGTGATGTCGTCTTTCTTTACTGCTGCATAGAACTCCATTGTGTAGATGTACCACCTTTTCTCTATCCACTTGTCAGTTGAGGGGCATTTAGGTTGGTTCCAGCTCCTTGCTATTGTGAAGAGAGCTGCAATAAACATGGCCAGGCATGTATATCTGTGGTGGCGTAAGACTTGAGGGTACATGCCCAGGAGTGGTATGGCTGGGTCGGGTGGCAAGTTCATTCCAAGTATTCCAAAGGTACTCCACACTGCTTTCCATAGTGGCTGTACGAGTTTACATTCCCACCAGCAGTGGATGAGTGTTCCCCTTTCCCCACAACCTCTCCAGCACTTGGTATCATTTGTTTTCTTGATCCTAGCCAGTCTTATTGGAGTAAGATGGTATTTTAAAGTGGTTTTCATTTGCATTTCCTTAATGATTAGTGATGTTGAACAGTTCTTGTGGTGTTTCTCAGCCATCTCTAGCTCCTCAGTTGTGAAGTCTCTGTTCAGTTCTTTGCTCCATCTATTGAGTGGGTCATTTGTTTTCTTTTTTCTTTGTTTTTTGAGTAGTTTGTATATTCTGGAAATCAATGCTTTGTCAGATGTATCTACAGTGAAGGTTTCCTCCCACTCTGTGGGATTTCTCTTCACTTCCTTGATTGTTTCTTTTTTTTTATTAATTTTATTTATTTATGTATATGTATGAATGTACTGTCTGCATGCAGGTTTGTGCACCCATGTCGTGCAATGCCGCGGAGGTCAGAAGCGGGCCTCGGATTCCCCTGGAACTGGAGTTCTCCTGGAATTGGAGTTTCAGACGGTTCTCAGCCGCCATGTGGGTGTTGGGGATCAAACCCGGGTCCTCTGCAAGAACGGTCGGCGCTCTTAACCGCTAGGCCATCTCTCCAGCCCTGATTGTTTCTTTTGATGTACAGAAGCTTTTGAGTTTGATGAGGTCCCATTTGTCAATTGTCGACCTTAATTCTTGTGCAGCTGCTGTCTGATTTAGGAAGTCTTTTCCTATGTCTAGGTCTTGTAGTCTGCTGCCAACTTTTTCTTCTATCACCTTCAGTGTTTGGGGTTTCATGTTGAGGTCTTTAATCCAACTGGAGTGACTTTTGTACAGGGCGAGAGGTAGGGGTTTAATTTCATTCTTCTACAAGAATGATCCAGTTTTGCCAACACCATTTGCTGAAGATGTCTTTCTTCCATTGTGTATTCTTGGCCCCCTTGTCAAATATGAGATGGCTGAAATTGTACGTGCTCAAGTTTGGATCTTCAGTTTTGTTCCATTGGTCAACAGGTCTGTTTTTGTGCCAGTACCAGGCTGTTTTTATGATTATAGCCCTGTAGTATAGTTTGAAGTCTGGTATAGAGATCCCTCTGTGTTGCTCTTTTCACTCAGGTTTGTTTTGGCTATTTGGGGTCTTTTGTTTTTCCAAAAAAAATTAATGACTTTTTTTCCAAGCCTGTGAAGAAACTCTTGGGGATTTTAATTGGGATTGCATTAAATCTATACAAGAGTTTGGGTAGAACGGACATTTTTACTATGTTAATTTTCCCAATATATGAGCATGGGAGGTTTTTCCATCTTCTGGTGTCTTCTTCAATTTCTTTCTTTAAGGGTTTAAAACTTTTGTTGTAGAGATTTTTGGTGTCTTTGGTTAGGTTTGTTCCTGGGAATTTTATTGATTTTGAGGCTATTGCGAGTGGGAAGGTCTCCTTGTATTCCTTCTTCAGTTGCTTGTTGGTGTAAAGGAAGGCTACTGATTTTTTAGGTTAATTTTGTATCCTGTCACTTTACTGAAGCTCTTGTTTCTAGGAGTTTTCTGGTGGAGTTTTTAGCATCCATTAAGTAAACAATCATATCATTAGCAAATAGAGATTGCTTGACTTCCTCTTTTCCAATTAGTACTCCTTTAATTTCCTTTTCTTGCCTTATTGCTCTAGCAAGTGTTTCAAGCACTATATTGAAGAGGAGTGGTGACAGGGGGCAGCTTTGCCGAGTTCCTACCTTTAAAGGGAATGTTTCTGTCATTTCCCCATTTAGGATGATATTGGCTGTTGGTTTCCTGTATATGGCTTTGATTACATTGAGGAATGATCCCTCCAATCCAATTCCTTCTAGGACTTTAAGCATGAAGGGATGCTGAATTTTGTCAAAGGCTTTTTCAGCATCAATTGAGATGATGGTGTGGTTTTTGTCTTTGATTCCATTTATGTGTTTGATGATGTTTATTGATTGTCGTATGTTGAACCATCCCTGAATCTCTGGTATGAATCCAACTTGGTCATGATGGATGATCTTCTTGACGTGGGTATGTATGCAATTTGCCAGTATTCTGTTTAGAATTTTGGCATCTGTGTTCATGAGGGAGATGGGTCTATAATTCTCCTTTTTAGTTGGATCTTTGCCTGGTTTTGGTAATAGAGTGATGTTGGCTTCATAGAAGGAATTTGGGAGAATTCCCTCTGATTGTATACTTCTAAACAGTTTCAATAATAATGGTTGTAGGTCTTTTTGAAATGTTTTATAGAATTCTGCTGTGAAACCGTCTGGGCCTGGGCTTTTTTTAGTTGGGAGGCTTCTTACTACATCCTCTATTTCTTCATATGTTATGGGTCTGTTTAAGCTGCTGGTCTCTTCTTGACCAAGCTTTGGTGATTCCCAGGATTTCAGATATTCATCCATTTCTTCTAGGTTTTCAAACTTGGTAGAATATAGGTTCTTGTAATATTCCCATATAATTTTCTTGATCTTTTCCTTGTCCGTTGTGATATTTCCCTTTTCATCACAGATTGTATTGATTTGGAGTTGTTCCTTCTTTCTTTTTGTTAACTGGGCTAGAGGTCTATCTATCTTGTTTATTCTTTCAAAGAACCAACACAATACAAAAAATCAATGAAGCCAAAAGTTGGTTCTTTGAAATTCATAATTTGTAACTAAAGCATTTGCCCTAATTCTGTAAACTGTTATAACAACAATAAACCATGAATTAATTTTCTCATTGTTAAGTGAAATTAGTGCTGTATGTGTGATATATATGATATATATGTGCATATATATCAGAATAAACATGAGTGAAAGTGGAACTGTAAAATTATAAAAAAGCTTGGAATGTAAAGAATAGCAAAAATTAGATATATATCAATATATATTATACAATCCTTTCCTCTTCTATTACCCTATCCATTCTCACTTTAAACACCTTTCTCCTTCCACATATTAGCCTTCCTATATTCATTTCTTTTGTAAACAAATTTTTAAACCTAGATTATGCAATGTCAAAAGTATGATATAAACTAAAGTTTTTCTGAGTGTGGTATATTTTGCATAACAAATAGTCTTCCTGTTCATTCATTTTTCCTGCAAATGACCAAATCACATTCATTATGACTAAAGAAAACTCCAATGTGGGATATATATATATATATATATATATATATACACACACACATATATATATATCACATTTCTTATCCACTCATATGGATGGTTAGCTAGGCTATTCTGAACATACTAAAATGGAAATGAATATATAAATACCCTGTAGTATCCTGCATTAGATTCTACCAGGCCTATACTTAGGAGTAGTATATCTGGATCATATGGAATTTCTTCTTCTCATGTTTTTAGGAATTTCCGTTAAGAGGTAGGTTTCCTTTCCCTTGCATCTGCATCAGCATTTGTTTTCCTGTGGAGGCCACTATGGCTAGGGTGAAAGGATATCTCCATGTAGTTTTTATTTCCATTTGTCTGATGTTTAAATATGCTGATTATTATTTTATTAATTTATTCTTTGACAATTTCATAAGTGTGTATGCACATTCTGGCCACACTCATATCTATACTCTCTTTTATCTATCCTCATTCCAGTGCCCCACACCCCTGTTCCAAGTTTCTCCATCAAACCCTCATCCCACGTTCCTGTTTTGCTTTTGTTTTTGCTTTGTGACCCACTGGGTTTAAGCAGGCCAGTCATGTGGGCTTGGGTGTGGAGCTCTGCATTGGAGCAGGAGTAACTCTCCATGGCAACAACCTTGAAAGCAGTGAGTTTCTTCCCCCACCCCAACAGCCCTCCATTGTTATTACCTCCCCTGGACATGGTGGTGCTGCATGAGCTCCCTATCCATGACTGGACTTTTAGAAATTCAGCCTTCTCCAGGGCCTATGCAGGCAGCCTCAACTGTTGTGAATGCCTAGGTGCTATGATCATGTCCTGTTTGTAGGACAACATTGCATATACCATCTCTTCACAATCCTTTATCTCTTACATTTTTCTCCCATCCTGTCTGCTATGTTATGTTAATTTAGCATTAGAGGAGGTGATGTGAGTGTCCTATTTAATGCAGAGCCCTCAAGAATCACTTGCTCTCAATACGTCAGGCAACCAAGAGACTTATTTAGCCTCTGTTTTCTGCAGAGTGCTTCTTTGATCAAAGCTAAGAACAACAAATATATACATATATGTATATATACAAATACATATATGTATGTGTGTTTTAAAATATAGTTTGACACCATGTCCATTTAGCAAAACAAAACTAGTAGGTTCTTCCCTTTGTATATGACTTTTAAGCTTTTGATCAAGTCCAGAGTCCTGAGCATGAGGCTCTGCTGGAGTGAGGGCCTCAAATAAAATACTGGTTGGTTATGCCCATAACAGTTATGCTACTATTGGACAAGAGAGCATGTCTTGTCTGGCCTGCAAGGTCACAATCTGGAGAAAGCCATTACCGAATTTTCTCCTTCAGGTAACTCTATGGAAATTTTTGCTAACCAAGACAGAGAAAGCTTATAACTCAGTTCTGGCATGGCTTCTTTGGATTTTGCATTGAAGTTGCATAGTGTCTTCAACAATAGGGTCTTATCACCCTTCCATGTTTTATTGGCAAACAGTGAAAATAATCTGTATAGTTGTAGAGGCTTCTGGCCACATCAGGCACTGGAATTTTCATTTAATACTTTATACCTTCTGGGATCAGCACTATTCACTTATGCATGATATCGCTAGTTAAATTCTCAGTATAATTGTTTTTAATTAGTTTATAGGGTTTTGTGACTTCCTACACCTTTAGTTTTGGTTAAGCCTTTCCCTGTGGTACCTCTCCTTTCCCTTCCCCAACACCGTCACCTGTTAAAATATTGGCACCCCAAGTACATCTATTTTTTTTTTAATATATTTGCTAAATGCTTGCAATTCTTCTTCTGAGAATTATCTGTTTAATTCATATGCCCATTCATTGACTGGATGATTTGGATTCATTTTATATATTTTTTGTATTTGCTTATTTGTTTTGAGTTCTTTAAATATATTAAATATTAATATTCTGTCATAGTAAATATATTTCCCAATTACATAAGCTACCTCTTCACTCTAATGATTATTTTCTGTATTGTGCAAAATATTTTTAATTTTATACACTTTCGTCTGTCAATTTTGCCCATTTTTTAATGAGAAATGGTGCCATTTTCAGAAAGTTCTGAGTTAAACCTCTAACTTGAAATTTTATTCTGTTATCCTTTGGAAGTTTTGAATTTTCAGATATTATGTTAAAATCTTTCTTCTTTTTTGACTACATTTTAACAGAGTGAGAGACAGATTTGTAGCTTCATTTCTTTACTTGTGAGTAACCTGGATTTTCCTGTACCATTTGATGAGGAACATGATTATATGTATGTATATATATATATGTGTGTGTGTGTGTGTGTGTGTGTGTGTGTGTGTGTGTTGGAGAACTTTGTGAAGTATCTGGTGATGACAGCTATTTATTTTATTTCTGAGTCATTCATTACATACCATTGACCTACATGTGCATTCTCATGTTAGAACCATAATACATTTACTACTTGGTCTTGTATTATAACTTGAAGCCTGATATTATGGTGCTTCCAGCATTGTTATTTCTTCTTAGTATTGCCTAGCCTGTTCAGGTTTTCTGGGTGTTTGGAATCTAATGTGAACTTTAGGACTGTTTGTTCTAGTTCTGTAAAGAATGTCATTGGAATGTGATCATGATTATCACATTTTATATGTATCTCAGCTTCTATAATAGTGATTGCACACTGTTAATAAACACAAGTGGTCTTCCCAGATTTTAGTATCATCTTCATTTTCTCTCTTTATTTTTTTTTAAGAGGGCCATTACATCTTTATTAAAGGAACAACTGGCGATGAAGCATTTTCTCTCTTTATTGCCATACAATATTCATTAAAGAACTACTTCATCTCCTTGGGTATGTTTATTCCTAGATACTTGATGAAACTTAGAGATTTTTCCCATTTTATTTCTCAGCATGTTCAATTTTAATTTATAAAATATTCTTATTTTCCTGTGATTTTATATCTTGATATTTGGCTGAATGTATTTTTCAGAACTAAAGATCTTCTGGCAGAATATTTAGAGACTTCATGATACAGAATGTCATCATCTATAAATAAGGATAATTTAATTTTTTTTAATTTCCTCATTCTCTTTTGTTCAGCTGCCTTATTATTATGGTTAAGACTTCAAGCACTATATTAAATAAGTGTATATAGCCTTGTTTCACATCTAGTTTTAGACAAACTGATTTCTATCTTCTCCATTTTGTATACTGTAAGCTTGAAGTTTCTTAAATATAGCTTTTCCTCTGCTGATGGTGTTCAGTCTATTTTGAGTTTCTTCAATAATTTTTGTCATAAATGAATGCTGGTATTTTTCACAGGCTTTTTCTACAACTAATGAGATAATCATTGTATTAGTCACTTTTCTGTTTGTTCCTGTGATAAAACCACCATGAGCAAGGGAACTTATAAAAGGAAGAGTTTATTTGAGCTTACGATTGATGGTTGATGGTTCCAAGGAATTAGAGTCCATTGTGGTGGGAGGCATGGGGGCCGGGGCTGGAGCAGCAAACCGAGGGTCACGTTTCGCAATGAGCACAGGAAGCAGAGAGAGAGAGAGAGGGACTGGAGGCCGCAAGGCTTGTTAAACTCACTAAGCCTGCCCCCAATGTGGTGCTTCCTCCAGGACGGCCACACCTTCTAAGACCTCCAAAAACAGTGCCACCAACTGGAGACAAAATGTCTAAATACTTAAAGTCTATGGGGGACAATCATTCAAACCACCACAATCATGGTACTTCTGTCCCTGATTTTATTTATGCACTAAACTATATTTGTTGACTTGCATGTAATGAACTATTGTATCTCTGATGCAAAATCAAGTTGGTTACGATGTCTGATTTTTTCACTCTATTGCTGAATTGGGTGTTCAAGTACTTTACCAAGTGCTTCTGCTTCTATGTTCATGAGAAGAAATGGTCTTCCTTCTCTTTTTTATGATTTTATTGATGTTTTGTGTATTTCAGACATCATTTCTCAGTTGAGTTTAGACATATTCCCCTTTCCCTTCCCCCCACCCCACCCCAGATCATCCACTCTGCCATAACTATCCTGCATCATTCTCAGTCTTTTTTTTTTTATGTTTAGGAACTCACATTTTCTTTTTTAATTTTATATTACTCTAAAATATGCATACATACTTTCCACTCATGAGCAGTATTACAGAGTCTGAAAGTAAGTGGTGGATGGATTCTAGAACCCGTTAAGAGATTTACATTCTAACAACATAGTTGCTTTCAGATAAACAGAAATATAACAATAATGTTGTTCAGCTTGCCTTTCATCTGGAGATTTGGTGTTAGCATCCACAAATGAGGGAGACCATTCACTGCTTGTTTTTCTGGGTCTGTGTTACTTCATTTAGCATAATGGCTTCAAGTTTCATCCATTTACCTGCAAAGTTCATGATGTCATCTTTCTTTACCTCTGAGTAGTACTCCATTGTGTGAAAAACTCAAAATGAGTCTACCACCTGACCCAGTCATATCACTCCTGGGTACATACCCCCAAGACTCATCCTACTGCAAAGATACATGCACATCCATGTTTATTGTTGCTCTCTTCACAATAGTGAAGAGCTGGAACCAACCCAAATGCCCCTCGACTGAGGAGTGGATGACAAAATGTGGTTTTCCTTTTCTATGTCATCAGTTCTGACAGAGTACTACTTGCTTCACAGAAAGTGTTCAATAGTATTTCTTCCTTTTACATTTTATGAAATAATTTGGGATCATTGGTGATAGTTGTTTTATAAATCTATGGTAGTTTGGTCAGTAATTTGATTTGTGCCTTAATTTGCTAGAATACTGTTCATTATTCTATCACTCATTTTAATTATATATCTAATTAACTTGTCTCTTTTACTGAGGTCCCATTTTTCAGTTAACAGTCTTAGTTAGACTGAATTATCAAAGTCCAGTTCGTAAAATCCTTATTTTGGGCTATAAGTTGAAATATATCCCCTACCTTCTCTAACAAGTTGCGGGTAGCAGGTGTTATGTTAAGGTTTATAGTTTTGAGTAGGGTGAGTGATAAATATCTAATTTCGTTCTTCCACACGTAGTCATTCTGTTTGTCTAGCACCATTTCTTGAAGAAGCTGTCTTTTCTCCAATGAATATGTGGTCAAAAATAAGGTAAGATCTTGGGCTTATATCTGAGTTCTTAAATCTCTTTCATTGATAGTGTGTCTGCTTTTATGTCAGCACTATGATACTTTTACATTTTTACCACTATAATATTTTATTATTATGATTCTATAATGTAACTTGAAGTCAAGAATGATACTTCCAACAGTGATTATTCAGTAATATTTGTCTACTCCTGATGTTTTTTATGCTTCTACATGAATTTTAAGATAAATTTTTCTATTTCAGTGGGGAATTTTAAAGGATATTAAATTAAATGTTATTTACTTTTGATTGCATTATTATTTTTGCAATATTTATTATACTAATCTGTGAGCATGTGTGTGCAAGAAAACTTTAGTGTCAGCTTGACACACCCGGGTTGAGGGATCCTCTATTGGAGAATTTCTCCCTTTAGACTGACCTGTGGCCACAATTTAGGGGCACTTTTTTGATTGTTGAGTGATGTGGGAGGTCCCAGATTACTGTGGGTGATGCTACCTCTGGGCAGGTTGCTCTGTATTATATAAGAAAGCAGACTGAGCACGGACTAAAGGAAGAAGCCAGCAAGCAACATACCTCCATGGTCTGGGCTCCAGGATCCTGCCCTAGATTCTTCCTTTGAGCTCCCTCAGTGATGAACTGTGAACTGACCTGAGAGTAGTAAGGCAAATAAACTCTTTCCTCCCCAAGTTGGCATTGGTCAGAGTATTTTGTCACAGCAATACAGAAAGTCCTAGAACAATAGATGCTCTTTCCATATCCCAGTGCCTTTCAGTTTGGGGAGGTAATATGTATCTATGAACTTATCCATTCTTCTGAGATTTAACATATTTTTAAAATATAGTTTTAAAATATTCTGTAATACTTCTCTAGATTTCTTTTGGCTATATCATGATATTCAAGTTTGATCTCTAATTTGACCTTTCAATTTATTTTTACTAGTTTAGCTAAGGGATTGTTTATCTTGTTAGACTTTCCAATGTGGCAACCCCTTTGCATCATTAATTTTTGCATTGTTATTTTAATCTTCATTTCATTAATTCCTACCCTACTCCTCGTTATTTCTTTGCATCTACTGATTTGAGATCGGATTGTTCTTGTTTTTTTTTATCAGAAACCTTGGAAATGCATCATTATTAATATTTTAATGTAAATCTACTTAATGTGGATATGATGCCTTCTTCTGGACACCACATACAAAGAAACACATAGAAACACATACAAAAAAATAAAATATTTTTAAATATAATAAATTGAAAATAATCTTAATAATAAAGTAATAGCAAAAGATGGAAAAGGGAATAAAAACATTTTGGAATAACCTCTTTATGTGTACTTTAATACCATAAACGTCTAGGTAGAAGGTGTGGCAAATTGAGGTTGAAACCTCCTTTCTTTCCCACCATTTAGATTGATGTTGAACTCAGACTGGAGAAGTGTCAGATGTACACAAAGGCTGTCTTCCCTCTAATTGTTTCCCTTCTTTATGTCTCAGGAGTCTTTCTGATCTCACTTATCTTTGAAGCTTATGGGTCATGCAGGTTGTCCCATGCTCCAGAGGCTGATCAGTTCATACACATGGGGGAATATTCTAGCCAAGGGCTACCTCCAAGAGCATACTGTTTGGGAAGCAGAGCGCCAAGATCTGTATCAGTGAACTGTTCTCAGTTCTTGAAAAACTTGTTCAGTATTGGAGCTGGAGAGATGACTCAGTAATTAAGAACACTTGGGTTTTTTTTTCCAGAGTACCCAATTTCAATTCCACAAAGCTACATGGCAGCTAACAATTGTCCCTAACCTCATTTCCAGGGATCCTACACCATTTTCTGGCCTCTGCAGGCTTTGCACAACATGGGTTCATTTATACACATGCAACCAAAACACTCATAAATATAAAAAATAAAAATAATAAAACTGAAACAAAAAAAGAAAACTTGCTTAGTATGAAATAGCTTGCAGGTGGCCAGAAGAAACAGTACACCAATGCAGCTTCTGAGTCTTTCCTTCCAGCAGTAACTGCTAAGTAGGTAGATGGACTCAGCTTTCACTCATTGACCCAGGCTCAGGGCTCTCAGGCTCTGCTTGCATTCTTAGGTCATTAGTTAACCTTTTGACCCAACAAGAGTGGAATTACTCTCCACGATATCCCTCAGTCTCACGTGAGCTTCTTGCCACCTCAAATTCTTGGTATTTCTGCCTCTAATCTGCCCATCTCCATGACTGTTACTTCCAGATTTCTTCCATCTGGTGGCTATGCATAGTGCCCCCAAACTGCATGACCTGAGATTGTTTCTGTTTTCCACCATCCAGTGCAGCTCAGTCTAAAATACTAGATCTCTCTCAAGTTATTACAGGACCAAACACATTCAAGATATGAGCAGTAACAGGATATACTTCCTCAAATATTGGCCAGGCACATAGGAGTATCATTCTTTTTCAAATGCTCCAATTGGAACTGGGCCTTGCAAGAAATGTGGACTTGTTCTGTGAATAGGATGGACTCTGTTGTCACTACCTCCCTTTAGAATGAGGTATTGTGTCTCCGGCTTTCCTCCACTGGGTACCAGGTAGGATAACTTGCTGTCTACTCCTGTTAGCTGCATCATCCTTCTGTATATTTCCAGCTGTCCTATGGTGTCCTTCATGATGTCTGAAGTTCCAGTGTTCTATCTAGGTTAAAATCTCTCCCTTGTTCATTTGATCCTTCTCATTCACTGTTTCACGTGTTCCCAATTTTCTCTCAAATCTACCTCATAGCCCCTGTATAATTAATTTGTTACAAAGCAACAAGACTGACTTTTTATTAATCTGCTCAAATTATCTCTCTGTTTATAAAACCCTCACTTACTTTCTAATTGCACTTCTAATAAAATCCAATACATTCGCACATTCTACAAGTCTCTGCATTGTATTTCTGTATTCTTATGCCTTACTGCTGCTGTTTTCATACTGGGCCTTTGAGTAATCTTCATGCTGAACAAATAACTTCCAATTTCAGGGTCTTGGCATTTGATGATTCCTTTAATTAAAATCCCCTTCTCTGATGCATTTTCATTCTTTATTCTTAGCTGAGACTTGAAACTAAGCTGTCAAGTCTCTCCAAGGTTTACCTTAACTACTACATCCAAAGTAATTTCCTCCCTCCCCCAGTTATTCCACTTGTTCCCTTCTATAACAACTTGACATTATTTACTTATTTTCATACATAATTTATATTTTGATTATTGAGCAGCTGTTAGTGTGTTTCTAGCCCTGCATGCATCAGTCTAAGAGATTCATCAGGGAGGGGCTGAAAACAGAAGTTTCCATTTATTTGACAGTTGAAGAATGACAGTTAGAGGATCTACACTGAGAGCCAAATACCCTAGGCAGGAAGAAGGCGGGTACAAAGCTACAGCCATGTCACAAGAGGGTCAGTGCAACTATTTCACTGTAATTGAAAGACAAAGAAAAAATGAAGCCCCACAGGTAGACAATTAATAACAGATGGCGCCTTATAATCCATTAGAAACATTTTAGAGTTAAGTATAATTAGAAAGAAAGCCAATACTTTGTTAGAAATGAAGAACAAATAAAATTTCATTGGTACTTTTAAATGTACTAAATTTGTTCTATTTTAAATAGAATATATGGATAAAATAGTAACTTTGATGCTAGGTTTTTCCATAGATCAAGTAATCTAAGATGGAAATCTAATACAATGAAGAAATTGGACAAATATGAACACTTTAAAGAAAATAAAAACTGAGAAGCACTGAGAAACTGACTGTACAGGAAACATTTTTGTCAGGTTCCCAATCTGTCCTCAGCACTTAGAACAGGGCTTGTAAAACAGTATATTTATCGTGTTCTTAAAAGTGGAGAAAAAAATTACAGAAATATCTTTCAATGTCATACTCCTTGACGTAAAAAACAGGGATGATTCACATGACTGTGGAGAAAAAAGCTATAAAGCATGCATCAAATTTCCTGTTAAATGTTGTCTATGATGAGAAAGCCAAATGAGTCAGTAGCAAATATCTATCAAATAGCAATCTGGGTGGCCACACAGACCAGCACCACACAGCATGAGACAAGAGTGGGTCTCAAAGTACCAGGATGGCAAATGCTTGGGGAAGAAAGAGATGCAGGCACCTTAAAAAATTCTCTGGAGATCGTACATGGCTACTCTGGTCCTTCTCAGGATCTGTCAAACAACAGCAACAATGAGTGCTGGAGGGATGCATTGATAAATGAACACTGAAAACTGGATCCATGTCCTTCCCTGCCTGTCACTGAAAATGCATTCTTCCATGTATTTTCTCAACTTAATTCCATGAGATACAATGGACTGGAAAAGAAGAATTACTGCAAGTCTGTGACATCGTCTGTTATAAGAGCAAGGCATGATGTTGATATGCAAATATGGAAGTCATTTCTGTGAGCAGAGCTACCAGTTAACTCACTCATTAGTCTTACAATTGCTCATTAGTAATATCTTGCATGCACTAATTCAGAACTGAGGGGATTAGTAAAAGTGGACTTATTGTGCTCACTTAAAATTCTTCACTCTTTCAGAATGTTGAATAGAGATATGTGCAATGAATAGATGATGCATTCTTTTTAACATCAGACATACTGGCTGTCTGGGGGAAAAGGTTCTAGATGACTTTATAAATTGTCAAATGAGATAAAACGTATTGCATCCCACCCACACCTATGATTGTTCAAATATATCTCAGGATATATTCAGAATCTTGTTTTCTGATTTTATTTCATTAGAAATAAATGCCCTGAATTTTAAAAGAATTTTAAAACACAACCAAACCATGGGGCAAATGGCCCAAAATGCCAAAAAGTTATACTAACTCCCCATAAAAAATATGGGCAACAGCTAGCTACTTACAGGTGTAGGGGAAATGTTGAGGGTAATAGACAAGCATGATTTATATCAGAGTTCCAGTTCCTGACTGCTCATCTAGTGTAAGCCACCATCTTTGGCCCCAGCTGCAGCAGCCACCTGCTATTCTGACCACCCTGCCCTTGCTGCAGAATGGCCTCTATCCCTGTCAAACATGAGCAAAAAAAAAAAATCCTTAAATGTTTTCTGTCAGATATTTTATTAAAGGGGTGAGAAAAGTAATTAATGCATCCTCAAATACAGACATAATTTGCATATTTATGATATATGTTACAGCTTCAAGTTTTATAGAAAATTTCAGAAATAAGTAGTATTATTAGATTCATTGTTTCATGTATACATGTATACTTCAATGTATACATTGTTTCTTGAATTATTTTTCTCTTTTGTTGCCATTTCTGTGCAATCATGGATGTTTGTGCATGTTTGCATGTGTGAGTTTGTGCATGTGTGAGTGTATGTGTATGTATGTGTGTGTGTGAGTGTGCAAATGAATGGATAAGGGAAAGTGCAAAGTGAAATCTGTAAGTAGCAATCATGCTGTCATCCTTGTATTTTCCAAAGTTTTCTCTATTGCAATTGTACCCTTAGGGACATTTGTCATCTACTCACCATCTACATGAAAGCAAAAGGGAAAAACATGAAAAACCAACCAACCCATTCACTACAGGAACATTCAGTCACTGCAATGTAATGTTCTTTCATTTTTTCATTAGATTACAATACACCTATGAAAGATTAGAAGGACAAGGCCATCGTAACAGAAGACCACTTGTTCCTTAATTCCATTATTTTTTTTCTTTTGGAGATAGGGTCTCCCTGTCACCCCAGCTGGCCTGGGACTCATAATGGGGACCAGAATGAGCTCAATCTCATAGATATCTGCCTGCTGGAGCTAAATGCATGCACCACCAAGCCCTCCTCCTCTGGGTTTTTGACTGAAGACTTTGTAGTCAGAACTTTGTTAGATTTGTTAGATAAAGCCATGAAGTTAATAAAAAGATTGCTCTCACTGGAGAGTTCATGGTGAAAGAAAAAGGCATCCATAGTCCAACTGAGGACAGTACAGAACACAAGGAAGTATTCAAGACAAATGAAGACACCAATGTGCAGTCTAGTACCAGAGTGAAGTGACTGAGAGGATGTGGAGAAGCCAGCCTTTAAGAATTCATCTGTGGATCACTTGCCTTTAATCTGTTCTCAGTATTTGTAGACCTGATAAACCAAAGAACATTCTATGTGGGAATGAGTAGAAAAGAGAAAAGCCATGGGGCTGGAGAGATGGTCTAGTGGTTAAGAGCTCCAACTTCTCTTGCAGAGGACCAGGGTTCTATTCCCAGCACCCACATGGCGGCTGAGAACCGTCTTTAACTCCAGTTATAGAGGAATCCAGCACCCTCTTCTGACCTCCATGGCACTGCACGACACGGATGCACAAACCTTCATGCAGACAGTACATTCATACACATAAAAAATGAATAAAAATTTTTAAAAAAGAAAAGAGAAAAGCCATTATAGACATGTCTTCGGCAGTGAGACGGTGTGTCCCCCTACAATTACAGCAGAGGAATATGGGAGTGAAGTGCTCAGTGGTGGGATCAGTTTTCTCCTTGACTCCTTTTCCCTAAAACTATCATTTATCAAAAATTAATAGGAAACAACTTTTTTCTTAATTTTTATTGAACTTTTGTGTATTCAATGTAACACTTCTTTATCAAATTTAGACCCATCCCCTCTTCAATGCCCCCCACCCATCCAGAGCTCATGCATTCTGCTATACATGTCTTGCATCTTTTTCTCAGTATTTTTTTTTTAATTTTTCAATGCAGAGGTTTAGTGTTTAGGGCAGAAGTTTACTGTTTCAGTCAGTCATTTGAACAAGTCTTTTGCTGTTGTTGTTCCCTTTTATTTTATATTATTCCAAAATATGAATGTGTACACTCCACACATATACCAAAATTGTGACTTCTGAAAATAAACTATAGGTTAATTCCAAAACATGTTGAGGGATTCATCTTTTGGGGGGGAGGTATTTTCAAGACAGGGTCTCCCTTTAGTCCCAGCTGGCCTGGAGCCCGCTCTGTAGACCAGGCTGGCTTTGACTTCACAGAGATCCACTGCCTCTGCCTCCTGAGTGCTGGGATTAAAGGTGTGAGACACCACTGTTTTTAGCTTCCATGTGAGTGCTGGGAATTGAACCTGGGTCCTCTGAAAGAGCAGTCAGTGCTCTTAACCGCTGAGCCATCTCTCTAGACCCAGGCATTCACCTTTTAACAGAAACAGTATAGTTGTTTGCAGGTAAAAAAAGAAATATTACTTTACATTCATAAATTACATAGCAAGTTGAGGTATTAGAAAGACAAACAGTATATGGTGTCCCTCATTTGTGGATCCTAGCACTAAATCCTTATTTGTTAAGGTAAACTGAGTAATATATTTTTCTGTTTTAGTAAATATAATACCTGATGCTACTATAAAATGTAACTTTAAAAATTACTAGAAAGGCTTCATCTTTTTAGTGAACATGCATATGTAACAGTAGAATAGAAAAACCTCAACAGAATTATTGATTGATGGTTCAGTTTGTAACATTTCTTTTCAGAGAGAAGCTTCATACATGGGGTCCTTAGAAATTTATTTTGAGGAAATTATAAAATCTTTCTGATGAAATTTACTAATCTATAAAATCTATCTCAAAGAATAAGTTTTAAAACAGGCTACAATGAAAACTTCCATAGAGATATAAATTCATTATATGCCATTTCATTTATTTAATGTCTTATTATGAGTAGCATAACAACCTAAAGGTTATAATCATTTTAAAGAAAAATTAAATCTGCTATATAAAATAAATTTGCAAACAGCTGAAAATGAACCTATTTATCAGTTGTGTTGTATTAAATAAATATATTTTGCAAATTTTAGGAGAAATATTTGCATTACTATGAATTTTCTAAAACTTATAGACTTGTAAAGCAAAATGAATGATAGGGAACTGGGCTTAGTGGCGCCTGCCTATAATCTCAGTATTCAGCAAGCAGAGGAACAAAGATTGCCACAAGTCCAAGGTTAGCCTGGGGTACATAGTGAGTTCTATGCCAGAGTAGGCCTTTCTCAAAAGAAGATGTAGTAGAAATAGCAAAAAGAAAAGAAAAGAAAATGAAGTGTAGAAACAAATACAATGGATAAACTAGGTGGTCAAGTAACCAGATTATTTTACCCATATCAAGTCTGTCAAATTATTCTGGATAGATTAATTTTGCATATAATTTAGGATATATATATATATATATATATATATATATATATAAACTATTAAGCTTAATTGCAGAAAATAGGATATGCTATGAAAATATTGAATCTCAGGGATTCCCTTGCTCATACAATGGGTTAAATTTAAATAAAACATACCCAGTTAACCAAAAGAAAGAAAGAACAACTCCAAATCAACGAAATTAGAGAGAAAAGGGGAAATATCACAACAGACAACAAGAAGATCCAGAACATTATAGGGAATACTTTATAAACCTTTACTCTATTAAATTGAAAACCAAAAAGAAATGGATAAGTATCTGAAAACATGTGAATCACCAAAGCTTAACCAAGAATAGATCAACAGTTTAAACAGAACCATAATTAAAAATAAATTAAAACATTAATACAAAACATCCCAACTAAAAAAAGCGAAGGCCCAGATGGATTTATAGCAGAATCCTACCAGACATTTAAAGAGGACCTACAACCAATATTGCTTACATAATTCAAAAGGATATGACCAGAGGGAAATTCCTTCTATGAAGCCAACATCACTCTAATACCAAAATGTGGAAAAGTTAAAACCAAAAAGAAAACTAATAATCCATATCCTTAATGAATAAAGATACAAAAATTCTCAGCAAAATACTTTCAAACTACATATAGGCACACATCAAAAAGGTCATACTACATGACCAAGTCAAATTTATTCCAGAGATGTAGGGATGGTTCAATGTATGTAAATCAATAAATGTCATGAATCATATAAATGGACTCAAAGGCACATCCACATGGTCATCTCAATTGATACAGAAAGGGCCTTTGATAAAATTCAACATTACTTTATGTTTAAAGTCCTAGAGGAAATTGGACTGAAGGGAACATACCACAAAATAATTCAAGCTTTATACAACAAACCCACAAGCAGCAGCATCCTAAATGGAGAAAAATTAGAAGCATCCACTTTAAAGTCATGAACCCAGCAAGGCTGCCCACTATCTCCACTCCTTTTCAATATAGTGCTTGAAATTCTTGCTAGAGCAATAAGAAAAGAGAAAGAAATTAAAGGAGTACTAGTTAGGAAAGAAGAGGCAACCAAAGTGTTCCTCAACTGATGAGTGGATAATGAAAGTGTGGTATGTTTAAACATTGGATTTCTATGCAGTGGTAAACAAAGATGAGGTCATGAAATTTTCAGGTAAATGGATGGAACTAGAAACTATCATGCTAAGTAAATGCATTAGTCACTTTTCTGTTGCTGTGATAAAACCACGATGACCAAGGGAACTTATAAAAGGAAGAGTTTATTTGACCTTATGATTGATGGTTCCAGGGAATCAATAGTCCAATGTGGCGGGGAGGTATGGTGGCTGGAGCTGGAGCAGAATGCTGAGTTTCACATATCCATTGAGCACATGAAATCAAGAGAGAGAGAGAGAGAGAGAGAGAGAGAGAGAGAGAGAGAGAGACTGGAGACTGGCAAGGCTTGTTAAAGTCACTAAGCCTGCCCCCAGTGACATATTTCCTCCAGCATGGCCACATCTAAGATCTCCCAAAACAGTGCCACCAACTGGGGATAAAATAGCTGAACATTTAAAGCCCATGGGGAACATTCTCACTCAAACCATCACATTCCACTCCCCAGTCCCCATAGGCTCATGACCATATAAAAGGCAAAATGCATTTAGTTCAACCTTAAAAGTCCCCATAGTCTTTATCAGTCTCAATTCTATACAAAAGTCTATAGTCCAAAGCCTCTTCTGAGACCCAGGCCAATCTCTTAACTGTAAGCTCCCGTAAAATCAAAAGACAAATTAATGTACTGCCAACATATAGTGGAACTGAATGCACATTCTCATTACAAAAAGCAATAGTAGAGGCATAGTGAGGAAATACTGGACCAAAACAAAACCGAAAATCAGCAGGGCAAACACAAAGTCCAGTAGCTCCATGTGAGATTTCTGGGACTTTACTTCCAAAGGGTTTAGATGGCTCAGCTCTTCCAACTTTGCTTGCAACATACATCTCTTCCTTGGGCTGGTACCACTCCCTGTATGCGACTTTCCTTGGCAAATATCTCACAGCTCTGGCATCTTGAATATCTTCTTGGGGTCTCCACTGCCAACCAGGCTTCACATTCACAGCTTCACACAATGGCCTATCATGGCCTTCTTTATTCAGGGACACCACTGCTGCACTCTGTCTGGCTTCTGGGGCTCTCTGAATCTGTGGAGGAAGACTGGATGACCCGTTCACTCTTGCATCCTTCATGCCTCTAAAGCCAGCACCATGTAAATGAAACTGCCGAGTTTGGCTGCAAGTTTGGGATGGAGCCTGGCCTATTTCAACCACATTTGCAACTTTTCTCTGTCCTGGACTTGTTGGAGCAGAAATCCCTTTCATTATTTTCCTTTCAAAAGTTGGAGGCTTAGCTGGGTGTGGTCTTACCCTGAAGGTACTGTTTCTCTTGTTTACTTGTAAATCTTGAGGCCTCTCCTTAATCACTTTAATCTCACTTTGTCCATTGTTTACTTATAAATAGCTAGGCCTCTCCTTAATCACTTTAATCTCCTTATCAAAGGGAGCCTCTCTTTCACATGACTTGGCCCCACCATTAATCTTCCTAGTTCACTTTTCAGATCCAAACTGTACATTCTGCATTTCTGTGTGCCCCATCTGCACTTTTTCACTGTAGATCTGCACAAAATTCACAAATAATAGCCACGCCACCATTTCTACATTAGGCTGACTTGAAATATCCTCTGCCACAGATATTATTCTATTACTTTTCAACCTAGCATCAGGCAAGCATTTGAGCTGTGATCAAACTGCAGCCAGACTCTGCCAAAATATCCCAGTTGCTGCCTAAGTCTTTATTTCCCTCTGGGACTACACTTTTTGCAGCAATGCTTTCTTCCAGGCTTCTACTAAAATGGTCCGTTAAGCTCTGCTTAAAATAGTCAACAGCCTTTCTAACCCAAAGTTCCAAAGTCTTCCACATTTCTCCAAACACCCACATGGTCATGTTCTTCACAGCCAATGGCCCACTCTCAGGTACCAAATACTGTATTAGTCACTTTTCTGTTGCTGTGATAAAACCACCATGACCAAGGGAACTTATAAAAAGAAGAGTTTATTTGACCTTATGATTGACAGTTCCAGGACATTAAGAGTCCAGTGTGGTGGGGAGGCATGGTGGCTGGGGCTGGAGCAGAAAGCCAAGGTTCACATCTCCAATGAGCACAGGAAATCAAGAGAGAGAGACTGGAGACTAGCAAGGCTTGTTAAACTCACTAAGCTTGCCCCTATTGACATACTTCCTCCAGCATGGCCACACCTTTTAAGACTTCCCAAAACAGTGCCACAAACTGGGGACAAAATGTCTGAATACCTAAAGCCTATGGGGGACACTCTCACTCAAACCACCACAGTGAAATACCACAGTCTTGGAGAAGCAAATGACTTACGGTGTCCCTCATTTGTGGATCTTGGCACCAAATCCCTATATGTAAGTCAGGGAGAGTAATTTGTAAG
This sequence comes from Rhizomys pruinosus, assembly GCA_009823505.1. Lineage (NCBI taxonomy): Eukaryota > Metazoa > Chordata > Mammalia > Rodentia > Spalacidae > Rhizomys > Rhizomys pruinosus. Next base: position 1,564,545 of record VZQC01007230.1, read on the forward strand.
TACCATATTGACTGATATTACTAAAGATATGGATATTAATATAGCTCAAAGTTTATGTTTCTGCTTTGCTCAGTCCTAAGAATTTTGTGAAAGAATAATTCTCCTTTTAAAAGTACATCAAATTGTTCCCTAGGCTTAGAAAAGGGGCACAGGTCAATGAGAAGCAAAATAGTCTACTTTCTCTGGAGCTGTTGTCTTGGTCTCTAGTCAATTCTGGCTGTTTTCTTTCATAGGCTGCCAGCTTGTCCAGGCATAACCTTTCAATCCTACTAATGAAACACATGCAATTAGATATATAGGTATTTAAACAGTATAATATATAGCCTTTCGATCCTACTAATGAAGCATGTGCATTTAGATATATAGGTATTTAAACATCACTAATTGTTATGGTAGGTTACAATCTGCGGAAGAGGGGGCACGGTAGAATGTAAGGGCTGCGATTGGGGTGAATGGTGAAACTACAACAATATAGACTGGACACTCATTTGATCAACTTGATTGAACATACAAGCCCCCCCTGCTGGATGGTGGGACCCATGAGCTGTGTGGGTTTGGGCACAACTCCTCGTAAATTAGCTTTACATGAAGGATGCTTGTACTCACAAATTATCACTTATTGTTAAAAAAAATGAAAACAAAACAAAATGAAAAAAAACAAAACAGAAAGATGCAGAAAAGTTATGGCAGAATGCATGATCTGGGATGGGTAGGGGTGGGGTGGGGGGAAGGGAAGGTGATATATGCCTGAACTGAATTGGAAAATGATGTATGAAATACACACACACACACACACACACACACAAAAAAAGCATCAATAAAAAGAAAGAAAAAAAAAGTACATCAAAACATATATCAACAAGCTTTGTAATTTAGGAATGTAAAGTTAAATGTCTTTTTTTTTTTTTTTTTTTTTTTTTTTTTTTTTTTTTTTCTGGCATGCAAGCTTACTGTTAAACTGCGAATCCCTAAATGTGTTTTGGAATTAACCTATAGTTTAATTTAAGACTTCATGGGCTGGGGCTGGAGAGATAGCCTAGCGGTTAAGAGCATCGACTGCTCTTGCAGAGGACCCGGGTTCGATCCCCAGCACCCACATGGTGGCTAAGAACCGTCTGTAACTCCAATTCCAGGAGAACTCCAGTTCCAGGGGAATCCAAGACCCTCTTCTGACCTCCGCGGCATTGCACGACACGGGTGCACAGACCTACATGCAGACAGTACACTCATACACATACAGAAATAAATAAAAATTAAAAAAAAAAGAAAAAAAAGACTTCATGGGCTGGAGAGATGGCCTAGTGGTTAAGAGCGCTGACTGCTCTTACAGAGGACCCGGGTTCGATCCCCAGCACCCACATGGCAGCCGCGAACCATCTGAAACTCCAATTCCAGGAGAACTCCAGTTCCAGGGGAATCCGAGACCCTCTTCTGACCTCCACAGCATTGCGTGACATGGGTGCGCAGGCTTGCATGCAGACAGCACATTCATACACATACATAAATAAATAAAATTAATAAAAAAAATTTAAAAAAAGAAAAAAGACTTTGTAAACCTTGTATATGTGTGGAGTGTATAGATCTATATTTTGGCATAATAAAAACTTAAGTGGAACAGGGTTTGATGCTATTGTGCCTTTGTGCGGGGTGCTCATGAAGCACAGGTAGATTTTAGGGTAGATTGACTGTAGGGTAGATTGGTTGTTGGAAAAGGGTCTAAACCCTAAACCCTTGTAGGGATGGATGTCTGGGCAGAGATGCTCTTCACCTTTGCTGCCTGTGCCGTGTGGGTTTGGTGCCATTGTGTCTTTGTGCAGGGTGCTTCTGAAGCACAGGAGCCCGGAACTTGTTCCAGACAGGTAGATTTTAGGGTAGATTGACTCTTGGGTTGCTGGAAAAGGGCTTAAACCCTAAATCCTTGTAGGGGGTGGCTGTCTGGGCGGAGCCACCCTTCACCTTTGCAGCCAGTGCCAGGTGGGTTAGGTGCCATTGTGTCTTTGTGTGGGGTACTCCTGAAGCACAGGAGCCCGGAACTCACTCCAGACAGGTAGATTTTAGGGTAGATTGACTCTTGGATTGCTGGAAAAGGGTCTAAACCCTAAAACCTTGTAGGGGGTGGCTGTTTGGGCGAAGGCCTTTGCAGCTAGTGCTGGGTGGGTTTGGAGCCATTGTGTCTTTGTGCAGGGGGGATGCTCCTGAAGCACAGGAGCCTGGAACTCTCTCCAGACAGGTACCAGGGTGGGCTAAGTCAGGCATTCCCCCACAACTGGAATTGATGAGAGAGTATCCAAGTGGATCCTTTTGGAGAACCTTCAGAAGAGGAAGGGAAGAGTGATTTAGACTTCTAATATCCAAAATATAAACAAAAGTGAAAGCCTGAAACCTAGACAAGTCAATACTCCATAAACAATGAAGAGGGAAAAAAAGCATTGGAAGGAGGCAAACAAAACCAGCCTCTAACATAGTGAAAAGACATTTGTGATTTGCATTAGAATACAGGCAAAAAAAGGAGACCCACATGCCAGGGACACTATGAAGGGACAACATGGGAAAGGTGCAAGATAATTCCACACCAAGCTCAACCCTGTAGGAGATTGCTACAGTGGGATCCCCCTGGGGGTGACCCAAGAAACAGATCTTAGAGGAACAATTGCAGACCTATTCAGAGAAATTAAAGAATATAAGGAACAAGTCAGAGAACTAAGGAGAGAGAATGAAAAACTCAAGAAGGACCTAGAGGGAGACAATGACAAAATTCGGAAAGAACTAAAGGGAGAGAATGACAAACTTCAGAAAGAACTAGAGGGAGAAAATGACAAATTCTGAAAGGAAGTAGAAACACTGAAAAAGGAAGCCAACCAGCAAAGTAAGGAGCTACAGGAAGAGATTGAGAAGCTCCAAAAGGAAGTGGAAATACTAAAGAAACCACTGGATGAAATAAGAAAGGAAATAGAACACTCATCCAACCAAGAGGAAAGGAATGGAAAAAGCCTCAGAAATAGAATGGAGAAAGCAGAACAAAGAATATCAGACCTGGAAGATAACACAGAACAACTAAAAACCTCAAGGAAAGATTAGGAAAAATTTAAAAATACACAAAAGTGGAACAACCAGGAAATATGGGACACTATGAAAAGATCAAACCTCCGCATCATAGGAACAGAGGAAGGAGAAGAATACCAAGAGAATAGTATTGATCAGATCTTCAACAGAATAATAGATGAAAATTTCCCCAAACTAAAAAAACACAAACCCATACAAATACAAGAAGCACATAGAACTCCAAGCAGACAAGATCAGAAAAGAAACTCCACTTCATATCATAGTTAAAATGCTAGAAGCCCAAAACAAAGACAAAATTCTGAAAGCCACAAGAGAAAAACAAGTTACATAGAAGGGGAAACCCATCAGAATTACAACTGACTTCTCAGTACAAACCATGAAAGAAGAACATGGAGCAAAGCATTCCCAGTGTTAAAGGACTATAGATGCCAACCCAGGTTACTATACCCAGCAAAAATGTCAATTATAGTTGAAGGAGAGAGAAAAAAATCTTCCAGGACATAAACAAGATGATAGACGACATGTCCAAAAAACCAACTTTTCAGAAAATACTTGAAGCAATTCAAATGGCAGAAGAGAGGAGCAACTATCCCCAATCATGTAGGAAAAGAAACTAATAAAAAAAAAATAACCATAGGAGTACACTCAGAGAATAAAAGTCCAAATGGATAATAAGATGAAAGGAAGCAACATCCATCTTTCAATTATAACCTTAAATATTAATGCACTAAATTCCCCAATCAAAAGACCTAGACTGGGAGAATGGATTATGAAACGAAATCCATCTATATTCTGTCTACAAGAAACTCATCTCAATTTCAAGGATAGGCACCAACTTAAAATTAAGGGATGGAAGAAAGTATTCTAAGCAAGTGGTACAAAATATAAAGCAGGTGTTACTATTTTAATATCAGACAAAATAGACTTTGAAGCAAAAGAAATCAAAACAGACAAAGAGGGCCTTTACATCTTTATTAAAGGAACAATTGGCAATGAAGATCTCACAATCATGAACATATATTCACCAAACTCTGGAACACCAAACTTTATAAAGACAACTCTTCAGGATCTCAAGGCACAGATTAACCCCAGCACACTAATAGTAGGGAACTTCAGTACTTCACTAAGTCCTTTAGGCAGATCAACAGGACAAAGGATAAACAGAGAGACATCTGAACTGAATGATACAATACACCAAATGGACTTCACAGACATCTATCGAATATTCCACCCAAACATCAGAGAATACACTTTCTACTCAGCACCCAACGGAACATTCTCCAAAATAGACCATATACTGGGACAGAGGAAAAAAAAAAAAAAACTCAACAAATACAAAACGATTGGAATAATCTCATGCATTCTATCAGACCACAGTGCAATAAAACTCAATATCAGCACCAGGATATGCCCTAAAAGCTACAAGAACTCATGGAGAGTAAACAAAACTACTCCTGAATAATGAATGGGTCAAGGAAGAAATAAAGAAAGAAAAAAACATTCCTGGAACTGAATTACAATGATAATACATAACACAACAAAACCTATGGGACACTTTAAAAGCAGTTCTAAGAGGAAAGTTTACAAGCCCTAAGTGCCTACAAAAAAAAAAAAAAAAAAACAGAAAGAGCACAAGTGAATTATCTAACACTGCAGCTAAAAATACTTGAGAGACAACAACACATGAACCCTAAACACAGCAGCCAAGAACAAATTACAAAAATCAGAGCAGAGATCAATGAAATAGAAACAAAAAAAAATACAAAAAAAACCTCAATGAATCCAAAAGTTGGTGCTTTGACAGAATAAACAAGATAGACAGACCTCAAGCCCAGACAATCATACGGGAATACTTCAAAAAACCCATACTCTACTAAGTTTGAAATTCTAGAAGAAATGGATGAATATCTGAAATCCTGAGCATCATCAAAGCTCAACCAAGAAGAGATCAACAGCTTAAATAGACCAATAATATATGAAGAAATTGAAGATGTAATAACAACCTTCCCAACCAAGAAAAGCCCAGGCCCAGATGGCTTCACTACAGAATTCTATAAAATATTTCAGAAAGACTTACAACAATTACTACTCAAGTTGTTTAGAAGGATACAAATGGAAAGAGTTCTCCCAGAATCCTTCTATGAAGCCAGCATCACTATATTACCTAAACCAGGCAAAGATACAACCAAAAAGTAAACTATAGACCCATCTCCTTAAAGAACTTTGATGCAAAATTTCTAAATAAAATACTTGCAAATCTCATGCAGATCCATATCAAGAAGATCATCCACCAGAACCAAGTTGGATTCATTCCAGAAATGCACGGATGGTTCAATATATGAAAATCAATAAATATCATCAAACATATAAATGAACTAAAAGAAAAAAACCATAAAATCATCTCAATTGAATCAGAAAAAGCCTTTGAGAAAATCCAGCATGACTTCATGCTTAAAGTCCTAGAGGGAATTGGATTGGAAGGATCATTCCTCAATGTAATCAAAGCCATATACAAGAAACCCACAGCCAATATCATCCTAAATGGGGAAATGACAGAAGCATTCCCCTTAAAATTAGGAACTCGGCAAGGCTGCCCCTGTCACCACTCCTTTTCAATATAGTGCTTGAAGCACTTGCTAGGCCAATAAGAAAAGAAAAGGAAATTAAAGGAGTTCTAATTGGAAAAGAGGAAGTCAAGCTATCCCTTTTTGCTGATGAAATGATTGTTTACTTAAGGGATGCTAAGAACTCCACCAGAAAAATTCCTAGAAATGATTAAGAGCTTCAGGAAACTGGCAGGATACAAAATAAATCTAGACAAATCAGTGGCCTTTCTTTACATCAACAACAAGCAACTGAACAAGGAATACAAGGAATCTTTCCCAGTCAAAATAGCCTCAAAAACAAAAAAATACCTAGGAACAACCCTAACCAAAGACACCAAGGATCTCTACAACAAAAATTTTAAACCCCTGAAGAAGGAAATTGAAGATGACATCAGAACATGGAAAGACCTCCCATACTCATGGATTGGGAAAATAAACATAGTAAAAATATCCATTCTAACCAAACTCTTGTACAGATTTAATACAATCTCAATTAAAATCCCCAAGAGTTTCTTCACAGGTTTGGAAAAAAAAAATCCTTAATTTCATTTGGAAAAACAAAAGACCCCAAATAACCAAAGCAATCCTGAGTGAAAATGACCTCTATACCAGACTTCAAACTATACTACAGAGCTATAGTCATAAAAATAGCTTGGTACTGGTACAAAAACAGACCTGTTGACCAATGGAAAAAAACTGAACATCCAAACCTGAGCACATACAATTTCAGCCACCTCATATTCAACAAGGGGCCAAGAAGACACAATGGAGGAAAGACGGCATCTTCAGAAAATGGTGTTGGCAAAACTGGATCACCACCTGTAGAAGAATGAAATTAAACCCCTACCTCTTGCCATGTACAAAAGTCAATTCCAGATGGATCAAAGACTTCAACATGAAACCAAAACTCTGGAGGCAATAGAAGAAAAAGTTGGCAGCAGACTATGAGACACAGGCGTAGGAAAAGACTTCCTAAATCAGACAGCAGCTGCACAAGAAATAAGATCGACAATTGACAAATGGGACCTCATTAAACTCAAAAGCTTCTGTACATCAAAAGAAACAATTGAGGAAGTGAATAGAAAACCCACAGAGTGGGAGAAAACCTTCACAGCAGAAGCATCTGACAATGCATTTATTTCCAGAGTATACAAACTACTCAAAAAACAAAGAAGGAAGAAAACAAATGAATACCTCAAAAGATGGAGCAAAGAACTGAATAGATACTTCACAGAGGAGAAATTAGAGATGGCTGAGAAACATCTCAAAAAGTGTTCAACATCACTAATAATTAGGGAAATGCAAATTAAAACCACTTTAAGATATCATCTCACTGGCTGGAGAGATGGGCTAGTGGTTAAGATTGCAGACCACTCTTGCAGAGGATCTGGGTTCGTTCCCCAGCACCCACATAGTGGCTGAGAACCATCTGTAATTCCAACTCCAGGAGAACACCAGTTTCAGGGGAATCCGACCCCCCTCTTCTGACCTCCACAACATTGCATGACATGTTTGTACAGACCTACATGCAGACAGTACATTCATACACATAAATTAAAAAAAAATAGATATCATCTCACTCCGATAAGACTGGCTAAGATCAAGAAAACAAATGATACCAAGTGCTGGAGAGGTTGTGTGGAATGGGGAACATTCATCCATTACTGGTGGAAATGTAAATTTGTACACCCACTATGGAAAGTAGTGTGGAGAACCCTTGGAAAACTCAAAATGAGCTTACCATTTGACCCAGTCATACCACTCCTGGGTATATACCCACAAGACTCATCTTACTGCAGAAATACATGCACAGCTATATTTATTGCAGCTCTGTTCACAATAGCAAAAAGCTGAAACCAACCCAAATGTCCCTCAATTGATAAGTGGATAGAGAAAATGTGTTACATCTACACAATGGAGTTCTATGCAGCAGTACAGAAAGATAACATCATGAACTTTTCAGGTAAATGGATGGAACTAGAAGATATTATGTTAAGTGAAGTAATGCAGTCCCAGAAAAACAAACGGTGAATGGTATCCCTCATTTGTGGATTCTAGCATCAATAACCCAATTGTAAATACTTCTTATGGGAAGGGATGCATATTGGAAAGAACAACAACAGAAAGACTGCATCAAAAACTGACTAAAATGGTGAACTGGAGTGGTGGGAGGGGTGGGAGAGGGACACAGGTCTATCAATATTCAGTTAATGTATATTTAGTTGATGTGATTTTAACAAGTATCCAATTTTGCCCAAACTCTATCTACAAACTACATGGTATTTTAGGACTCAGTAAAAGTAAAAATATCTATATTAAACAGCATTGGTTTAAAGGTTTTAATAAAAATGGTAATGCATCTAAGTTAAGTGGAAATATAAATTGTTGTCCACATTTGTTTTACTTAAAATCTGTATAACAATAACCTTGCGATTAATATATAGAAACTTTCTCTAAAATTTCTGTGTTAAACAGTATCATCTTGTAACATTCTCTTTTACCTCTAGGATAATTTAACTTAAGGAATTAAGCTTGTGTCCCAAATTAACAACATACAGTCACCCAAAACAGCTTGCGTAAATTTAATGAAATTTACACCTTGATTCCTGCTTATAGGTATGTATACTTGAACTGCCTTTTTGAGACTCATGGGTCAAAATATAAAAACCTAAAATTAAAAAGATGGGGCAGGGATATAGTTATATATTAAACCTTTTTTTGTCAAATTTTCAATTTAAATCTTAAAACTAACTATGGGAAAAGATTTGTATGTTCCCACAGGCCAAAACATCACCAACTTAATGGCTGAGAAAGAAAAGATACAGCTTTGCATTCTGCAGGATTTAACAAGAAACACCAGCAGAGAAATTGGCCCATCTAAGCATTAAAAGGAAGAAAAGCCTCAGACTACTACAGACATCAAACATCTCTGTGGATCCTATGTGTAACAACTGTATATAATAAGTCCTAATGAGCCTTACCTTCTAGAGGCTGCAAAATTTTAATATGAGAAAGCTTCTTACCTCATTTTCATAGAACAAAGAAATACATGATGGTAATGAAGTCATTCTCTAACCATAACTTAGCTGACTGTTATAGAGGTTATCTCTTACAAAACTGGTATAACTGCTTTCTTAAATTGACTAATATACATAGGAAATGTGAAAAGGATTGTTCTCTATTCAGAGCCAAATATAATACTAAAGTCTTTTCAAGCTGTGCATTTAAGCAAAATATATGAATACAGGAGAGCTCTGATATCAGCAATGGATTATTCTGTCAAGGAGATGTTGGCCAGGGGATCCAAGCCCCTCCCAAAAGGTAAAGGATTCTTGCCTGTAAACTGGGATACCTGCAAGAAGAGAGGCAGGCAGTAAGGCCCTGCTATTGAAGACCTGATGCAAGCACTCATAACTTATTACTTATTGTTAAAAAAATAAAAAAATGGAGAAAAATTAAATGGAACAACGACAACAACAATAATAATCATTCAAAATCAGAAGAAAACAGTAAATTTCTGCATAGAAAGAGTTAAAAAATTCTGTGAAAAGATGCAAGACAGGAATTAACATGTATGGCAGAGTGCATGATTTCTGGTTGGGGATGGGAAGGTGAGGTCAGGGCTGGGGAAAGTGGTCTAAATTTGACTTAGAAATGTTGTATGATATGTACAAAAGCTCAATAACTTTTAAGAGGAAAAAAGACCAAAATATTAAAAACTAAAATAAAATAAAACTATATTATATTTTAATAATAAAAAGTGGATGTATCTACAAGTCATTATGTGAAGTGAAGTGACACAGATGCAGAAAAGCATACAACATATATCGTCCCTCATTCAAGGATCCTAGCACCAAATCCATATAAGTAAGTGTATATCGATATCTAACTGCAGGAACCAGGAAATGAAAAGGAACTAGAGAGGTAAATGGAAATAGAAAACCTAAGACATAAATGTAGTAGCTGACAGGTGATACTAAGGGAGGAATGATCAAATTCAGGGCATATAAATGGGAGGGGAGAGAAAGCATTACCGAAGAAAGGGTGCAATAAAGGGAGGGGGGGAGCCCAAGAGAAGTAGGACCATAGGAGACTGACAGTATCAATGGATAAATGGAGATTCTTTAAATGGAGGAGGCATGAAGAAAACATAGAGGAAGGACTAGACAGGTTTAAGGAGAGAGGAGAGAAAAATAATGCCTTGCTGGGGTAAGAAACCTGAGAGAATCATATTCGTCTAACAACCAAATTACACACTACACATATAATACCTCTATGTGAGTCCATATGCAAAGATGAAAACTACATATCAAGAAACAGTGCCAGACAGGACAAACCTTCTATTGAGAATTTAGACTGTGTTGTCCAATTGACCCCCCAAATTACACAGGCTATTGCCACAGACCTTGATTCCCTCCTGATGGCAATGCCCTATTGCTAAAGACAGGACATAATTCCAAGACCAGATCTTGAGCAATGGAGCTGGACCTGACCTGGAAGCCACCACTCCTGAATTCTAGGTCATATAGCTGTGGAGAGCACTATGCAAGCCACTAAGGGAGAATATGAATCTATGGCACAACGTCAGACTTAAGAGCAAATGTCCACATCAATGAGCAACAAAGCATATGGCATCTGTGCAATAGTGATAATTCTATCTTGGAGTAAATCAATGGATAATCAACTGGACCTAAAACCCACTCATTAGGAGGAAACTCTTGTACAGTAATGTTAACGTAGCCAGATGCACACATCTGGAAAGGCCATAAATCATAGACAGTTCCCCAAGGCTGACACGTCCCTAAATCAAGGTAACATTTTAATAACTTCAAAACAAGCATCCTTATATTTACAGACAAATATCTCAGATACCACTCAGAAAAGAAGCTTATCTTACATCATATGAAAATAGTACAGAATTCCACAACTGGACACACACAGACCTGGTCTGTGAATTGCTTATGCTCAGGGGACACATCAACAATGCAACCCCTACACACAAGCTCCAAATAGCATTGAACAAGAACCCAAGAAGGCATTAACTACATCTTAACTCCTGTTAAGGAAGCTCCTCCACACCACAAGAAACCAGGAACTAGGGCCTGAAGGGTCAAACCATCATGATTAGGAGTCTACAGAGTATGGGTCTATGGACAGGCTGCCTATATTAAGCTTCACCCACACAGAGCTCAGGGAGCATTGTGGAAGAGGGAGCAGAAAGATTGTAAGAGCCAGGGATGTGATGCAAGACCAAATGGAAGTGAACCCTACAAGCTCCTGTGACCCTGCTGATGTGAACCTACATCATTGGCATCAGCATGCTTAAGACCCATTCAAGCTCAGCTGTGTGGGACAGCAATCCTGCACTCAGATGTATCTTGAGCATACTCAGACTGCAAATCTGCTTAGCATATTAGGTGGAACAAAAGATACACTACACACTGTGTTTTCAGTTACCATGTGCTCAGAAGTCACAAAGTTGGCTTATGTGTGAACATCCCCTTTTATGAATACACCCTACAAGTTAGGATGATGTGTGATGGTACGGAGGTCTAAGATTGGCCACTCTACATGCTGTCCTGTGATGTAGGGGCATCCAGTCCCAGACGTATATAAGCTGCTTGATACATAGAATAAACACACTGCATGCATGCTAAGTTGTGGGGCCATTAATCCCACAGTTGGTTCTTCAGCTCCTTTGGTCATGGGAGCCAGCAGCTCCATGACTACATGTTTGGCCATGGGACCATCAGACCTGCAGCTGCATGTTTAGCCTCAAGACTATCAGTCCAGCAGCTGTGTGTTTGGCTGCAGGACCTTCAGTCACACAGTTCCATATTTGGCCATGGAGCCATCATTCCCACAACTGGGTATTTGGCCAAAGGGTCATCACCCCATACATATGTTCTCTTCAGCCTGACCAACTCCAAGGTAAGCAGCCCAACACAACTGAAAAAAAATAGCATAGAACTGTAGAAATGGATAGCAAAATCTAAACTTGGCTGAGAAAATAGAATCAGATGGTGGTTGGGTTAGGAAGACCTGGCCTTCTTTAGAAAAGAGACTTGAGATAGACTGACTAGAGCTCAGGGGATGATCTGGAACTGAAGAGAGAGCAGGGAGAGTAGTTTGTTGCAATGGGCCTTAGCACAAATAAGAGAAGTTGTAAATTTTGGGGGGAGGGTTGCAAGAGGATTCCAAGGGAGAAGCGAGTATAATGGTGATTAAGAATTACTGAAAATGTATCTATGAAACACATAAGAATCAAATAAAAACCTCAGAAAATAAAATAAAATGTGCAGCAATCAGAACATTTTCAACTTACAAAATAACAGTATCATATGGTTTAAATTAATCTATCTATGACAGGGTCTTACTGTGGCTTATGACATCTCCTAACCTGTAGAAGATGTAAGCTTGTGGCATCAGCCATGGGTTATTCCTCCAAGGAGAGAGCCAATAGCCAATTAGATTTGGGATATACAGGCATATGGCTGCCTCTGCTGCATAGTATTTCCAGGCAGGTGAGGTGTAGCTGGTGTTGACGGTGGAGTCTTGCTTGACTCAAGGAGACCCGTATTTGCTTTATTGATTTAGTGGCCTTTGGTAACACTCTCTGGTGTTCCAGAGGCCATCTGTACAATGTGTGGTCTCAATGCATCTTTCCCATGTTAACGTCAGATCTTCATCAGCAGGGCCTTATTGCCTCTCTTCTTGCAGGTATCCCAGTTTAGAGGCAAGGAGCCTTTACCTTTTGTGGGGCCTTAGATCCCCTGGCCAACATCTCCCTGGTGGAATAATCCATTACTGATGTCAGAACTCCTGTATTGATATATTTATTTAACAGGAAAAAATGTAATTCATGGATCAACATATCATCTAAACATATGTGTCTATACCAAAGTAACCTACCATAACTATTAATGCTGTTTAAATACCTATATATCTAATTGCTTGTGCTTCATTAGTAGGATCGAAAGGTTATTCCTGGACAAACTGTCAGCCCATGAAAGGAAACAGCCAGAATTGACCAGAATCCAAGACAACAGCTCCAGAGAGAGTGGACTGTTCTGCTTCTCATCCACCTGTGCCCCTTTTCTAAGCCCAGGGAATAATCTGCGGAAGAGGGGGCGTGGTAGAATGTAAGGGCTGCGATTGCGGTGAATGGTGAAACTACAGCAATGTAGTCTGGACCCTCATTTGATTAACCTGATTGAACATACAACCCCTCACTCCCCGCTGGAAGGTGGGGCTGTGGGGGTTTAGGCACAACAGCCTGCAAACTGGTTTTACATGAAGGATGCTTGTACTCATGGATTATCACTTATAGCTAAAAAATGGAAAAAAAAAAAAAGAGAAATATGCAGGACAGTCATGGCAGAATGCATGATCTCGGTTGGGGTGGGGGTAGGGGGGAAGGGAAAGGGAAATATGCCTGAACTGAATTGGAAAATGATGTATTCAAAGCATCAATAAAAAAAATGTTAAAAAAATAAATAATAAATAAATTAATTAATTAATTAATCTATCATCCATGTTATTTTAGGAGCACCAAAAATTGGTTCTTATTTCATAAAATATTTTAAAGTATATCATACAAAAATATATTTGGATGAAGAGTTTTCTAAACCTAGAATGCTCAATGCTGTAAATTTCCAGTGAAATTCTTATTACTTTTGCAGGTTCTAGAGACTTAGGTGTATCAGATTTTTCAGGTTCTAAAGACTCAGGTGTATCAGGTAAAGATATACTATTTAAGGTCTTACTTATGGCACCACTTCCCATACAATAGGTTAGATTGAATCATGTTGAGAAACAATGAAGTAAGAGATTCATTTATCTCTGATACTTAACTACCTCAGGAAGAGAATTTTTTTTTAATTTTCAACAATTAATTGATCATGATCTCAATTTGTAATGGTTCCAAATTTGACTCTATAGATGTGAACTTATGGGGCTGGAGAGATGGCCTAGCGGTTAGGAGCGTCGACGCTCTCGCAGAGGACCCGGGTTCAATCCCCAGCACCCACATGGTGGCTGAGAGCTGTCTGAAACTCCAGTTCCAGGGGAATCCGACACCCTCTTCCGACCTCCACGGCATTGCACGACACGGGTGCACAAACTTGCATGCAGACAGTACATTCATACACATACAGAAATAAATAAAATTAATTAAAAAAATTAAAAAAAAGAATGTGAACTTATATGCATTTTCTGCAAATCTTTAAGTAGTCCCCCACTTTAAACAAGTAAACTAAGAAGAGTGCAATAAGAGGAGTGTTTGTATGGCTTAGAAAAATGACCCCTTAATAGCCATGCTTTTTATAGCTTTGAAATCATTGAGTCAAAGTATGTTCAGATTTGTATCACATATGTGATTATTACTATCAACAGCTTTGGCCTGTGTTGCCTTTTTGGTTAGTGGGATGAGGAGAAAAAACTATGTTATACAGAAGAGAGAGGGGAGACTAGGAAGAAGAAGATAAAGAAAAAGAAAAGAGAGAAGGAGATGAGAGAAACGAAGAGGAAGAAAGGGTGGGAAAGGGAAGGGAGAAATTTTAACAAGACCCAGGGTGATAGGATCAGGTGCACCTAGATTTCAAGCAACCTAGCTCAAGTGTAAAATTAGAGGCAAATTTTATTTTAAAAAGTATAATATGGTTTATAGCTTCAAAAGTCTTTTTTTTTCTATTTTGTGTATATTTACTTTTTAGTAAGTAAGGGGCACATACCATGGAGAATGAGTGGAGGTCAGAGGACAACTCGGGGATATGGTTCTAGTCATCCCCCATGTGGCTCCTGGAGATCAAACAGGTTGTCAGGATTGGCAGCAAGCACCATTACCTGCTAGACTGTTCTGTAGGCACAGAAACATTTTAATTTATAAATTAGTCAATGAAGTAGTAAAATGAGGAGATGAGAATGAAAAGTATAAAAGGAAGAGGACCATATAATAAAATATGGAAGGGTCTAGATGTCCATAAATAAAACACTCTTTTAAATATTATATATGTACTGCAATCCCAATTCTACTGAGCATACTACCTCCTGCTCTTTGTTCAGATGAGATTGTGCCCTGGATTATGTCTGTTCTAATGTGTAAAGAAGACAGGAATTTTGTGATTTCTAAAAGCAGGACAACCAGTACTAACCTATACTTATAAATTTAAATATTTATTAGAGACCAAGACTCCCTTTAGTTCCAGATGGCCTGGAACTTGCTATCAGGTTGGCCTTGAACTCACAAAGATCAACCTACCTCTGCCTCACAAATTCTGGGATTAAAGGTATGCCCCACCACATCTACTTTAAACATATTTTTTTTTTCAAAATGATATGGAATTTTAAAAAGAGGGAAAACCTGAAAATATGGATGAAAGAAGAGTCAGGTAATGAGATAGTCAGTTGTAAATTCTTCAGGTTTATTGATACACCATGGACTTGAGGATCAGATATCAGGGGTTTGGTTTGGTTTTGTCTTTTGTTGTGTGTGTGTGTGTGTGTGTGTGTGTGTGTGTGTATGTGCATGTGTATGAATGTTTTGCCTACATGGATCCACACACATCCACATTATGCAAAGCCAAAAGAATGTGCTGGATCCTCCCCTGAACTAGGGTTATGAATGGTTGTTAGACACCATGTAGGGACTACTAATGAAACTCAGGTCCTCTGGAAGAGCAGTCAGTTCTCTTAACCAGTGAACCATCTCTCCAGCCCCCAGATAACAGTTATATCAAGTTAAAATTAAAAATTTCATCTGGGCCTGGGGTGGTGGCATATGTCTGTAATCCTAGCACTCAGAAGGTAGAGGCAGGTGGATCTTGGTGAGGTCAAGGGCAGTCTGGTCTATATAGTGAGTTCCAGGACAGCTGGGGCTACAAGGAGACCTTGTCTCAAAAAGTCCAAAAAAATTTCCTATGAAATCTCAATTTTTAAAAAATTTTTGAGATAGAATCTCCCTTTAGTCCCAAATGGCCTGGAGCTTGCTCTGTACACCAGGCTGGCCTTGAACTCACAGATATCCACCTGCCTCTGTCTCCCGAGTGCTAGGATTAAAGGCGTGCACCACCACACCTAGCAGGAGAAATATCAATTTTTAAACATTAATGGAAAAACAAATCTCTCGTTCTTGTCCCTTAACAGCAGTTACATGAGTTGTTCTTCAAAATTCTCATCCTTATTGTCTAAACAGAAACTGCATGTTTGGATTCACAAATGATAAAATGAGAGACCACGGGGGCTGGAGAGATGGCCTAGTGGTTAAGAGCGCCGAGCGCTCTTGCAGAGGACCCGGGTTCGATCTCCAGCACCCACATGGCGGCTGAGAACCGTCTGAAACTCCAATTCCAGGAGAACTCCAGCTCCAGGGGAATCCGACACCCACTTCTGACCTCCGCGGCATTGCACGACATGGGTGCACAGACTTGCATGCAGACAGTTCATTCATACACATACAAAAATAAATAAAATTAATAAAAAAAAAATGAGAGACCATGACTAATGCTCACTGTGTGCTCCACACACCTAAGTGGTGTTATGTATACATGTTAATGATTAATCTAATGCTCTGTGGTCAAATCAGGAATAACATTAGACAAGACAGTTTGAAGCATTTCTTTTCTAAACTCTATCTTATAGTTATTAACACTCTACATTATTCAATTGATTCCTAATCTCCTGTGACAGTAGCAATGGATACCTGCAGAGGTACAGAAACATTATACCTGAACAATCTCCATGATTACCCAGATTCAAAGCTTTACTGCCACTAAGGAAATCATGCTTGACTGCTTAAATTAATAAGGTGATCAACAGTAACAAACTACTATAAAATGCTAAAGCCCTTATTTAAGAAAGCTGGAGATACTGATTATTTTGATCCAAATAACAGGTCCACAAAACAGGAAATTCATTGTAGACATGTTTACACCAATTTAGATTGCCATCAAGACTATGAATGAAAGATGTATTTGAGCATCTAGTTTGAGCTCAATGTATCTCCAGGTAGTTATGACATAAAATTGTCATGATATCGGCATAACACAATAGCTTGGAAGCTGAGAAAAATATATTTATAAAGGAACAACTAACATTAATCAAATAGTAGAATGAGAATCCTATGTGTACTCACCTTTTAATCCCTACAGGAATGTTATGAAGTAAATAATAATATTTACCTCCTAAATTGACATAAAGTTTAAACAAGATCTTTCTAACTCCAAATTCCTTACTTTAAAATCTCTTCCTGCCCGGTGTGGTGGGACTCACCTTTAATCCCACCACTCGGGAGGCAGAGGCAGGTGGATCACTGTGAGTTCAAGGCCAGCATGGTATACAGGGTGAGCTCTAGGCCAGGTGGGACTAAAGGGAGATCCTGTCTCAAAAAGACCAAATAAATAAATAAATAAAATAAAAGTAAAATGAAATAAAAATAAAAATATAATCTCTTCCCACAACTTGTTCTTGTAGAGCAATAGAATTAAGGCATCTTGTACTGTACTTCCTCTTTCTTTCTTGGTTGACTTATAAATTCCTTTTTCATTGAGGTTTTGTGTATTTCATATAAGATTTCTTAATCAAATCTAAACCCACTCCCCCCTCCCTGCCCCCCACCCTGCCAGAGTTCATGCCATAAGGTGACTTTGATCTTTTCTCAGCCCAGAGCTGACGTGGAAGCTGAGGTGGGAGACAAGGTGGAGCCTGGGGGCCTATAAATTTCTCTAATCAACCATTCAACCATTTCACACAAAAGGAATTAATGTTCAGAAAATACTTAAAATAAAGAGAAATTCACTAAAAATGTCACAATAACATCCCAGTTGTTTGAAAGGCTTACATTCTTTTTGATTATGATAAGATTACTTGTATAGAATCTAAAAAGGCTTCAAGCATTGCTTTTTGAAGCCAGGGGTCACTGGAGAACCCAAGAGGGATTGACACTTTCTATGGACTATAAGGCATGGGAAAGGGCTACATAAAGGATGAAGGAGATGAAAGTAACGACAGAAGTAGCCCATAGAAGCCCGAGTAGCTCTTTTGATTCAAGTCATTCCTAAAATTGTATTCAAGAACCATTTTTCTCTGGAATGCTAATATTTGAACATTTACCTTCAAAACACCTAGATACACTGTCAATCATCCATAAAATAATATTGCATAAGAAAAATATATTATGCTGTCATTGAACTAAAATGTAGCTAAACTAACTCCTCAAAGGAAGTTATGCTCAAAGTTGCAACTTCCAATACCATTGTTTACTCACCTTCACAATGCAGTGAGAAATTGCCATTTTTAAATGTTTCACAGTCTATAAATTATTCAGTAATTCAAAATGTCAAAGCCTAGAGAAAACTATGCATTCATTATGATAATAATTAATTATTGGCACAGTTATTTATAGCTCTCTAATGACAATCTTTGGACTGAGAATTTGTTTCTTATAAATAATAGTTTATGTGAACATAGCATTTTTATTAGTATTATGAAAAGGTTTTATAATAGAATAGTAATTTTCTACTCTTTGTAGGGGGGTGCTTTTTAAGACTGGGTCTCTCTGTATGCCAGCTCTTCTAGGACTCGTTATTTAGAGCAGACTGACACTATCTCACACAGATCCACCTACAACTGCCCCTCAAGTGTTGTTATTAAAGGCATTGCCAGTATGCCCTCCCTATTCATTTTTGAATCTGTCCATTTTCTTCCACAGTTCAATACCATATTTTCATTTATCTTTTGAATGATATTTGCTTTATCATTTGGTGATATTTGAGCTGTGAATGGCATGGGTTTTTAACAACTATTACCTTTGACAGTATATGACAATATGCATAATCAATGAAGAACTAGACCAGAGGTAACAAAAGTAATGAAAGAAAATGACTGAGTCAAGAGGATGCCACACTAATGCTAAAAGGGGAGCCCTGTGAGGAAGAGCTTCTGCTGAAAGCTTACTGAGGTATTTCCGTTCTTACAAGGAAATGTCAAAGGAGCACAAAAGGCACTAAATAAGAAGGTCTGTGCAAAACATAAACGTTACAAAATGAAAAAGGTTATACAGATGTAGTGATGTTCTCTATGAATGGCCCATGTGGAACTGGCTTGCAGAATATATTGCTGTTATAGCCAGACAAATATTTTCTTGAAACACTTAGTTTTATTAAAAAAAAAAAAAACAACCCATTGACTATATTTGCTCAGAAGTTAGAAATTATCCATAGCTTTTAGTAGAAAATAATGAAAATGAATGAATATATTGGTGTAATGATTAATACTAATTCTCAGTTTTATAAGTAGTAGAATTAGGAGACAAACATCTGGGCATGATTTGGAGGAAAGTTTCTGGATTGGCTGAGTTGAGATGACAAGAATACCCTAACTGCTGAACCAAACTGTTAGGTCCAGGCTTCCCAGAATCCTAAGGGACACACAGGTGCCCACTTCCTCCAGAAGCTGCCAATCCTCTGACGCATTCCCACTTACCTGAGGCCCCGCCCCATGGGTATAAAGGGTGGACGCCAGCTGCCATAACGCTCTCTGTGCCTCTCTCTCTCTCTCTTTCTCTCTCTCTCTCTCTCCCCGTCTCCCGCCCCTGCCCCCTGCCATGCTGTCCGGTCCCACCATGTGTCTGCAGGCGGCTCATGCTGGCAGTCCCACATGGAAGTAAAGCATGTTCCTAGAGTGACCTGATTTTGTGCTTTTTTATACTTACTACAAACAAAACGAAGAACTTAACTGAGCACCAAATTCATCATTGAGGAAGATGTAGTTTGAGCCTCAAGCTCACCATTCCCTACAAAATAAAAAAATTGAATTAAAAATGAACTGATATTTATTATTAAGATTTTCATTTCTATGACAAAATGCCTGAAAAGCTTTAATCCCAGATCAGTGGCCTCATTGCTTTGGTCTGACATGAGGCACAATGTGGTAATGAGAGAAATCTGGAATCAGAGGATGTTCAGCTCATGGTGATTAGGAAGCATAGAGAGAAAGGATGGCTAAGGTTAAGGTACACCATTCAAAGTCATGTCACCAGTGGCCTGATTCCTCCAAGTCACCCATGGCTCAAACCACTGATACTAGGAGTGCCCTCATGTTCCAGTCACCTTCATCACTGTCCTAGCTACAACCAAGCAGCTAATATAAGAGCATTTGAGGCATATTGCAGATCCAACCCACAACATGATTATCAGGGCCATTTGAGACTATAATGAAAAAAAATCTAACATCTTTCCTGAGAAGTGAAGAAATGTGTAGGTAATAGGATTTTTTGACGTTTTGCTTTACTCTGCCAATTTACATTAGTCAATCAACAAGTATTTATTGAGTGTGTACTCAGCACAGAGCCATAGAAGACACCAAGAAGCTACAGGTCTTTGGCCATGAAAAACTGCAGTCCCACTGGAGGAGAAAAGGTAAGTGTCTATGCACAAAAGAACTAGAGTGGGACTTAGACCAGTACATTTTGTGTATTCAGAGGAAGTGGTGGGGAAAGTTCCATGGAAGACATGAGCATGGTACTGACTGGCCAGGAAAGGGCTGATTAGCTGGAGAGATGGGAACAAAATCTCTGTCCATGGACATGCCCCATCTTCTCACAGGAGACCCAGCAATTCTCCCACCACCAAAGCCACATCTCCAAGTGTGATGGAAGCACATTTTGTCCCTTGTTAAGGTTGTCCTTGAGCTGAAATAACTGTCCTTAACTGGATCTTCTTTTTTTTCTTTTTTTTTTTGTTAAAGAATTTTGTGCATATATATATTATTGTTATTAAACTTTTCCATACATTATTTCTCAGTCCTATTCAGACTCATTTCCTTTTCCATGCCCCCCACCCTACTAGAGTTCATGCATTCTGCCGTACATGTCTTGCATATTTTTCTGAGTTTTTCCAAAGTTTTTCAAAGCAGATGATTATTGTTTTGGGGAGAACTTCACTGTTTCAGTCAGATTTTTTTTTTTTTTTCCTGGTTCTTTTGTTGTTGTTGTTCCTTCCAACTAGTATTGCTTCAACATGTCTCACCTATACTAAAATTATGTCATCAGAAAACAAACGGAATATTATTTCCAAATCATATTTCAGGATTCACAATTTTCCCTTTTGGTTTTATATTACTTTACAACTAAATACTTGGTGCTGTCAGCTGCAGATGAGGGATACCATTCATCCTTTGTTTTTCTGGGACAGTGTTACTTCACTTAACATAATATCTTCTAGTTACATCCATTTACCTGCAAATTTCATGGTATCATCTTTCTTTATCAAGTTGGATTCATATGAAGAAGACATCAGGAGATGGAAGGACCTCCCATACTCATGGGTTGGAAAAATTAATACAGTAAAAATGTCCATTATACCCAAATTAATATACAGATTCAATGCAATCTCAATTAAAATCTCCAAGAGTTTCTTCACAGTCTTGGAAAAAATATATCCTTAATTTCATATAGATAAACAAAAGACCCTGAATAACCAAAGCAACCCTGAGCAAAAAGAGCAATACAGGGGAAATCTATGTACCAGACTTCAAACTATACTACAAGGCTATAGTCATAAAAACAGCCTGATACTGGCACAAAACAGACTTGTAGACCAATGGAAGAAAACTGAAGATCCAATCTTGAGCACATACCATTTCAACCACTTAATATTTGACAAAGGGACCAAGAAGACTCAATAGAAGAAAGATAGCATCTTCAGCAAGTGGTGTTGGAAAAACTGGATCACCACTTGTAGAAGAATAAAATGAAATCCCTACCTCTCGCCCTGTACAAAAACAACTCCAAATGGATCAAAGACCTCAACATGAATTCTGAAAGTGATAGAAGAAAATGATGTTGGCAGCAACCTACAAGACATGAGCAGGGAGAAAAATTATTTTTTGGTCTTTTTGAGACAGGGTCTCCCTTAAGTCCCAGCTGGCCTGGAGCTCACTATGTAGACCAGGCTGGCCTTGAACTCACAGAGATCCACCTGCCTCTGCCTCCACAGTGCTAGGGCTAAAAGCAAAACTTTCTAAATCAGACAGCAGCTGTATGGAAAATAATGTCGACAATTGATAAGTGGGACCTCATTAAACTCGAAAGCTTCTGTACAGCAAAAGAAACAATCAGGGAATTGAAGAGAAAAACTACAATGTGGGAGGAAACACTCACTGCTGATACATCTGACAGAGCATTAACTTCCAGAATATATAAACTACTCAAAAAACAAAGAGGTAAGAAAACAAATGACTCACTCAAAACGTGGAGTAAAGAGCTGAACAGAGACTTTACAAATGAGGAAATAGAGATGGCTAAAAATAAATCTTTAAAAAGTATTCAACTTCTCTAATAATTAAGGAAATGAAAATTAAAACCACTTTAAAGATATCGTCTCAGTCTGATAATACTGGCTAGGATTTGGGGCTGGAGAGATGGCTCAGTGGTTAAGAGCAACAACTGTTTTTGTAGAGGACCTGGGTTCAATTGCCAGCACCCTCATGGCTGCTAAGAACCTTCTTTAAGCCTGGTGTGGTGACATACACCTTCAATCCTAGCACTCGGGAGGCAAAGGCAAGCATATCTCTGTGAGTTTAAGGTCAGCCTGACCTACAGAGTGAGTTCCAGGAAAAAAAAAAAAAAAATGGCTGGACTGACATCACAAAAAACTACCCACAACAGAGAAAAATGAGGTTGTGACCTACGCTGAGATATGGACGGACCTGGAGGACAATGTACATTAATAAGAGTAAAAGAAGTCAGATACAAGAGGTCATAGGTTGGGGCTGGAGAGATGGCTCAGTGGTTAAGAGCAACAACTGTTTTTGTAGAGGACCTGGGTTCAATTGCCAGCACCCACATGGCTGCTAAGAACCTTCTTTAAGCCGGGTGTGGTGGCGCATGTTTTTAATTCTAGCACTTGACAGAGGCAGAGGCAGGCGTATCTCTGTGAGTTTAAGGTCAGCCTGACCTACAGAGTGAGTTCCAGGAAAAAAAAAAAAAAGAAAGACTGGCAAGGATCAAAAAAACAAATGATACCAAATGCTGTAGAGGTTGTGGGGAAAGGGGAACACTTATCCACTGCTGTTGGGAATTCAAACTCCTGCAACTCCTATGGAAAGCAGTATGGAGAACTCTGAAAAAACTCAAAATGAACCTACCACCTGACCCAGTCATACCGCCACTAGGTATATACCCACAAGACTCGTCCTACTGCAGAGATACATGCACAGCAATGTTTATTGCAGCTCTCTTCACAACAGCAAAGAGCTGGAACCAACCCAAGTGCCCCTCAACTAATGAGTGGAAAGAGAAAATGTGGTACATCTATATAATGGAGTTCTATGCAGCAGTAAAGAAAGATGACGTTGGGTAACAGGATTTTTAAAATAAAATAAAAAGTAGCTGGGAACATTACAAATTGGAAAAATCCAATAGATCAAAATATATCAATGAAAACAAACTTTGAAAATAATTTAAAACATGACCAACTGTATTTAGCCTATAAGAAATTCAGTTCAAATACAACAATAATTAACCATTAAGACTAAATAAGCATTTAGGTAACAATCTTCACCAAAGAGAATAATATACTTTTTTGTGTGTGGGTGTTTTATTTTTATTTTTTTAATTGATGCTTTGTGTATTTCATACATAATTTTCCAATTCAGTTCAGGAATATATCCCCTTCCCTTCCCTTCCCCCCACCCCACTCCTACCCATCCCAGATCATGCATTCTGCCGTAACTTTTCTGCATCTTTCTCTGTTTTTTTGTTTTGTTTTGTTTTCATTTTTTAACAATAAGTGATAATCTGTGAGTACAAGCATCCTTCATGTAAAACTAATTTGCGAGCAGTTGTGCCCAAACCCACACAGCTCATGGGTCCCACCATCCAGCGTGGGGGAGAGCATGTATGTTCAATCAAGTTGATCAAATGAGTGTCCAGTCTATATAGTTGTAGTTTCACCATTCACCCCAATCGCAGCCCTTACATTCTACCATGCCCCCTCTTCCACAGATTGTTCCCTAGCTTAGAAAAGGGGCACAGGTGGATGAGAAGCAAAACAGTCTACTTTCTCTGGAGCTGTTGTCTTGGTCTCTAGTCAATTCTGGCTGTTTTCTTTCATGGGCTGCCAGCTTGTCCAGGCATAACCTTTCCATCCTACTAATGAAGCACATGCAATTAGATATATAGGTATTAAACAGTATAATATATAGCCTTTTGATCCTACTAATGAAGCACACGCAATTAGATATATAGGTATTTAAACAGTACTAATTGTTACGGTAGGTTACTTTGGTATAGACACAGAGAATAATATAATTTTTTTCAAGGTGTTCACAGAAATGTTAAATGGAACATGTTGGGTTAGAAATAAACTGAACATATTTAAAAAGACTGAAATTATATTAACTATATTCTACAATGATACGAGAATCAAAATAGATATCACCAAATGAAATAAAATTAAAAGTCCTTCAGGGGGCTGGAGAGATGACACAGTGGTTAAGAGCACTGGCTGCTCTTGCAGAGGACCCAGGTTCGATTCCCAGCATCTATATCGTGGCTAAGAACCCTCTATAATTCCAGTTCCAGGGTATCTTATGCTCTCTTTTGATCTCCTCAGTCAGCGCATGGCACTGGTATACTTATATATATGGAGGTAGTACATGCATACACATAAAACAAAATTAATAAATACTTTTAAAAGAAAGTCCTTCAAACACTTGGTAAGTACTCTTTATTGCATAATCCACAAGTATAAAAGTAAGTCTCAGGGGAAATTTTTAAAAGTAGATTTAATGGAAAGAAGATATATTTGTTATATCAATTACATCTCTAAAGAGAAATATACGTTTAAACACATATTTGTACATGTTGTTGCATTCCTATATATGAATGTATATACAATATACAACTTTTTGTGTATATATATGAATACATTTACATATTATATTCTGTGGAGAAATCTGATGAATATAACAAATGCTACCACACCAAATAACTAAAATCTCAGTGAAAATAGCAAAATAAAATAATAAAAGTGTGTCAAATATTTAGCTGAAGAATGTACACAAATATGAAGAAACACATAAAAATATGTCATACATCATAAGTGACTAAAGAAATGAAGGTAAAATTCACAATTATCTAAATATTCAAAACACAGTAACACTATTGCAAAGAAATGGGAACATTACAAGTGTGAAGGTAAAGTTGTAAATAATTAACGTACTTTGTTAAAACTAAGTCCATGATCAGCATATGAGCAAGCAGCTCCACTGCTTGGTGTTTTGTACTGCAAAATGAAAGCTAAGTACACACAAAAATATTCATAAATACACAACCTCCTCTATGAATCTCCAGAGAACATTTGTTTACTTAACAAAGCCAAACCCAAAGGCTATGGATAGAATTTTTTACTAATAAGATTTATTGACAAGACCAGAAAAGAAATTCCCCATGCCATTTCATAGTAAAAATGCTAGATACTCAAAACAAAGTCAGAATACTGAAAGCCTCAAATGAAAAATAACACATTACTTATAAATGGAAACCCATCAGAATTACAGCTGACTTTTCAATGCAAAAGATGAAAACCAGAAGAGCCTGGACCAAAGTATTCCCAGTGCTAAATGACTATAGATGCCAACCCAGGTTACTTTACCCAGCAAAAATGTCAATTGTAGTCGAAGGTGAAAGAAAAATCTTTCACAGCATAACGTGTCCAGAAACCCAACCCTTCAGAAATCCTCGAAGCAATTCAAAGGACAGAGGAAAGGAGTAACTATACACAAGTGGCAAGAGAGAGTACTTAATGAAGGTATTACTGGGAAATAGAAACCTAGACCAAAAACGCAAGCAGAAAATAAATTGAAGGGAAGAAATATTTATCTCTCAATAATAACCTTAAATATTAATGGTCTGAGCTCCCCAATCAAGAGACACAGACTGGGAAAACAAATTAACAAATTGAAAATACTTTTTGCTGTCTACAAGAAACCCATCTCACATTCAAGGACAGGCACCATCTTAAGGTGAAAGGAGGGAAAAAATATTCCAAGCAAATAGTACCAAAAAGCAAGCAGGAGTTGCTTTTCTAATATCAGACAAAATAGAGTTCAAAGTAAAACTAATCAGAAGAGACAAAGAGGGTCACTACATTCTTTTTTTATTAATTTTATTTATTTCTGTATGTGTATGAATGTACTGTCTGCATGCAAGTCTGTGCACCCGTGTCATGCAATGCCGCGGAGGTCAGAAGAGGGTGTCGGATTTCCCTGGAACTGGAGTTTCAGACCGTTCTTGGCCGCCATGTGGGTGCTGGGGATCGAACCCGGGTCCTCTGTAATAGCAGTCAGCGCTCTTAACTGCTAGGCCATCTCTCCAGCCCTCTACATTCTTGTATAAGGAACAATTAACCATGAAGATTTCACAATCATAAATGTATACACAACAAATTCTGTTGCAGCAAACTTCATGAGTACAATTCTGTAGGACTTCAAGGAACAGATTAATCCAAGCACACTAATAGTGGGAAACTTCAATATCCCATTGAGCCCATTGGACAGGTCAACTGGACAAATAATAAACAGAGAGACAACTGAGCTGAACAAGATGATACATCAAATGGACCTAGCCTAATATTCCACCCAAACACCAAAGAATGTATTTTCTACTTGGCACCCCATGGAACATTCTCCAAAATCAACCATATATTGAGCCACACAGAAAAGATTAACAAATACAAAAAATTTAAATAATTCCATGCATTCTATAAGACCACAGTGCAAAAAGCTTAATATCAACACCAGAAAGAGCTTAGTATCTACAAGAACTCATGGAGACTAAACAACACACTCTTGAATAATGAACGGGTCAAAGGAGAAATAAAGATAGAAGTAAAATTATTCCGAGCAATAAATGAAAATGATGATATAACACAATAAACCTATGGGACACTTTAAAAGCAGTCCTAAGAGGGAAATTTATAGCCCTAAGTGCCTATATCAAGAAAACAGAAAAAGCACAAATAAATGCCCTAACAATACAACTAAAAACACTTGAGAGACAACAACAAATGAATCCTAAAACCATCAGACAGAAAGAAATTAAAAAATTTGAGTGGAAATAAATGAAATAGAAACAAAGAAAACAATACAAGGAATCGATGACTCCAAGGAGCAGGTTTTTTGAAAGGATAAACAAGATACATAGACCTCTTCTAGTCCAGTTGAACAACAAAAAAGAGCAATTCCAAATCAATAAAATTACACATGAAAGGGGAAACATCACAACAGATAATGAAAACATCCAGATAATCATGAGGGAATACTTTAAAAAAATCTATGCACTACTAAATTTGAAAACTCAAGAGAAATGGATGAATACCTGAAATCATGGAAATCAACAAAGCTTAACCAAGAAGACATAGACAACTTAAATGGACCCATATTATATGAAGAAATTTAAACTGTAATAACAATCCTCCCAACTAAAAAAAAGCCCAGAGATTCATGGCAGAATTCTATAAGGCATTTAAAGAGGACTTACAACTATTATTACTCAAATTACTCAAGAAGATAGAAACAGAGAGAAATCTCCCAAATTCCTTCTATGAAGCCAGCATCACTCCCATACCAAAAATAGGCAAAGATACAACCAAAAAAGAAAACTATAGACCCATTTCATTAATGAACATAGATGCAAATATTCTCAACAAAATAGTTGCATACAGGCATACATCGAAAATATCATCCATCATGACCAAGTCAGATTCATACCAGATATGCAGAGATGGTTCAACATACATAATTCAACAAATGTCATAAAGCACAGAAAAGGACTGAAAGACAAAAACTACATGGTCATCTCAATTGATGAGGAAAAGTCTTTGACAAAATTCAATATTCCTGCATGTTTAAATTCCTAGAGTGAATTGGACTGGAGGGAACATTCCTCAACATAATTAAAGACATATACAACAAACCCACAGCCAACATTATTCTAAGTGGAGAAAAATAAGAAGCATTCACCTTAAAGTCAGGAACCCAGCAAGGATGACCCATGTCCCCACTCCTCAATATAATTCTTAAAATGTTCACTAGAGCAATAAGAGAAGAAAAGGAAATTAAAGGAATACTAATTGGAAAGGGGGAGGTCATACTATCCCTTTTTGGCAGACAACATGATAGGTTACTTAAGGGACACCAGAATCTCCACCAGAAAACTCCTATAAACAAATAATAGTTTCAGTGAAGTGGTAGGATATAAAATAACCTAGAAAAATCAGTAGCTTTTCTTTATACCAAGAACAAGCAAGTGGAGAAGGAATACAAGGAGACCTTCCCATTCAAAATAGCCTCAAAAAAATAAACAAAATATCTAGGAATAAACCTGACCAAAGATATTAAAAATCTCTACAATGAAAATGTTAAATCCCTGAAGGAGATTGAAGAAGACATCAGAAGGTGGAAGGTCCTCCCATGATCAAAAAATTAATCTAGTAAAAGTGACCATCCTGTCCAAAGTAATATACAGATTCAATGCAAACCCAATGAAAAACTCCATGAGCTTCTCCATAGACATAGAAAAAAAAACCTAAATTTCATCAGGAAAAAAAAACCAGATAGTCAAAGCAACCCTAAGCAAAAAAAGAAAAATAAAATAAAATAAATAAAAAGCAATGTGGGGATGGGGGTTGCTATACCATATTTCTAACTATATTACAGGGATATAGTGATAAAACAGCCTGGTATTGGTACAAAAACAGACCCATAGATCAATGTAACAAAATTAAAGATCCAAACCTGAGTATCCACACTTTCAGCTACCTTATATTTGACAAAGGGGCCAAGAAGACTCAATGGAGAAAAGACAGCATCTTCAGCCAACAGTGTTGGCAAAACTGGATCACCACTTGTAGAAGAATATAATTAAAACCCTAACTCTCTCCCTGTAAAAGAAAATAAACTCCAAATAGATCAAAGACCTCAGTGTGAAACCCAAAACTCTGAAAATTATATAATAAAATATTTGCAGTAATCTATAAGACATAAGCAGCAGAAAACACTTTTCTAAATCAGACACCATCTGTGCAGGAAATAAGGTCATAATTGATAAGTGGGATATTATTAAACTCAAGAACATCAAGTACAGTGAAAGACAGAATCAAAGAAGTGAAGAGAAAAGCCACAGAGTGGGAGGAAACCTTCACCAGTGATACATCTGACATAGTATTAACATCCAGAATATATAAACTACTCAAAAAAAAAAAAAAAAAAAAAAAAAAAAAAAAAAAAAAAAAAAAAAAAAAAAAAAAAAAAAAAAAAGAAAAAGAAAAAAAAAGGAGCATGAGATAGAGGCAGGCGGATCTCTGTGAGTTCGAGGACAGCCTGGTCTACAGAGTGAGCTCCAGGCCAGCTGGGACTAAAAAGAGACCCTGTCTCAAAAATACAAAAAATAACAAAACAAACAAAAAAATCCAAACAAAAAAACAAACAACCCAAAAAACCCAAAGGAGCAAGAAAACAAATGACCTACTCAGAAGATGGAGTAAAAAACTAAACAGAGAACTTTACAAATGAAGTAATAATAGCTGAGAAACATCTTAAAAAGTATTCCACATTGCTAATAATTAAGTAAATGCAAATTAAAACCAGTTTAAGGTGTCATAAAAAAACAAGGGACACCAAATACTGAAGAGGTTGTGGGGAAAGGGGAACATTCATTCACTGCTGTTGGGAATGCAAACTCCTGCAACCCCTATGGAAATCAGTGTGGAGAACTCTGAAAAAAACTCAAAATGAGCCTACCACCTGACCCAGTCATACCGCTCCTGGGTATATACCCAAAAGACTCATCCTACTTCAGAGAAACATACACATCCATGTTTATTGTAGCTCTCTTCACAACAGCAAAGAGCTGGAAGCAACCCACATGTCCCTCAACACACAAGTGGATAAAGAATATGTGGTACATCTACGCAATGGAATTCTATGCAGTGGTAAAGTCAGATGACATCATGAACTTTGCAGGTAAAGGGATGGACTTAGAAACCATTATGCTAAGTGCCAAAACAGTCTCAGAAAATGAAATGATGTATGATGTCCTTCATTTCATCTCTAGTTGTAAAGCAAACTGAATAATTTTTTTTTGTTCTTTCATTCTTAGTAAATATAATACTTGATGTTACTCATAAATTTGCTATGTAATGTAAGAATGTAAAATAATATTTTTTCTTTGCCTGCATACAATTTTTTGAATCCCTAAAAAAATTGAAATGTCAACTTAGAGAAGCAGAAACTGGGTTATGATTGTGAAATAAAGAAAGAAGATGGATTGAGCAGAAAAAGTGGTGGCTTTATGGAGCACCAAGAAGAACTCCAAAGTGCTGGATGACTTGCAGGTCTCCACTGTGTCCATTTATACATGCCCATTGCAATGCTGCATTATCCTGTTACAAAAGTGTTGTGACTAGGAGAGATCAGATATAGTGGACTAAGTATCTCAATTCTTGTAAATGAACATCAATTCACAGTGCCTTTACTTAAAAACCAATTCAAAGAAAGCAGTATGGCACTGGAAATAGGTTTCAGAAGTGAAGAGCCCATACAGATCTTCCGAGTGGGGTAGCCAGCACCCATGTCTTATGGCTCACAACCACTTATAGCTCCAGCCTAAAGGATCCTCTGCCATCCATGGACACCTGCATTCACATACACCAACCAACACACACACACACACACACACACACACACACACACACAGTTATAAGTAAAAAGTAAATCACTTTTTAAATATAAAGCAATTTGTTCCCTAAGACACGCAGCAAAGAAGGCACGTACTTGCAGGTGCTTTGTAGATCTAAAGGTGGCAAATAAGATGATAAATCCTCCTCTAGATTAATTGAAACAATAATTCTATATTCCTGAAATACATGATTTTAGATAGAGTATTAAGACCAATAATCACAAATGAAAAGGCTTGAATATTGAACTTCATTAAAATTAAACATATTTGTGGATTTAAAAAAGATGAAGAAAATAACAAAGAAAGGCACAGAGTGGGAAAAGATGCTGAACCTGACAGAAATCTTTTAACAAGTACACTGCTGCCAGGCGTGGCTGCGCACACCTTTAATCCTAGCACTTGGGAGGCAGAGGCAGGCGGATCTTTGTGAGTTTAAGGCCAGCCTGGTCTACAAAGTGAGTTCCAGGACAGCTGGGGCTCCAGGTAGACCCTGTCTCGAAAAGACCAAAAAATAAATAAATAAATAAATAAATAAATAAATAAATAATAAACAAGTACACTGCTGACTAAATGGAGTGTATTGAGTCATGTCTCAGTTTTGACCACTGAATATTAATTACTCTGTAGTTACATGGAGTATGTGTGTATCAAATGATACAGCACCAATAGAACATAAATAATTCCTCAACGTGTTGGCAACATAGCTCACTGGATTTGAGCATGTGCCACACAAGCATGAGGACTTGAATTCATATTCTAGCACACACATCAAAACCTGGGTATGACTGTGTGTGCTTGGGACTCCAGTGCTGAGGAATACTGGTTGGAGTCAGAACCAGTGGGTTCCCCAGTCCCGCCTGGCACACAGCAGTGGCAGGGCCCAGACCAGCCGAGCTGCAGAGACTGCGCCACATCTGGTAGGGGATTGTGGGAAGGAGAAGCTAGGTCCACCTGGCGCACAGCAATGGCCAGGCCCAGACCAGCCGAGCTTCAGAGACTGTGCCACCTCTGGTAGGGGGCTGTGGGAAGGAGAAGCAGCGGCCAGGCCCAGACCAGCTGAGCTGCAGGGACTGCGCCACATCTGGTAAAGGATTGAGAAAGAGAAGCTAGGCCCGCCTGGTACACCGATTGGCATCGGAATACAGGCCAAAAAAAAAAAAAAAAGGGAAACCTTCATGCCAGGGACACGAGAAGGGATAACATGGGAAAGGTGTAGGATAACTCCACTCCAAGCTCTACCAACCCTGTTGGGGATAGCTACAGAGGGATCGCTCTGGAGGTGACCCAAGAAACAGATCTTAGAGGAATAATTGCAGACCTATGCAGAGAAATTAAAGAAAACAAAGAAGAAGCCTGAGAACTAAGGAGAGAGAATGAAAAACTCAAAAAGGACCGACAGGGAACTAAAGGAATAGAATGACAAACTCCAGAAAGAACTGCAGGGAGAAAAAAAACAAACTCCAGAAGGAAGTAGGAACACTGAAAAAGGAAGCCAACCAGTGAAGTAAGGAGCATCAAGAAGAGCTTGAGAAGCTTAAAAAGGAACTGGAAATACTAAAGAAATCACAGGATGAAATGAAAAAGGAAATAGAACACTCATCCAATCAAGAAGGAAGGAAAGGAAAAAGCCTCAGAAGTAGAATGGAGGAAGCAGAACAAAGAATATCAGACCTGGAAGATAAAACAGAGCAACTCAAAAGTTCAAATAAAGATTATAAAAAATTTAAAAATACACAAAAGTGGAATAACCAGGAAATATGGGACACTATGAAAAAAATCAAATCTCTGCATCACAGGAATAGAGGAAGGAGAAGAATCTCAAGAGAATAGTATTGATCAGATCTTCAACAGAATAATAGATGAACATTTCTCCAAATTAAAATTAGACAAACCCATACAAATACAAGAACCACATAGAACTCCAAACAGAATCAAAAAAGAAACTCCCCACACCATATCATAGTTAAAATGCTAGACACCCAAAACAAAGACAAAATTCTGAAGGCTACAAATGAAAAACAAGTCACATACAAAGGGAAACCCATCAGAATCACAACTGACTTCTCAGCACAAACCATGAAAGCAAGAAGAACATGGAGCAAAGCATCCCCAGGGCTAAAGGACTATGGATGCCTACCCAGAATAATATACCCAGCAAAAATGTTGATTATAGTTGAAGGAGAGAGAAAAATCTTCCATGAAATAAACATGATTATAGAATACATGTCCGGAAAACCAACTCTTCAGAAAATACTTGAAGCAATTCAAAGGGCAGAAGAGAGGAGCAACTATCCCCAAACACCTAGGAAAAGAAACTAATAAAAACATAACCTTAGGAGTAGAATCAGAAGCTAAAAGTCCAAATGGATAAAGTGAAAGGAATCAACATCCATCTTTCAATTATAACCTTAAATATTAATAGACTAAACTCCCCAATCAAAAGAAATAGACTGGGCGAATGGATTAGGAAACAAAATCCATCTATATACTGTCTACAAGAACCCATCTCAGTTTCAAGGATAGGCACCAACTTAAGGGGAAGGGATGGAAGAAAGTATTCCAAGCAAAAGGTAACAAAAAAAAAGCAGTTGTTGCTATTCTAATATCAGAAAAAATAGACTACAAGGCAAAAGAAATAAAAAGAGACAAAGACGGCCATTACATCTTTATTAAAGGAACAATTGACAATGAAGATCTCACAATCATGAAAATATACACACCAAACTCTGGTGCACCAAACTTTATAAAGAAAATTCTTCAGGATCTCAAGGCACAGAGTAACCACAGCACATTATTAGTAGGGGACTTCAATATCCCACTAAGTCCTTTAGACAGATCAACAGGACAAAGGATAAACAGAAAGACATCTTAACTGCATGATACAATACACCAAATGGACTTCACAGACATCTATCGAATATTCCACCCAAACATGAGAGAATACAGCTACTCAGCAACCCGTGGAATGTTCTCCAAAATAGACCATATACTGGGACACAGGAAAAAAACTCAACAAAATACAAAAAGATTAAAATAATCTCATGCATTCTATCAGACCACAGTGCAATAAAACTCAATATCAACACCAGGATAAGCCCTACAACTTACAAGAACACATGGAGACTAAATAACACTCTCCTGAATAATGAATGGGTCAAGGAAGAAATAAAAAAAGAAATAAAAACTTTCCTGGAACAGAATGACAATGATAATACAACACAACAAAACCTATGGGACACTTTAAAAGCAGTCTTAAGAGGGAAGTTTATAGATCTAAGCGCCTACAAAAAAAAAACAAAAAAAACAGAAAGAGCACAAGTGAACGATCTAACACTGCAGCTAAAAATACTTGAGAGACAACAACAAATGAACCCTAAATGCAGCAGACAAGAAGAAATGACAAAAATCAGAGTAGACATCAATGAAATAGAAACAAAGAAAAACATACAAAAAAAATCAATGAATCCAAAAATTGGTTTTTTGAGAGAATAAACAAGATAGACAGACCTCTAGCCCAGTTAACCAATGAAAGAAGGAACAATTCCAAATCAATAGAATCTGTGATGAAAGGGGAAGTATCACAACAGACAATGAAAAGATCCAGACAATCATAGGGGAATACTTCTAAAACCTATACATTTCTTCTAAGTTTGAAAACTTAGAAGAAATGGATTAATATCTGAAATCCTAGGAATCACCAAAGCTCAACCAAGAAGAGATCAACAGCCTAAATAGACCAATAATATATGAAGAAATTGAAGATTTAATAAGAAGCCTCCCAACCAAAAAAATGCCCAGGCTCAGATGGTTTCACGAGAGAATTCTATAAAATATTTCAAGAAGACTTACAACCATTACTACTCAAGTTGTTTAGAAGGATACAAACGGAGGAAGTTCTCCCAGATTCCTTCTATGAAGCCAGCATCATGCTATTGCCAAAACCAGGCAAAGATACAACCAAAAAGGAGAACTATAGACACATATCCTTAATGAACACGGATGAAAAAATTCTAAATAAAATACTTGCAAATCGCATACAAACCCACATCAAGATCGTCCACCATGACCAAGTTGGATTCATACCAGAAATTCAGGGATGGTTCAACATAAGAAAATCAATAGATAGCATCAAACATATAAATGGACTGAAGGACAAAAACTATACAATCATCTCAATTGATGTGGAAAAAGCCTTTGACATAATCCAGCATCCCTTCATGCTTAAAGTTCTATAGGGAATTGGATTGGAGGGATCATTCCTCAATGTAATCAAAGCCATATACAGGAAACCCACAGCCAATATCATCCTAAATGGGGAAAAGACTGAAGCATTCCCCTTAAATGTAGGAACATGGCAAGGCTGCCCCCTGTCACCACTCCTTTTCAATATAGTGCTTGAAACTTTTGCTAGGGCAACAAGGCAAGAAAAGGAAAATAAAGGAGTTCTAATTTTAAAAGACGAACTCAAGCTATCTCTTTTTGCTGATGATATGATCTTTAACTTAAAGGATGCTAAGAACTCCACCAGAAAACTCCTAGAAATGCTTAAGAGCTTCAGTAACATGGCAGGATACAAAATAAAGCTAGAAAAATCAGTAGCCTTTCTTTCCACCAACAACAAGCAACTGAAGAAGGACTACAAGGAGAGTTTCCCACTCACAATAGCCTCAAAAACAATAAAATACCTAGGAACAAACCTAACCAAAGACACCAAGGATCTCTACAACAAAAATTTTAAACCCCTGAAAAAGGAAATTGAGGAAGACATCAGAAGATGGACAAACCTCCCATGCTCATGGATTGGGAAAATAANAAGGAAGAAAATAAAATAACATTTTAAAAAAAAAAAAAAAAAAAAAAAAAAAAAAAAAAAATCAATACAACACAACAAAACCTATGGGACACTTTAAAAGCATCTTTACAGAGGGAAGTTTATAGATCTAAAGCGCCTACAAAAAAAAAAAAACAAAAAAACAGAAGAGCACAAGTGAAGATCTACCACTTGCAGCTAAAAATCTTGAGAACAACAACAAATGAACCGTAAAGTGGCGCAGACAAGAAAAATGAAAAATCGAGAGCATATATACTATAAAACTCAAAGAAAATAACATCAAAAAAATAAAATAAAAAAAATCAAGATAAAAAAAAATTGTTAAGAAAACAAGATAGACAGACCGCTATGCCCATTAACCATGAAAAAGGACACATACCAACATTCAATAGAATTGTGAGAAAGGGGAAATATTCACAACAGCACAATGAAAGAGATCCAGACATCATATGGGAATACTTCTAAAACCTATACATTTCTTCTAAGTTTGAAAACTTAGAAGAAAATGTGATTAGATATCTGAAATCCTAGGAATCACCAAAGCTCAACCAAGAAGAGATCAAAAGCCTAAAATAGAGCAATAATATAGAAGAATTGAAAGATTAATAAAAGCCCTCCCCAAGCCAAAAAAATGGCCCAGCTGCAGATGGTTTCGACGAGTAAGTTCTATAAAATATTTCAAGAAGACTTACAACCATTACTACATCAGTGTTTGTTTTAGAAGGATTACAAACGGAGGAGTCCTCCAAATTCCTTCTGATGAAACGCAGCAGCACTTGCTATTGGCAAAAACCAGGCAGAATACAACCAATAAATAGAACTATAGACACATATCCTTATGAACACGGAATGAAGAAATTTCTAAATAAAATACTTGCAAATCGCATACCAACCCACATCACACTACGTCCACCCATGCCAAGTTGGATTCATACAGAAAGTCAGGGATGGTCAACATAAGAAATCATAGATAGCATCAAACATATTAAATGACTGAAGGACAAAAACTATACAATCATCTCATTGGATGTGGAAAAGCCTTTGACATAATCAGCATCTCCCTTCATGCTGTAAGTTTATAGAGGAATTGTATTGGAGGGATCAGTTCCTCCAATGTAATCAAACCATAAACAGATAAACCCCACAGCCATATTTCCTAAATGGGGAAACGACTAGCGAAAATTCCCCTTAAATGTAGGAACAAGGAACGAAGGCTGCCCACGGTCACCACTGCACCCTTTCTCAATATAGTGCTTGAAACTTTTGCTAGTGGCAACAAGGCAAGAAAGGAAAATAAAGGGGTTCTAATTTAAATAGCGAAATCGCAGCTATCTCTTTTTGCTGAATGATATGATAAGTTTTAGCTTAAAGGATGCTTAAAAACTCACCAGACAACTCCTAGAAATGCTTAAGACTTCAGTAACATGGCAGGATCAAAATAAAGCTAAGAAAAATCAGTAGCCTTTCTTTCCACCCAACACAAGCAACTGAAGAAGAGACTACAAGGAGAGTTTTCCCACTCCAATAAGCCTAAAAACAATAAAAATTACCTAGGAAACAAACCTAACCAAAGACCACGCAAGACCCTGTCTCAAAAAGACCCAAAAAAAAAAAAAAAAAAAAAAAAAAAAAAAAGGATCTCTATATGAAAAATTTTAAACCCCTGAAGAAGGAAATTGAAGAAGATGGACAAACTTCCCATGCTCATGGATTGGGAAAATAAATTTAGTAAAAATGTCCATTCTACCCAAACTCTTGTACAGATTTAATGCAATCCCAATCAAAATCTCCCAGAGTTTCTTCACAGGCTTGGAAAAAACATCCTTAATTTCATTTGGAAAAACAAAAGACCCCCAATAGCCAAAGCAACCCTGAGTGAAAAGAGAAATACAGGGGGGAATCTCTATACCAGACTTCAAACTATACTATAGGGCTATAGTCATAAAAACAGTGTGGTACTGTTCTTGGTGCCACCACTGCCACAATTTGGGTTTGGGTCCCTGATTCCTTCACATTGCTGTATTTGTCACTGCATTTTATCACAA
This sequence comes from Rhizomys pruinosus, assembly GCA_009823505.1. Taxonomy (NCBI): domain Eukaryota; kingdom Metazoa; phylum Chordata; class Mammalia; order Rodentia; family Spalacidae; genus Rhizomys; species Rhizomys pruinosus. The sequence continues at coordinate 1,601,826 of VZQC01007230.1, forward strand.
CAAAAAGAAAATAATGAAGATATCATCATCAACACAACCACAGGGATTTTTTTTCTAATCACCTATGATCACTAAATACACTCTACAGTCAAGACTAATCCTTACAGTGTTGCTTTCTCTCTACTGTTCTCTAAATGTGAAATGTACATTATGGTTTCCTGTGTTTGAATGCCTCTGACATTCCTTAGGAAGATATCTAAGCTTTAAGATATAGATACTAACTAAAGGAGGGAAGTGAGTCATTGAGGGTGGTCCTCAATGTTTAAGAGTTTGGCTCTACTTCCTCTATAATCCACTTTCTGTTCCATGAAGATATGAAATAAGGAGTCTCTGCTGCAAGCTCCACTGTGGACCCACTTGGCTCCATATCTTCCTCCTCATGATTCACTCTTCATCCTCAAACTCTAAGTCAAAATACTACTTTCCTCACTTAAATTGATTCTTTTCAGGTATTTTACACAGCTAGAAAGGTAATTAATACAATATCATACACATTACCATGCATCATTAATTGTTGTGTTTTTTTTTTCCTTTTGAAAGTCAAGTATTTTATGAAACTATTCAAAATGATAAAAGTGGCTTCTTTGCCTCTAATAAATTTTAGCACTCATCACTTCTTTGTTTACATGTATAGGTTTATGTTTCCACATAGCATTAATTTTTCTCTGCTCCCAAAAGACAATTTTATGCTCCTTCCAGAGGACATTTGTCTTTTTCTTATTCAGTTTAAAGTTCATGAGTATATAACATTTGAATTTAAGTACTAAAGATTTAGATTTAAAGATCAAAGACTTTGGGGGCTGGAGAGATGGCCTAGCGGTTAAGAGCACCGACTGCTCTTGCAGAGGACCCGGGTTCGATCCCCAGCACCAACATGGCGTTTGACAACCGTCTGTAACTCCAGTTCCAGGGGAAACCGAGACTCTCTTCTGACCTCCGCGGCATTGCACAACATGGGCACGCAAACCTACATGCAGACAGTCCATTCATACACATAAATAAATAAATAAAATTAAAAAAAATAAAGATCAAATACTTTAAAATACAATGCTTAAGGAAATTTTGTTTTCCAATTCAAAACTTTAAAACCACCTTCAATCTTCCAAACAAAATTTTAAGCAAATGTTTTTCTAAAAAAGTGATTTAAATGGGACCAGCTTTATCACAGAATATTGGAAAATGCTTAAGTTCTGTTAAAAAAAATACCAAGAAAATTAAATGAAAGATGATACTGCAATCCTGACATAAAACAGCCACTGTTAAATTGTAACCACTTGAACTGACTGTAGTACTTGTTTCACAGGTGACTCTTTTCATACAATTTTCTTTAGACCTACTCTTATGTCAAAGTGATATCAAATGTATCTTTTGGATGCACATCATACAGAGGTGTGTGAGATCCGTTTGGCACACATTCTAACAAGCCAGCACTTCAGGGAAAATTCTAAGTCATCTTATGATCACCACCTGCCAGGAATCCAGCACAGAGATGTGGGGTCAGTCTAGAAGCCATAAAGTAAGGGAAAAAAAAGTCTTTGGGATTTACTTTATTAAACTTCAATAGAATGCAGATGGGAGAAATATAGAGGACAATGGTGAGTGTGGAAAACGACCAAGGATATATTCAGCTAATTTCAAGAATTATATGAAACTGGGTATGTGGCTTGGAACATTGGGGCAATGTATGAAATTGTACCATAGCAAATGTATAGCTCACCTGATTATGATGACAAATAAAATGGAAAAATCAACGGGCAATTTGGTTCATAAAATTATTAACAAAACTTACAGAGGACATGATAAAAAAAGGAATGCATAAAATAAAATATATGTAATCAAGGTGTGGTGGCACATACCTGTAACCTCAGCTACATGGGAAGCTGAGGCAGGAAGATCAGGAGTTCGGAGTCATCCTGGACTTGTAAGACCTCTGAAAGTAAGAGAGAGAGAGAAAGACAGAAGAAAAAGAAGAATTTATTTATAATCTCAGTGGGAAAATCTTTTCATCTAGAAACTATAAAATAATACTAGCTTTACTACTTAAAGAGAAAAATGTATGCTTGGAATTGAAGCAGTATTGATTTTTAAGTTACAAATGACTCACAGAAATTTAAATGCAAACAGCTATTATGTATGAGAAAAATATTCACGTTCACAAGAGAAAAGTTACAGTAAATACCATGTGAATTCCCTTATTGATTATAAAAAGAAAGTTGTTAGATACATTTTCCTTCATGCCACAAGATTATCAGCATTATATCAAAGAAGATGGAAATAGTCCTCAAAAGATGAATTACAAAGTAAAAATTAAGATGGTAGAAAAAATATTCTGAATAATTCAGATACTATATTCTTATATTTTGCATGTATAATATATAGCACATTCTGATTTATTTTTATTGCTCCATAGTTTTCTCATTTATTTTTCTAATTTCTTGAACTCTAAATGATTCTTGGTCAGTGCAGGTATCCACACATTCTTAACAATCTAATAAGTCCAATGTCTGACCTCTTGAAGTATGCTCTCCAAATAGTGTATTGAATCATTGATGGTTTTGCTATAGTGAAGGCCACCCAAAATGCTATTTTGGGGGGCATGACTTTAGACCCAGCACTTGGAAGCAGAGGCAGATGGATCTCTATGCTCTCAAGGGAAGCTTGGTCTACATAGAGAGCAATGCCAAGCCACTGGGACCTAAAGGAGGATATATAATATAATATATATATATATGGCCATTTTACAGCATTTCGAAATTCAGATTGTCAACATCATGATTAGGAAAAAATATTATTCACTTTTTAGTAAAAATATTAGCTAGGTGTATTAAGCACAAGTATATTTTTTTCATAATTTTCATTTTTTTCATAGTGTTCCTATAATTGGTAGTCGGATCTTTATGTCTCATTGTATGTACTTTCTGCCAAACTGTAAAAGTGTTGAAATTTATATAAATAAGAAAATATTCATATCACTTCAACTCTACCATAATTTGTTCAGCTTCTCATCTGTATCCAATGACCTCATTATCCAAGTGATGAGGTGAAATTTCACTTATTGTTTCTTCAGGATTTTCCTAGATTAAATGATATAATGTATAATTTAAATGCATGAAGGTATATTATCCTCTTGAAAGCTTCTGAAATTGAATCAACAAATACTGCAGCATCCTTAAACAATTTGCTTTTACTATATTGACGCTCAAAAATTGAACTAAAAAATGTTTGTTAAGTAGCCAGCCAGTTATAAACTTAATTGTATTTATAAGTAGTTTTCCATAAGGAAAGATGTCCTTGGTCCCATAAAATGTTTCTATATTATCAAAGGCCATTTTGAAAACGGATTTTTTTAACCTTTTGAATCTCTCATAGAAGTCATCCTAACTTCAGTTCAGAGACTAGTTTTGCAGTTGAGGGAAGATTGTGGCTAGAACGTGAAAATTATATTAATTTTGAGTGGCATTAATGCATAGAGAAAACCACAGTTTTCTAAAGACAACATGATCTTTTAAGACTTAGACAAGTACAGTGACAATCAATGTCATCATACCTCAGGGGCAACTAATTAGCAGCTCAGAAAGAGTCACCCTACTAAATATACAAGACTGTTTTTCAAAGAGGTGATCAGTCCTCAGTAGATTCTAGATTGGATAGAAAAAGCGGGGATGGGTTTCTCACAGACTTAGTAGCTTTGACCTAAACCTCTATTTGGTGTTGTATTATACAGTGTTCACAGTGGATTGACCCTCCATTAAATAATCTTTAAGGACATTATCTTCCTTTTCATTTGTTCTTAGTTGCCATTGTTTTCCACTCTTGATAAAGAATTGCAAAGTCAAGCTGATAATCAGGAAATACATTTGTATAAGAGCTTTACTCTAGCTGGGCGTGGTGGTGCACGCCTTTAATCCTAGCACTTGGGAGGCAGAGGCAGGCGGATCTTTGTGAGTTCAAGGCCAGCCTGGTCTACAGAGTGAGTTCCAGGACAGCTGGGACTACAGGGATACCCCGTCTCGAAAAGACAAAAAAAAAAAAAAAAAAAAAAAAAAAAAAAAGACGTGACTCTAGTTTGGCTGATTTTTGTCTTTCCTTTCAGACTCGTCAAAATGGTCGATGCCACCAAAACAAAAGATTTTCTGGATGTAGCTGTTCTACATAGCAACCCATGCAACTTGGAATATTAATGTGTCCTATGCATTCTGGGTGAAATGACATAATCACAATGAAAAATATTTTTCCATACAAATATGTGAACTAAGGCATTAGAGCATTTTTTACAAAACATTAAGTATCAGTTCATGGTTGCTAATCAATACCAAAATGATAACATAACTGCCTTGTAATATTTTCTAAAACTTTATTAACTATGTATATGGGGAATACATTTTCAGGCACTAGAATCCTTTTCATTTATAGTTAAGGCCACTTGACCAGATCAATACACATGTGTCAAAATTTGATATGTAAGTGTATTAGTAACTTTTCTCGTTACTGTGAATATACACCACATGACAAGAGGGAACTTTAAAAGGAGGGTTTATGTTTAGAGCTTAGATTAGAGTCCATTGTGGCGGAGGCATGAGGGTGCTGAAGCGGACAGAAAGCACGAGGGTTACAGTCATGCATACAGCCACCGTCGAGAGAGAGAAACACATGGGGACAACAAGCTTTGTTGAACTCACTAAGCCCCCCCCCCCCCCCCAATGACATACTTCCTCCAGCACTGCCATAGCCATAGCTTCTAAGTCCTCCAAGAACAGTGCCACCAACTGGAGACAAAATGCCTGAATACTTAAAGCCTATGGGGGACATTATCATTCAACCACCACAGTAAGGTTATTAATATGATGCAGTGTTTAAGTTCTAATGACAAAATTCACAGAACAAGAATTAGCTTAAGTATTAGCTCACAAATTCTGTGATTTGGTTTAGGATTAACTGCCTTTAAATAAAAATAATAGCTGGGCTTGGTGATGCATGCCTTTAATCCTAGCACTTGGGAGGCAGAGGCAGGCAGATCTTTGTGAGTTCAAGGCCAGCTTGGTCTACAGAGTGAGTTCCAGGACAGCTGGGGCTACAGGGAGACTCTGTCTCGAAAAGACAAAAAATAAAATAAAATAAAAATAATAACAGTACCTGGCCATTCCTTGACCTTCTTTGCATCAGGCATTCTTCACGTGCTTCTCCCTCTGTACTAGGGTATGAGCATCATGTGTTTCAGTGCTTGGTGTGACTGAATAACATTTGTTTTTTGTTTTTTTTTTTATTTTTTTAACAATTTTTTATTTATTTCTGTATGTGTATGAATGTACTGTCTGCATGCAAGTTTGTGCACCCGTGTCGTGCAATGCCACGGAGGTCAGAAGACGGCGTCGGATTCCCCTGGAACTGGAGTTCTCCTGGAATTGGAGTTTCAGACGGTTCTCAGCCACCATTTGGGTGCTGGGGATCGAACCCGGGTCCTCTGTAAGAGCAGTTGGTGCTCTTAACTGCTAGGCCATCTCTCCAGCCCAAACTAATATCAGATAGTTTTACAATTCTTCTAGATGTGTCAAGGTTAATCTAGCAACCATTACTTTCTGAGATCCAATGCTGAATAATCAGTAGGCTTATAAGACAAGTCCAGAATTTCTGGAAGGATTCTAGTCAAAGAATATAAAGTGAGATATTGCTTATAAGTCGCATGTGGAGTATGACTTCCAGTACTTCCAAAACAATGTCTAACCTTTTTCCAACTTTTCTTAGACAAAGGAAGTAGTAAGGAATGGTAAGTAAGGACTTCTTGGGATACATCTATGCTATTTAAAAGGAAATGTCTAGACATAAGCATTTGCCTTAGAAACAGAAAGAACTGAGATTCCAAATCATGACAATCATTCATACCTGAACAAGTCCCCACAACTTTGCCCCTTAGCTATTTCATGAAAGTGTGCAGTTTCAAAAAGCACAGCCTTCAACCTCAATGACTCTAAATGAGGAGAGAGCTTGTAAGGAAAATGTGACCTCTGCAATCACACTGCACCTCCTGTCATGTAGTGTGGCAGGCCATCTGGAGAACTTGGATGTCACTCATCATGTTTGAGCAGGAGGCAGGGTCAGAGCATTTGGAGCACCAATGAGAGGGGTCAAAACTCTCTGACTAAGGAGCAGGCCAATCATTCTGCCCTGCAGAGTTTCACAAATCCAGCCCCAGCAGATAGGCCCTGAGTAACTCACCAGGTGATAGGATCTACATTATAAACATTGTGGAACTTGTTTGCAGTATCAGACTACAACATCTAAGTACTAAAGTTAGTTACAACCATCACACTTTACATTGTGATTCACAGAACAGTCTGACATGCATAATTTTATTAAAACACACCACAGATATATGCATTCTCTTATATTTCATAGTTTTACCAATGAGTTCTGAGCAAAGGATGCTCATTCATAAAATATTGATGAGGTATGAGTGTAATGAAATTTCCTGAGTTCCTGGGTTAAGCCAAGTATTAGGAGGCATCTTGATATCTCCTAGGGATCAGGAATATATTTCCTTTCCCCAGCTTCCTCTTCAATGGCACTGGCGCCCACCACTCACCTGACACTCATCAAACTCCAGAGACTCCCTTAAAGGAAGGACAGCATGCACAGGGATTCATCTTTGTGAGCAGGCATGGGAGATTAATGGAGAACAGCTGCATCCCAAGCTTCTTCTTTATGGTGAGCTGATAAAGGATAGATTGTTCACAAGGTGAAACGAAGTGTGAAAACACGTCTGAATCTTTGAAACACGACCACAGATGACAGCAAATAACTATGCCAATAAGCTTTGGAGACATATTGCAATTATGCCACCATGGCCCACTCTATATGAAAACAGAACACAATTATAGAGCTAAATAGCATTCATTTAACATTTATTAAATCCGTATTGTGTTCCAAACTCTTTGTTAAACTTTGAAAATTGAAAACAAATACATCCCAGTCCCTCTCCTTCAGGAGCTCATATTCTGATGGTCTGTGTTTTAAAATTTAATAGAGCCATGCAAAAGTGATAGGATCTAATGGTATTGAAAGTTTGTTGTGGGCTGGAGAGATGGCCTAGCGGTTAAGAGCGCCGACCGCTCTTGCAGAGGACCCGGGTTCGATCCCCAGCACCCACATGGCGGCCGAGAGCCGTCTGAAACTCCAATTCCAGGAGAACTCCAGTTCCAGGGGAATCTGACACCCTCTTCTGACCTCCGCAGCATTGCAAGACACGGGTGCACAAACTTGCATGCAGACAGTACATTCATACACATACGGAAATAAATAAAATTAATAATAATAAAAAAGAAAGTTTGTTGTATAATTTTAGGTCTGAGATGTTGAAAGAATGAATAAGGGGTATGGGAATAACAAAGTTTGAGTAAAAGTTTGTTAGCATCACATTGAGAAAAAATATCAACAACTATGATTAGGTAGACAGCTCAGTGGGCAAAGTGTTTGCTGCATAAGCATTAGCACCCATGCAAAAGCTGCCATGGTGGAACCCTGGAGATTGCTGGCCAGTCAATCTACATAAACCAGTAAGTTCCATATTCATTGAGAGGTCCTATCTCAAAAAATAAAATAAGATGCAGAGCAATATAGTAAAACTCCAGCTAGACATTAACATCAGCCTTCCCACTCACACACACACACACACACACACACACACACACGCAGGCATACCCTCACACACATGGGCACATAAACACCCTTACACAGTTCAAATAAATTGTCTAATGAAACTTTGCTGGATAGGTCTGTGGCCATCTGTGCTCTGGTTTTGCGGAGTGCCATCTTTGCCCAGGGGGTGTGTTCTTCTAGTTATATCATCACCAAATTAAAGTTTATCTTTTCATATTTTATTTGTCCAGATACAGCCAATGTCATGAACTTGCTTTATCACACTGGACTATAGAGTATTTTGACTGCTATTTGTCCTCAGCATTTGCATCATCTGGCTCTATGTCCACACATTCCATTCTTACATATATAAGTGCACTTCAGAATTTGAAACCTCCCAAATGCACCCTACCCTAGAAATGGGCTGCTTACACCCTTTTCTTTCTCAATAGCCATAGCTCCTGCAGTATGCAAGGAAGTAGAACATTAGGGAATGAAATTTATAGGGCTACCTAGCTTCATTTTTTATACTCCCTGTGGGTGGCAAAGTGCAAACACAGAAAAAGATGAGAAGTATTTGCCAGATTTTCCAGTCTTTTAATCAGTTTCTGTCACAAAAGGAAATCTACAATATGAAAAATTTGTAATTAGTATAAATTCCCATGCTTAATTTAATGGTATTCACACCTAACTCTGAAGCTAAAGCTTTTTTAGAATCAATAGATTTCCTACTTCTTAAAACCTCTGTCCTCCAGTGGGCAGCTGGAGATGATGGGAAAATTGGCTTCAACAATGGTAGCTAAAAAATTTCATGGCTGAAAGCCTCACAGAGAGTTTCCAACCAAGCAAGACTATATGTTGAGAAACAAAATCTCTGAGGTAAACCCGGTGCCTTGGCCTTCAGTGTTCCAGAAATTGTTCCAGTTTTGAGCATTACTATTTATTTTTATAGAAAATGCACTGAGAGTTATTTTCCCATTAATATTTAACACTTTCAATATATTCCTTAATTTACTAAACAAGGAGCATATAATTCTCTCTTCTGTAGAACACAGCCAAGGTTGTGTACAGATTATTCTGATAAATAATACAGGAATCAGTAACAAAGGAGCAATGTTAACAAAATGGTGGAATAGTTTGCAGACTTTGTCTGCCCAATGTGGTCAACAACTGTTGGATGTAAGCACCTCTGTGGGAGTCTGCAAGTCCAGTAGAAAGCTCCCCACACACTGAAGAGGGTGAAAGAATAATTGCTTTATATACATCATCAAACCCCAATGTCAGCACCATTCAGTGCTGAGGCAAACCCTCTCAGCTTATGATTTCTCCCACAGAGGGAAATGAGAATATATCCATCACCAGGCTCTTGCAGCCTTGAGGAAGATTACTCCTGGGGTCTCCCTCTCTCTCTTATTCCCCCAGAACACTGAGGAAATCAAAACCATATAATTGATTTATCTGCCACTGGATTTGTAGTCAAAATAAAATAGATCATTGTACAAAATAAATGTCTGCAATACTCTGTTCATTGCAATAACCATGTTATTGACACTTTTTAATTATCTACCAACTAATAAATGTATAAAATGTGATTCACCTAAAAATTAAGGCATTCTTACCATATTTGATAATATGGATAAACTTAGAGAACAATATGGTAAAGGAAAGAATCCACATTCAGAGAGGGAAAAATTTAATCATCTCCTATATATGTGAAAACTCAGATGGTCATTCATTAAAGTAGTGTATGATGGTGTTATCCAAGGATCAAGGGGTAGAGAACATGAGGAAAATGAGCCAAATAGTACAAAGTTTACGTTAAGCAAAAGGACTAGATTCTGCGTATTGAATATGCATCGTGACAATAGTTAATTGTATTGTATGTTAAATTGCATTTTTCTGAACTAGAACTTAAATGTTCATTATAAATATAGATGGTTTAATCATCTTAGGATATATATAATTTAATCAGATTTTTGTGAAGCTATATGAACATGATTAAATAGCTACAATTATCAATGGTCGTACCTCAGTAAAACTGAAGAATAAAATGACAGAAGTTGCTTTAGGCTATTAAGCACTTCATTACAAGTATTTGTGAAAATTATCTCACTTAATTTTTATGTCAATCTTTTTTTCCTCTAATGATATATATGAAAAATATCCATGGTTCTTAGGCAAAAAATGCCACTGATCATATCCAAGCATCTCCCTCACCTCCCAGCTGAATCCTGAAACTGCTTTAATTGGAAGATGATGGTTTTCCTATTTGGAAGCAGAGGAAATCCTGCAAGGCCTTTAGAACCTTGCAAAAAGTGACACTTTCCCTCCTGCAATTTCTGGGTCACAAGCCATATCCCACCCAAGCATGCATGGAGCTGGTAGATGAGAGTGACATTAACCCTGGTAGATAGGGCACAACTGTCGCTCATGCTTCTATTAGGAGGGTGGGATGAGTAGGCCTAACCTGATGAGGTAGTTGGCTAGGGCAAAATCCTCCTTGCACATCAGGCTGCCCTTGTTCACATCAGCCAGCTGCCATATCTTCCTTAGTACTATCTCTAGCACCTTGAACCTCACCATCTCCTTCTGGGTGTTGATAAGAGACAGGGGTGTAGATGATCTCTTCATAGGTGGTGTGCTTGCCAACCACCCACTCAACATCCTCACAGCCCTCACCAGCAACCTCACTATAGTGGTACTCAAAGGCCTTATTCATGGTGACTAAAAGGTTCACCCTTCACAGCCTGAGAGTTTATCAGGAACTCCTCCAGGCTAACCATCACCATCATCCACTCTGTGTTGGCAACCAGCAAATCATCAGCCAGTATGTCATCCACCATATCCAGCAGCTTGGACTTGAAGGCCTGAAACTTCTGAAATCCTGTTTTCAGGAGTTCTGGCACTTTGGACAAGCTTGGGGAGCTGCAGGGGGAGATCTGAATATAATTCTCAACCTTCCAGTAGATCTCACTCAGGTATTTTTATTATTTCTTTCACTCACATTTACATTTTCTTGAGGGAGCTGATGCTTTAGGCAGGGACCTTGACAAAGCTGACCCACTTGAAGAGGCCACTGAGCTTTCTGACTGTGGCAGTTTGGCAAGGGACAACATGGCATTTAGGAGATCCTGCTGCTCTGATTCAAAGAGCTTCTCGTTGGTGTGGCTAGAAGGAACTGACAGACCACCCAGGGGATGTTGATGATCTTCTCTAGTGACTATAAGAGGGTCTGTATATGTTAATGAGCTTCAGTGCCTTAATTTGCCCATCTTTTTTCATCAACATGTAGAACCTGTCCTCATGAATTTTGAGGGCACTGATGACCTCTGAGGACTCAGCTGTCCAGCTTGTGGACTTGGAAGATCACCATGATGTGTTCCACATTCTCACAAACTCTTGACGACCAACCACAAAATCATATCTTCAATGATACACTGCTTCCATCTGGACAGGATCTGCGGAATGTGGCTGATGTTGATGCTGTCTAGAACTGGGCTTGGCAGCTCTGAGCATATAAACCTGTTGATGAAGGCATTTGCTGAAGTCACTGAGCTTGTGAAAGGGCTGCAGTGGGTCCATTATGAGTGCATTAGTGAGCACCATGTTCTCCCTAGGGTCATGCATGATTGTGACAAAGAGTTGGTGGCCAGGTCTGGAGGAAGGTGATCTTGCCCATGCTGTACTGAGCAACCAGGAATAGCATGTGCTTATTGTCAAAGTCAGCATTTTCCACTGCAGGTGTGTGGAACTCATGGAAGCAAGAGTCTTCCTCCAGTGGTGGCTGCCAATATACAGCCTTCACACAGTATTCCCACCACTGTCTGAGAGAATCCTGACTCTTTGCAGTGCATATCCTTGCTGACCAAGCTGAACATGCTGCTGGAGAAGCTGGCTGCTGTGGGACAGATTCATTCAGCGAACGGTTCAAAGTCATATGTTCAGAAACTTTTACTTTATACTTGGTTCTTCCATTTCTATTTTGTAGATTAAATACTGATACTTAAAAGAATAAATCCCTAAACAAAAATTATAAACCTAGTGATTTGTAGGCATGGATTTAAATTTTATAGCCTCTCAAATCATGTGTTATACATGCACTTTCAGTGGTGGAGCTTATCCTCTGTGCCTAAGGCTTTTAGTTCTAAATAATAAAATAGTCAATACTAGTTTAAATGTAAAATGGAATTAATAAAAAGCCAGTAATTTTCCATGCAATATTTTTTCACATTCACTATACATAGATCATTTCCATACAAAAGGCATCATAAGTTTTCTTTATCCATTCATCCATCCAACTATTCATCAAAAATTTAGTATGCACCAGCTGTACCCTAGCACTAGTATAGTTGCTGTGGATAAATGAAGGAACAAAGCAGATACAAAAATTCTGTTATCTTGGGATATAAATGAGACCAGAATCTAAGTAAGAAAAATGAGATACAATATATAGGAGATCCAGAAAAGTTAAAATCTAAAAATAAGAATAGAATACAGAAGAAAAATGGGAGGTGACCTCCCCAAAAAACAAGTAAACAAAACCTCCAGATGGTTCCGTCAGAGACCAGGAAGATCTCACAGAGGTAGTGACATACATAATGCTTCGCAGAGGTGAGAATATTCCATGAACATATCCAGGAAAGAAAAGTTAGCCAAAACATCTGATATACATTGTTTGAGTTAGAAGAAATTGATATAGACAAATGAGAAGCTAAGAGATGTCATCAAAGAGGTAATAGAGGCCAGTCCGTGAAAACTGCACTGGATTGCGGAAACAACATTGGAGTTTAACCTGATGAACACAAATACGGAAATCTGAACTAGATGAATGGCAGGTTAACCATGAAAAAGTCGAAAAAATAAGCAAAAGCCAAAAGATAAGGTAATAAACCAGAAGGAAAAACTTCAGCTTCCACATAGAGATGACAGACAGACAGACCAACACACAGACATATGCAAGCACATACACAAAAACATACTGACATGCACACATATATACACATATATACACATACATACACACATATACACATACATAAACACATATATGCACAATTATACTAAAGTTATCTAGAATTTAACGGAATGCAACATATGTCAATACTATGAGAATACTTCCTTATAGATAAAAACCCTCAAAATAAGAAATGAGATTAATTTTGTGATATGGTCGTTTTTTAGAAAATCTTTCAACAAGTATGACTAAAGTACTTTGTTCCATACTCCTTGGAAGTTTTTGCTTGTTTTGAAACAGGGTTTCCTGCTTCCCTTGTTGGCCTTGAACTTCCTATATAGCAGTGAATAACCTTGAACTTCTGATTCACTCACTTCCAACTCCCTAGAGCTGAGGTTACGAGCCCAAACCACCATGCTCAGTTTCTGTGATGCTGGAGGTTGAATCCAAGGCTTCCTGGAGGCCAGGAAAGCACACTTTCAAATGAGCTGCATCCACAGACACAGACAGTACCATTTACTACAAATTTTATCCATATTTTCTGAATTGAAAGCCACACATAGTTGAGCACTAACTTCCAAGGAGTACAAAAATGGCTGATTTTTTTAGCTGATTTTAAAAGCAAAGAACACATAGGTTAATTAAAGGTTTAAATTATATAAAAAATTTCCTTAACAAAGTTAAAATGGCAAATTCCTATGAAAAGTTGTATAATGAATTATTGTATATAGACACATGAGAAACAACAGTTACTTTGTCAGAGCTAAATTTTAAAGGGTTCAGGTAATAATTACAACCCCAAAGAAATATGTGATTGTTATAAAAAGAAAAATATATAGATGTATGCAGAAGAGAGGAAAATGAGTATATGTCATTTGTACATAGAAAACAATTCATGATAAAAAATCCAAATGATTAGAAAAAGAACATACTGTATAAATGCAGAAGTTATAACAGACGTACATTGATGGATTGAAATGAACTTCAACAGGTGTCAATATTTGGCTTAAAAATAATTTTTACCTGCATGAAACTTTACTGTTAGAAGGTGAATCTCTAAATGTGTTTTGGAATTAACCTATAGTTTATTTTCACAATTTGTAATTTTGATTTATGTGTGGAGTGTATATATGTATATTTTCGAACAATATAAAATTAAAGGGAACAAAAAAGGAGAGAGAAAAACCTATTCAAAGATCTGACCAAAACAATAAACTTGTGCATTGAAAAAAATTATAAAAGACTGAGAAAAAGATGCAAGACAGGATTTCACATGTATGACAGAATCCATGAGCTCTGGCGTGGGACAGGTGGACACAAGGCGTGAGCATGGATAGGGGAATGAGTCTAAATTTGATTAAGAAATGTATGAAATGCACTCAATAAAAATTAACTTAAGGGGCTGGAGAGATGGCTCAGCGGTTAAGAGCACCGACTGCTCTTGCAAAGGACCCGGGTTCAATTCCCAGCACCCACATGGCGGCTAAGAACCATCTTTAACTCCAGTTCCAGGGGAATCTGACACCCTCTTCTGACCTCCGCACCATTGCACAACACAGGTACACAAACCTACATCCAGACAGTACACTCATTCATATAAAAAAATTAATAAACAAAATTAAAAAATAACTTAAAAATATGAAGAATACATTACACTACTCTGCTACATAGAAATAAAGACTTATAGTTTAAAGATAAAATAAAATAAAACTGATAAATGAAATACTATATTAAAAGGAAAACAAAACCACCAAAGCTAACAGAAGTGGTTATTAGCAAAGAGAGTAAAATGATACATCAAAAACCAAGGCCTCATGTCTGAATCATGGAAATAATTCGATTAATAGATTTCTATTATTATGAAACAACCTGCAATTACATTCAGAATTAAGGGAGTTTTGCCAGATATTATTTTATAAACCAATTGTTCAGAGTAAACTGTATCAAATAAATTGTTACTACTAGGCTTTATTGTAAGAAACTAGCTTGCAAAATTAAAGGACAGAAGTATTCAAGTCTTCCTATTACAAAATCATGAAATAGCCCAAGAACAAATGTGGTTGTCCTGGACTGTAGATGTAGCCCAGTGACCATGTGTGCTTATAGCCCACAAAGACTGAGGTTTAATACCTAGCACCAAAAAGTAAATAAATATAAGTACTTCCCTGGACTATTATTAATGCAATTTGTATTCCTGGATGGTTTATAAGCACTAAAGAAAAATTAGTTGCTTACTTTACCCTGTAGCTGATAGTAACATCATATTAATTACTTTCTAATATCCCTTGAAGTTCATGAAGGTATATTTTATATAAGAAGGGAAGGAATCTTGAGAGAACCAAGGTAGGAGCTTCAGAATGAAATTGCAATTAAATAATTAAATGCTGAAGTATAAGAAAAATTTCTCCAAAGAAAATTATCTGATCAACAAATTTCAGGAAGCAAAGACAGACTAACAAAAATAGCAAATGAGCAAGATAATATCAGAGTTCAAACTTGGAAGAGAAAATGACATCGTTAATAAACGTACAAACAATCTCAGTAAAATGCAAATGCCGCTATAATTACTAGCATGTCTGACACAAGGGAGGAAGTGAATAAGGCTCATCTTAATATCCCTGGGTGACTTGACACAAGACAATTCATTATCATCAGCCTTATGTTAAAATAAATCATTCTAGTGAATTTGGAAATGATGATGGAAAAGTCAAACCCCACATGATTCTAGAGCTCTGTGGAGTTAGAGTGCAAAGCTAGAAGTGGTTCCGTTTATTGGTTTCAAATTATAGGTAAAATATAAAGCATTATATGCTCTGTTTCATGTTGAAAATATTACATGAAGTTGAATCATGCATCTTCCAATTTAAAGTAAAGAAAATTAGTTCTCTTTCACCGAAAATAAAATGTGACAAATTTGTGATTTATGCGTGAAACTTTCTCCAGTCACCAAAAGAGCATTACAAGGGACCTGATTTGTGGGGCCAGATCATCTAAAATGCCAATTGAACTTACACCAATTTAGCTATTGACAGCCTATGTATCACAGAATGATGGGGAAAACTCACTTGAACCATTACATTCATTTGTCACCTTTAAGCGGAGTCTTAAATTATGTACTATCTTTTGACATAGCTATTGATGATTCTTACAGAGACATGTGTTTTGTTTTCATGAGGTGTATAATATAATTCTGGTGAGAGCAGATGGTAAATGTCAGGCATTTTGCGCCTGGGACATATTTACCATCAAATCTCCTGAGAAAGGAAAATTCAATAGATACTTTTAAATTTAGCGTGAACTTCCTCTTTGAACTTCTTAGAACAAAAACTTACATAGTGAAACAAAATATACTGAAATTAAGATAATTATTGATTCATTCTATGCACCAAGTAAATAGTAGAGGCACTGGGACTATCATTTATGAAATCTGTAGTAAATATTTCTGGGAAAATTTGCACAGGGTCACATAGTATAGTTTTCTGTTTTTAATGCTGTTCACTGACTGGTGTTCCATCTTCCTATTGTAACTTGATCTGTGACTGTGACCTCTCTCAGCCTCCACTGTCCTTTATTTTTAACAGTCACTGTCTTTATTTAGTGCTAGGTGGGTGTTAACTTTTGTTATTCCTGGAATCAGTTAGAGAAAGCAAAGACAACTATTGTCGATAAATTTGAACTACAAATACATATTGTACACTGGACAATACATGTGTCCACATACTTGTAGGGGGAAAATGGTAGAATCTAGAAGAATCAAACATGGGTACAGGAACCCAGCCTGACTTATTTTATTGCAATTACTAACAATGATCTTGGTATTTGGGATGCCTTTGTTTGTATGTGTGTGTTGTATGACTGTGACACTATCCCTAGGAAGACACGAACAAACATCTACTTACTGCAGATAGGAAGCAGATGACAGAACCACATAAGAATACCAGCAACACCCAAATTGGAATACCAATGAGTTTTATTGGTGTTGTAGGAGTATGGGTTGCTTACATAAACAGAAATGATTCAAAGACAGCTACATCAACAAAGTCCACCCCAGTACTGGTGACAGCTCATGAAAGCAGGAAACCTAGAGGGAATAATACAACCTGCAGGCAGCTCAGCAGATTGGTCAGTGTCCATACAACATGCATGCAGCTCAGAAGGTGAGTGGGTCAGTGTCTTTTCCAGGTAGGTCAGTTGGTTTGAGCCTCTTTCCGGCAGCTAAGCTTGTCTGAGAGTGTCTCATAGTGGTCCTTACTGCTTAGATACACTTAGGAAAGGATGATCCCAGTGAATCTGATTCATTTCAGGGACTTTCTGAATCCTTTGAGCTGTTTACTTCCTGAGCTTAAAGAATTTCCCTGCAGGATGTAAATTCGCCCCCACCCCTACCCCAAGAATATCATATTTCTTTCTGAGATTCTTTCTTAGATGTAAGAAATTACTACAAAACATTCTGTGTGATGTATGTGTGCGCTCACATATGTGAATATTTGTGAAGTCACACACACACCAGTGCAGGAATATATGGAAGGAAAAGGTCAACACCGGATGTCTTCCATGATTATTCTCCACCTTATTTTTGAGACAGGATGGATGTCCCATTGGCACATGTGAAACTCACAGATTGACTGCTCTGTACAGCTAATGAGCTTCCAGGATCTTCCTCTGCTCCCACCTCTGCCATCTCAAGCACATACCCCATGCCTGGCTTTTTGTGTGAGTGCTGGGGATCTAAGCTAGGGTCCTCATGCTTGTGTAGCAAACACTATACACACAGTCATCTCAGCAGCCCAGGTATTGTTTTTAATTAAGAAATATGTAAGATAAATTCTAATTCAGACAGATGAAAATAATTGGCAAAGCCTACACACTCATATATGAGTGATACTAGCACATTTGTGCTGACATCCTCATACAAATATTCTAAGGAGGCACTGGTAGGACAGGAGGCCTTATGTAGTCCAGTAAAAAAAATTAGGCACAATAGCTAGGCTTGCACGGATTCTCTAAAATGTTATAGAAAACTAAATGTGTTGTTTTTATGCAAGCAGAAGTACTTTCTGAAGAAAGGCTCTGAATTGTGTATCAGGTCTTCAAATATCCTAAGAACTTAAAAATATTAGTTACCACTGTTCTGAAGTCATGTAAGATTATAATTCCCATTTTATCAGTGAAAGAAGAAGCTGCTGAAAGGAAGATGATAGTGAAGAAGAAACAGCAGTGGGAGAAATTCGATCTTCTCATAGGATGAAGTTGACTTTCCAAGATGAGCCATTCTGTGCTCAATATGTTATTTTTTTTTTTATTTTTTTTTTTAATTTTTTTTTATTATTTATTTTTGTATGTGTATGAATGTACTGTCTGCATGCAAGTCTGTGCACCCGTGTCATGCAATGCCGCGGAGGTCAGAAGAGGGTCTCGGATTCCCCTGGAACTGGAGTTCTCCTGGAATTGGAGGTACAGACGGTTCTTAGCCGCCATGTGGGTGCTGGGGATCGAACCCGGGTCCTCTGCAAGAGCGTCGGTGCTCTTAACTGCTAGGCTATCTCTCCAGCCCTCAATATGTTATTTTTAAAAGCAGATTATATTGAAATCTTGGCTTCAGTCTTATCATTCACAAACTACCAGGACTACTGTACCTCGTTCACACACACATTTTCTGGAATGTTAGCCTAACCAATCCTGAAGCTAGACATAATTCCTGATAGATTAGCTAACCATCCCAAACTCTTATTTACTCAATTTGGTACATACAATGTAAATAATTAAAATCAAAATCAAATCAAGCAGTAGGTGCTCTTAACCACTGAGCCATCACTCCAGCCGCAGTCATGGTGGTTTTATCACAGCAACAGAAAAGTGAGTAATAAAGTTATTTGGTAGCAGAGAGTGGGCTGTTGGCTGCAAAGAATCTGACCATGTGGAGGTTTGGAGAAATGTGGAAGAATTTGGAACTTTGGGCTAGAAAAGCTGTTGACTACTGTAAGCAGAACTTAAAGGGGCATTCTAGTAGAAGCTTGGAAGAGAACATCACTACAAAAAATGTAATTCCAGAGGAAAATAAAGACTTAGGCAGCAACTGAGATATTTTGAGAGAGTCTGGCTACAGTTTGCCCACAGCCCAAATGCTTGCCTAATGCTAAGTTGAAAAGCAATGGACTCATTTCTTTGGTGGAGGATATTTCAAGATAGCCTAATGTACAAGTGGTGGCATGGCTATTATTTGTGAATATTGTGCAGATCTATAGTGAAAAAGAGCAGATGGGGCAGAAAGAAATGCAGAATATACAGTTTGGATCTGAAAAGTGCACTGGGAAGATTAAAGGTGAGGTCAAGGCCTGTAAAGAGAGGCTCCCTTTGATAAGGAGATTAAAGTGATTAAGGAGAGGCCTAGCTCCTTACAAATAAACAATGGGAAAAGTGAGATTAAAGTGATTAAGTAGAGACCTCCAGATTGACATGTAAACAACAGAAACAGTACTTTCAAAGCAAGACCACACCCAGTTAATCCTCCAACTTTTGAAAGGAAAATACTGAAAGGGTTTTCTGTTCCAACAATTCCAGGGCAGAGAAAAGTTGCAAATGTGGTTGAAATAGGCCAGGGTCCATCCCAAACTTGCAGCCAAACTTGGCAGTTTCATTCACATGGTGCTGGCTTTAGAGGCATGAAGGATGCAAGAGTGAAGAGATCATCTGTTCTTTCTCCGTGGTTTCACAGAGTGGCAGAGGCTAGGCAGACTGCAGCAGGGGTGTCCCTGAATAAAGAAGGCCCTGATAGGCTATTGCACGAAGCTGTGAATGTCAAGCCTGGTTGGCAGTGGAGACCCTAAGAAGACATTTGAGATGCCAGAACTGTGAAATACCTGCCAAGAAAAGCTGTATACAGGGAGTGGTACAAGCCTAAAGAAGAGATATATGTTGCAAGCAAAGCTGGAAGAGCTGAGCCATCTAAGCCCTTTGGAAGTCAAGTCCCAGAAGTCGCACATGGAGCTACTGGACTTGGTGTTTGTCCTGCTGGTTTTCTGTCTTGTTTTGGTCCAGTATTTCCTCACTATGTCTCTATTCCTCCCTTTTGGAATGGGAATGTATATTCCGTTCCACTGTATGTTGGGAGTATGTAACTTGTCTTTTGATTTTACAGGAGCTTACAGTTAAGAGATTAGTCTGAGTCTCAAAAGAGACTTTGGACTGTATACTTTTGAATGGAATTGAGACTGGTAAAGATTATGGGGACTTTTAAGGTTGGACTAAATGCATTTTACATTTTATATGGTCATGAGCCTACGGGGGCCAGGGAGTAGAATGTGGTGATTTGAATGAGAGTGTCACCCATAGGCTTTAAGTATTCAGACATTTTGTCCCCAGTTGGTGGCACTGTTCTGGGAGATCTTAGGTGTGGCCATGCAGGAGGAAGTACATCACTGGGGGCAGGCTTAGTGAAGTCAACAAGCCTTGCAGTCTCCAGCCTCTCTCTCTTGACTTCCTGTGTACATTCTGAGATGTGAACTTCGGCTTTCTGCTGTCGCCCAGGCCACATGCCTCCAGCCACAATGGACTCTGATTCCCTGGAATCATCAATCATAAGCTCAAATAAACTCTTTCTTTTAAAAGTTCCCTTGGTTATGGTGGTTTTATCACAGCAACAGAAAAGTGACTAAGACAATAGTACATATTTGAACTATAGAACAAGCAAGGAAAAAAATCAATGTACTATTGACTATAAAGCCTCATGTCTAGTTTCTTAGTGCTAGAAGGTGTTATGAAAGCTACCTGAAAAGAAAATTTAGCATGAAACTTTCCCAGCTGTGAGTGTTGCAAACCTCACAATTGTCCTGGAAAAATATGCCCAGAACCGCAATAATGGGATGGATATTACAGGAGAAACCAGCTATTCTCTAATTGGATGTAAGTCCTCCTTCCACAGGATGGAACCCATAGGCGACATGCATATCATGGCTACCTAGGAATCTGGTGCTGAACATCCCATAGGCCATGGTAAAGGCCTACTACAACTCTTCTACTAAATACATTTCCACTTAACTGATTTCTATTGTTATACCCATAGATTAATGCATCTGTCAACTTCCAGAAGAGAATCACCCTTGTATAAATGATGGTGATTAACACAGAGAATCACAAATTGGCAAATGCGCAGAAAAATAAAAGGCTTCTTGTCCCTGAATAGAACACCTGTATAAAACTTCTTGTTCCTAAGACTCAGGAATCATTGTAGAAGAGGA
Source organism: Rhizomys pruinosus (assembly GCA_009823505.1). Classification (NCBI taxonomy): domain Eukaryota; kingdom Metazoa; phylum Chordata; class Mammalia; order Rodentia; family Spalacidae; genus Rhizomys; species Rhizomys pruinosus. The sequence continues at coordinate 1,622,649 of VZQC01007230.1, forward strand.
AAAGGAAAGACTATAAGAGTCAGAGAAAGTTTATGCCCACAAGGAAAGGGTTTTCCAGGCAACTGGCCAGTTATAAATATGAACTCATAGCAATGGTGACAGCATGCACAAGCCTCATGTAAGCTCAAGCCCAAAAATTCCCAGCTTAGACATGAGGAAGTGGACAAGAACCACAGTCTTCCCTGAGGAAATATTAGCAACCAATGCCTGATGGAAAGGGGAGCTACAGTCTCTTTCAAACATGGGACTTGTGGTAGGTTAACTGGGCTCCAGTGGATGAAACCACATGAAGGGCATTGGACACACCAAACTGATGTTATAGACCATGTATAAATACATACACACACAAACACACACACATATGAATTCTTGAGGAACTTTATAAAGAACACTTAACTGAGAAACAAAAGGAAAGTGTGAATTAATGAAGAGGTAATGTTCTAGGATGGGAACATCCAAGATTATAAATATATCTATTTTTAAATATTGATCTATAAATTTATCACAGGTTGGATCAAGATTTACTGGGTTTTTTTTTAGAACTTGACAAATAAAAGACAAAGTTTGTGTGTGAAGTCAGAAAAAGTTGTCCTAAATTTTTGGAGAACTTTTTATGATACCAGATATGAACGTTGCAATACCAATGATGCAATAAACAAACTCAGAAGAAAAAAAAAATTTTAAAGTCCTTAAACTATGCGCTTAAGCAAAATATATCAATACAGGAGCTCTGACATCAGTAATGGATTATTCCACCAGGGAGATGTTGGCCAGGGGATCTAAGGCCCCACAAAAGGTAAAGGCTCCTTGCCTCTAAACTGGGATACCTGCAAGAAGAGAGGC